>JAUBOD010000843.1:1632143-1655395 GCA_032353885.1 Nothura maculosa | reverse complement strand
GCTGACTCATGGTTAACTTGGTGTCAACCAGGACTCCCAGGTCCCTCTCTGCAGAGCTGCTTTCCAGCAGGTCAACCCCTAATCTGTGCTGGTCTCTAGGGTTATTCCTCCCCAGGTGCAGGATCCTGCACTCGTCCTTGTTGAACCTCATGAAGTTCCTCTCAGCTCTCCTCCCCAGCTTGTCCAGGTCCCTCTGAATGGCAGCACAGCCTTCTGGAGTGTCGGCCATTCTAAATTAAAACATACATCTATTCCTGCCTCTCCATGCTAGTCCATTTTTAAGCCATTTACAATATTTGTTTTTCTGAGGCTAGTACCAGGCTTAGTACTCACCCCTGTGGGACACCACTGGCCCCAGGCCTCCAACTGGACTTGGCCCCATTTATCACCACCCTCTGAGCTCTGCCATCCAGTCAGCCTTCAATCCACCGCTCTATATAGTCATCCAGTCCACTCTCCCGGAGCTTCTGTATATGAGGATAGGAGCTTCCATATGAGTAATGTGTTATACAACTGAGTATGTCATCTGAAATTTAGCCCTGCAAAGTCTTATCATAGGATCTGTGCTGAAGATAATTCACTGAGTAGAGATCTTTACAAATATCCTAAAATAATAAAAAAAAAAAATCTCAAAACCATATAGTCAATTTTCTCATCTCCATTTGAACAAGTTACAATGGTCTCCAGTTCTAGTCAAAAATGTTTAAGTCGTGGTTCATTCTAATTGTTGCTTCATAGTTAAGTTGTGACTCCCAGATCCCTCTCTTCGGAGATGCTTTCCAGCAGGTCAACACCTAGTCTGTACTAGTGCTAGAGTTTATTCCTTCCCAGGTGCAGGACCCTGCACTTCTTGTGATCCTCATGAGGTTTCTCTCTGCCTAAAATGAGGAGGATCACCTGCACTTGATGAGGATGGATCAGTTCAAGGATGTATTTGAAGCAGAAATATGAAATGGAAGAAAACTCCAACAGTATCTGTCTTCACAAGAGCAAGAGAGCATAGCCGTCTAAGGTGGCCAGTAGTTCTGAGCAAAAGACAATAAATTGGGGGTGCGTGATACATAACCATTAGCACTATTGACTTTAAGTGCTACTTTAAGTCAAGAGACAAGTCAAAAAGTAGAAATTTAGAGGAAGATGCTAGCAATTTGTGTCATTTCTCCCGTTTCTTCAATATTACTGAAGTCTGCAGATTTTCTTCTGCTTTGCCAATATGCTCCTTAACTTCAAGTGTTCATTTTATGTCCAGTTATGCATTTCATGCTGTTTATTTGTTTATATATCAAAGTTTCTGTTTTAAAAGCAATACTTTTAATTTTGCTTACACACAGAATTCCTTTTCTCAGTAAAATTCCTCTGAAAGACAATGGCTTTTAAATCGGAGGAAAAACAGCAGTTCTAAAGTGTTTTAACCCAAATTACATGGTATGTTGTGTAGGAGATAGTAGAAAGAGAGATGATAAAACTTGCAATAAAGATGCATAAGATTTGTCCTTTGTAATGAATAGTTTGATGTCTTTTCTTTCTTCGTTTCCATGGTATTCCTTTGTGACTTTATTTATAACATCCTTATGTAGAATTCATAGTCTGTAGATTTTTCGCAGGTTCTTGGATTGAGATTTTTTTATATCTCTGCATACTGCCAAACTCTCCTCCTATACCCAGATTTCAACAAGTTCAAGCATTGACAATATTCTGATCTGAGATCTTCTTGGAGATATATGAGATAGTCGTTACACAAATTTTGACAGAGGTCAGATTGTCTTTAGCTTAGATTTTCATGTTCTTCTTGTTATTATTCTGTATTTTAAAGAGATGTGAACAATGAGCCATTGGCTACAATAAAGTCCACGTAAAGTCCACGTAAAGATCAAAAATCTCGAAATCCTGTTTCAGGGCTTCATCTGGAGTTACGGACCTGAGCTGCATGTGAATGTCAACAGGCAGAATTTAAAAGCCTTGGGGATTATACAACAGCTAAGTTTGATCCTCAGTGCTTAAAAAGATAGGCTGGAGCTTTAAGTGGCTTATTAGGCTCATGTGTTTTAGGCAGACCACTTTTGAAAGCTACCAGTTCACAAAGGAGTGATGAGATCATTATGTGTTCCAGCCAAAATTGGTGCCCTGGAGGAGGTTCTCATTCACTAGCAAGGTCAGGGGAATGAGAAGAGGGTCTTCTCCTTTGCTTCTGTATTTGTATTGATCTCCATTGCACTGGCTGCCATTACATTAGCTGCTAGGTCTTTCCCAGCTCCTTGGAGCCCCAGATCAGAGACACTAAGGGATTGCCCCGCTTAGGGCTGTCACCTCACTCCAGATCAGCTGAAAATAGGAAGTTTGAAGCTGCACACTATTCTACAAAATCACATAATGTAAGTGAATTCATCACAAACAAGCAGTCACTGCTATCAGCTCCCAGTCACTACAGTCCGCAGTCTGTGAAAAAGATTCAAGTCAAAATCTTCATGCAGACTTTTACAGGCTGCGATCACCAATTTTCTCTTAATGATTTGAGAGTCATCATAGGGGTTTTATGACAGTTGTAACTATTATCTTGCTAATCCTAGAGCAGCACTTCACAATCCTGGTGCCTATTTATGCAGCTATTTCAAGGTTTGAATTGGGAGTTTCCTTCCTGCACAGCCCATGATGCTATATTTGTGAGGTCTTTTTCTGGAATGGTGCAAGAACACACTTCTTGTCTTTTACTCTTCCTGTAACATTTTGATTTTTTCCCTATGTCCCAGAAATCCTACATAACCACAACACATATTACAAAGATGTTCTCTGGTTGTATCAGTTTCTGCATAGCCCTGATCTTGTCTGATGTTTGTCATATCACTTGCTTTTCTCTACAGTTTAACACTGATGTTACCATATATCCTAACTTCTTGTATGCTGAGAACTACGTTGGCTGTAGGACCTCTATTACTTTGCCAGTTCTGTTGAGACAACTATTAATTTGTCTGTTTTACTTTATGATTGCTACTCAACTTTTGGTTAAGCAGATGTGATAATCATACTGACAGTGCAGTGACAGGATTACACAAGTTTGATTAGTACATAATGAAAATTGCCTGTAACATAAGTATTTTGCAATTATGTATAAAGCACAATGCCATCTGGGTCTTGTTCATCTTTCCCTCTCTTTCTCTCTCATTTTTATTTTTTTCGTAAATGACAACTAGCACTAAAATTTCCTTCTGTAGCAAATTGTGAGGTACAGCAACAAGAATTTATTTTAAAAAATGTGCTTTCTCTGATCATTTTAAGACTTAGAAACCAGTTCAACAAATGTTTAGCCTGTTGAGTAGTCCTTATTCACAGAAGAGGCCATTGACTTTAATATTGTGACTATCTGATTAAAGCCTATTTGCAAGAGCTGAATGTTTCCAGGTCTGATAGATGGATTGACTCAGGCTCCTGCTGAATAATCATGCATATATTTTTCTTTCATTCATCTATTCTTTGAAAATATGGTAAACTGTCATGCTCCAGACAATGATGCAATACCTCTCCTATGTTATGGCTGTCATTTTCTGCATGTTCTGGGCATGGATTTGTGGCCTGATGTCCACTGGCTCCTTCTGCTTGACCTTTCAGCAAAGGAATGTGTTCCACTGAATTCAAAATCTTGGTTTCTCAAGAAACCAAATGTTTTCTGAATCTCAAGATTCAGAAACAAAACCTGAAGCCAAATAGGCTGGATGAAGGTCCTTAAAAATGTAGATGCAACTCTCCAACGAGAACCCAGGTACAACCCAATAAAGGAAATGGCTTTACATGTCAGGGTTAACTGGATTTCAAGTGTTTTCTATCTCCTCTACAATTGAAATAAGTTTATACAACTCCTTTTCCAAGCAGTGGGGAGTGAGAGGAGGAAGGTAATTATACTTCTATAAATGTTGAAAATTAGATAAGGATTTCTGATACAAGGGTCTGCTGGATTTGGGCTTTTATCTCTGCAGAATGATATTCCTTAGGCACCAAAATACATAGTTAGAAAAGTTCTTGAAAGATTCATGTATCCGTGCATGTATAATGAATTCAAACACCAATTATATAAACCTCAGCTAACGACTTTCATCTAAGCCTGGAAAGTCCTCTGTGTTTTCAGAGTCCATATGCAGCCTGTGATTACTTTGGCTGGGCATAAAGAAAGGCCTGTTTACAGAAAGAAAAACAGTAAAATGTTTCTCCATAGCTACAGAGATTGTCATAAATAATAATAAAAAAGAGCTCTCTAAAAGAGTATGTAGTGAGAGCTGGAAACAGCTTTCTCTGAGCTCTTTGTTGCCATCCAGGATGACTTTTTTGGAGAGGACATTGAGCAGAGTATAAAGGGAAGATTAAGAAAATTTGACAGATTAGATAATGAGAGGTTATGGAAATGGTAAACTCCATCTCTGAGGTGGAAGCAAAAGTCAAAATTCAAGCAAACTGTACTGTCACTATTTCTGCACTTTGTGGCATGGAGATGCACTTGACAGCAAGCAAGTGTGTTAATATACCCAGAAAATAATTTACCTTCAATTGATGGAAGAAGGAAATAAGCAGAATAAATTATGCTCCAACGCTCTGGCTTCCATATTAGGAAAAAAAAAAAAAAGTTGAAGAAAAGAAGCTTAGTGACATGAAGTAAACGGAAAATGTGATAAAGTGCAATATAGTGAGCCAAGGGTTGACAATGCCTGAATAACCAGATATCTCCCTCGATAGTATAACGGATTACTTCCATGAAGGAAACACAGTAGATTCAGATCTATTTGAATTTAGCTACAGTGTTAGACATTGTACCAAAATACTAGTAAGGCAGAAAAATGAAGAATCAATGTGACATCTGTAAGAGAGGCAGAGGGTCAGCTGAGGGGAAATGATAATGAGCAGCTCTGCGGTAGGCTGGTGTGGCCTGAGAAAGACCTGTTCTCTTAGACTTAACATTCTCAGTATTTTAGGTAAATGGCATGAAAAACTTTTTGAAATTTGCTGTTGAACCAAAGTTGGGAGATATGAACATGCACCGGAGTTCTGGGATCTGGAGAAGAGGTGTATGTCAGCAAGAAACAAGAGGATACTTCTTGCATTGAAGGCAAGCTCATGTACTGGTGACTGATAGCAAATAATAAGACTTTAGATTTGTACCCTGCTTTTCTACATTAATCTGAACAGACAAAAGAAATGATATGGTGTGGAAACAATTTCCTGATTGCAAACTGTTTGAGTCTACTGCTAGTTTGTGATAATTCTTGTGCATCAAAAGTATTAATTCTGTAGAAAATGCAGTGCTCACTATCACTTGTTTAATGAAATCATTATCATTAAATGCTTTTCATCTACTTAATAAAAAACATGCTGCTCTTTTCTTAAATGGGAAGCGCATGTTCAACAGAAAGCATTTTAGAAAGGAATATATTAAAAATATTGTAAATATGATTTTGCTTCTGTGAAAAAGCTGCAAAACATTTTTTTTTCAAACAAAAACAGATACCAGCTATCGGTGCAGTATCATCTATTCTGAAGAGTTCCCTTTAAAGCCAGAAAATCAAATAATTTGCTGCTTGAAATAAGGAATTAATAAAATGCAAAATAAGTGATATGTTATCCTGGTGCGGAGGCTAAGAGCTAACATGTGCACAATAAATTTTGGTGAGACTGATAATTACCCTGAGGAATTATTCAGGATTGCAATAGCAATCACTGTTATCACCTACCCAAAACTGGTATAAATGTAGTCAGCCTTCATTAGAAGCCCGTTTCTTTTGCTGTGCTTTGCAGTTTTTTTCCTGCTACAGATCTGGGCTGCCCATAGGCATGTACCCTTCACTGCCTGATTTGGTTCTGCTCCTCTTTGGTTGTTCACAGTTATTTAACTGCTCACATATGAAATTCTGGGTCTGCCTAAAGTCATGTCATGTCTTACCGAAGCAGAGAGGCTAAAGCATGAGACTGAGCCGTGCAGCGTTGCCTCGCTCCTCTCCCACATCCAGAGAGGTTCTGAAGATAGTGCCTGACAAAGTGTGTGCGACATCAAATTGCTTCTCAGCATCTTGTCCTTGGATTCATTTGTCCTGTGCATAAGGACAGAGAGAAGCCATGGAGCTGCTATAGGAAGGGAAGTTGGAAGGGAGAATTTACTTATGGGGATTAAAGTGATACAGCATAGCGACTTTGCAATCTGCACATTAAAGGACCAGATGTCCCATTACAGTAATCCTCTTAATTTAAAGGAATACACGTACAACTTCTCTTTTTTTTTTTTCTTCCTATCTTGCTCTCATTAATAAATTCTATGTTGCTGTCCCACTGGAAAGGCCAGGCTTTGCCGTCGATTGTAAGACTGCTAAGAATCTCAGCATGAAAAAAGTATAATGATCTCTAGGATGGCTTTATTGGAGAAATAAATGTCAGGTGAGAACTACTGGTTTATTGTAAAACTTGGCAAGAGCTGGCTGCATTAGAGATGCAATTGCTTAGCCTGGGTGAAATTTTAATTCATTAAATATAGATTTCATATTTTTCCACTTCAGCACTCTGTAAAACTAGGAGAAGAGCTGCATGTCACAATATCACTCCAAATAAATTACAAGTGAATGTTTTCACAAATACATCGCATATAGCCATCACTAAAAGTGGTGAACCACCAGTGCTAGCAGCCTGGAAGAGCTCACAGCTTTAGTGTCAGGCAAAGGAACAAATTTGCAGGTTTCTATTGACTTTTTTTTTTTTTGTCTGACTCTGGTTCAGATCTAGGGAAATTCTCGAGTCAGGCTGCTCTGAGGTAACCTCAGAAGCTGATTGGGATGAAAAGGGAAATCTGAGAAGAGGAGAGGACATGGAATAAGTTTTGTAAAGAAACCATCAGCCTGCAATCCTAGGAAAAATCAGGCATTAATAATCCAGCTTGAATCTCTATAGCTTGTCTATGGTCTCCTTCTGTGAAAGGCAAATAAGCTTTTTGGATGCATCATAATTCCATCTGTAGGATGGCCAAAGACCAGGCAGGAGAAATTGAAAACCCCATAGCCCAGAGACAGAGCTTTCTGTAAATTGCTCTTCTCATGTAGAAATGCCCAAGGAAGCAGAGTAGGAACATGGGTCATTTCTCTTTCCACTCTACAAGGCAGAACTTGATCCCCTGGAAGAAAAATAAGAGTCAGAAACAGTAAAATAAGCAGAAAAATTGTGATTCCTTTGGATCTCTGTTTCTGAGAAACATCTGCAGGATCAGTCCAAGCTAAGGTGGTTTCCAAGGGCATGTACTCTCTCCTGCTAACGGCAGCATGTTTAGGAAATATAGTGGATGCCATTCTGGGAATGCTAATATTTAGGGATAAATTTCACTTTCAATTACACCAGCGAAATAAGAGAACTTGGCCCTGCAGAAAACCCCTGTGGAATCTGAAGACGTAGGTAATTACTGCACATTTTCCTTCCTAGAGCTTCTCAGTCATTTTGTGTTCCTCAGACTTGCATTATTAAAAAAGGAAAAAGACATTTTTTCTTCTCTATTGCATGCTTAAATCTATTCTATTTCTTTCTGTTTTCATCTAGAGCAGATCCTCCTCAGCCTTACCCTGCCACCTCAAAACAAGAGCAAATCCAGAATATATGTGCACTACATCACTATAAGGCTTATAAGGCTTCTTTGTTTTTTTCTTTTTTTTTTCAAATTCTCCCTTTAAAGCCTATCTTTTCCTTTCCTCCTCTCTTTATTTATTTTTTTCCCACCAGCAATCAAGACCATATTTTTTCCTTTCTTTATATTCTCTAATGGCCTTCAGGTTAGCAGTGCCATGCATTTAATTTATTTAAGCAAATTTAGTTTATATCATGGGGTTTGATATTCTTGCCAAGGCACCAAGCCTGCTATTAGCTCACTGGCAGTGGGAACAGCACTGAAGATGTATAGACAACAGAGGAATTTACAGCACTGGCAGACCCGCATATTTGTGCAGGAGTATGATCCATCAATCATTTCCAGAGGCTTTTGCCAAGGAGGTAAAACAGCCAGATGTCTTATTTTGGTAACTTCGTAATTCTTTTTGAACAGGGGAATAATCTTCCTCCAGTACACATGCATCTCCAAAAGCATCTCGTCCAAAAGCATCACCTCTGCTTATGCAGAGCCAAGAGTTTGGTTGGCTTTCAGTAGACTAGGTTCAAATGTCCCATCTCCACTGGATCAAGCAAAATGATTTAGTCAAAAAGGTTGTTGACATCCTGATGTTTACTTCATGTTTTCTGCCTGAGTCAAAAATATTTTGGCTTTGCCAAAGTGTTTACATTTCGGAGTAGGTGTTCATCATGAGTCAAAATTTTAACTTAGAAACTATCCGTTGGTTTCATGGTAAAAAAGTCATTAGAAACTCTCTGTTCAATACACTTTAATGGGTCTTAAGCAACAGGACCATTCAGGACTGTAAACTCTCCCTTGCCCTATCCCCGTTAAAAATAGTGTATCTGGCTACAGTGATGATTACTGTTATTTTTTTTTCTCATTTCGCAACAAACAACATAAAAATGATATGCCAAAAAGTTCAAAATAGTAAATTAAAAATTCTAAGGCCAACTTTCAAGTAAGCTTTTCCCCCAAAGCTTTTCCCCCAAATCCTCATCCTTATATTTCCTCTTCCAAAATATTTTTCCTGTGCATTTTTTCTTTTCCATTGATTCAGAAAAAAAAAATCAGCCTGGTTTGTAACACTAAGAGAAAAAAATCACATTTCTTCTAACTACTGTACCTGCCACTAAGTAGTCACTGAGCTTCCTGACTGCTTTTATTACGGCCTTGTGAGTGAACAGAGCCTTTCAATTCAGACACATGTTCTAGCTAATGAAAAAGACATATTCCCTGCCCCATAAATCTTGTAATCTTAATACCAATTTTATTCTTACATACACTCACTAGCAGCTACCATTGTCAGCAAGCAGAGCAATTTATTCAACAGAGAACTGTACTGAGCTGTGAATCTAACTCGAACCTGTGCTCACACATCTTTGCTTTGAGGAGAGAATCAAACACATCTGCTCTAACTGGGAAAGAGATGATGTAGCAAACAGTAAATATTTTTTGTGTGTGCTTTGTTGCTGAAGTGCTGACATCATGTAAAAGTGTGAAGAGGTAAAAATGGTCATCAGGAGGGAAGACAGTAACATCAATGGCAGTGCCTCTGAAAATATCTTCTTATAATTGAGTTCTGGTTCTGAGGGATAAATTATCATTTCCCACTTATTTTTCTTGATCTATAAAAAGCAATGAACAAGTATTAGACTATTACCCTCATCTGCAATGATCAGTGATGCAATGAAGATCGGAACTCATTGCTTGAGATCGTGCATGGATTTACTGAAAAAATGGAGATCTAACAGCAACAAGCAAAACAGAACTGGAGTGGAAAGGACTGTCTATCACCCATTTTAAAGTAGGATGAGAAGAAACTAAAGAACTTACAAAAGGCTATCTGAAAACTCTAATATGAACCCAGAGTTGCACCTAGATGTTCCATATTTCCATCTGTTCAAGAAATACTGGCTCATCACATCTTTAATAATGAATGGAGATCCTCAGTTAGAAAAACTGTTTTGTGGATTCCTGCCTACTCTAAAGAGTAGCTTGCAGGGAAGATGGATTATAAGATTAGTTTACAGCTTTGTCTCCATATGTTAATATTTGTGTCCATTTGGAGAGCAAAAACATATTTAATAAATATTATTTGGAAGAATAATGAAATAAGTGTGGTCCTTTATTAACACAGAAATGGGGAAACATCTGTAGCTTGAAGTTTTGCTAAGATATATTTGGAAGACAAATTCAAACAGTTCTGTGGTGTCAAACCCAAACAAGTGACTGATGTGACAGAGCAATATATACTGATGGGCTTCCTGGACACCCAAGTGCATTAAATTAACTTATTCTAGTAAGCTTGCCACCATGCTTATTTTTTAAGTATATCTAGTATATTTTTGCTCCTTATTTCCTCAGGCATATTAATCCAAACGCAATCTAAGACATGATTGGATTCTTTTCTTATGTTGTAATAGTCTAACCTGATGAGTGTTTCTACCAGTATTCTTGCAACGCAAATTAGGTATCCTTGGTGCAGTGAGTAAAATCGTGTGAAAGAAAGGCAGATTGTAAAAATCACAAAGAGCTTTTAACTGCCAGCCAAAAATAGAAACCACAGCACTTGACAATCTTCTGAGCAGAAGGGCTTTTCTAAAAAGCGCGCTTCGTAAAAGGAGAGACAGGGGAGGTCAAGTGACAAAGAACAGGTCTATGTTACAGGGAAACTGCGACACAAAGGTGCTGCACTTCAAAGCAACTGCTAAAAGGAATTTGCTGACTCTTAAAATCCTTTCCCAGGGACCCTGCTGAGAAATTATGCGCTTTTTTTTTTCTTCTTTTCTTTGTTTTTATCATAAAAAGGGAGTATATGCATTTCAAAATGTTTCAGCATGCTGTTAGGCAGATTCTAGTGTTTAAAACTATCGTCTTTGTTATTCCCTTACTTGTTTTCCTTATTCTAGGGTCAAGATTCAACAGCCTACTTAAAGACTGGATAAATCTTTTTACTATCAACAGAATGACATACTTAAATTTTGACAACTACTAAAATAGCTCAGTGTAATGAAGCCATAAATGAGATTTATGGCAAAGTGGAGTCTAAACTTACATATACATATTATGAGTGGCAAAGTTGGAGTCTAAACTTACATATACATGTAAAGACAGTATATAATGGTCACATCAGTTTCTGACATTATAATATATGTGCATGCACAATGATTTATGCTGGTAAGGAATTGTTTCACTGTATATATAAAATGTATGTGTTGTGTTTTGTGGTCCATTAAACAAATATTACTTTTCAGACTAATAGAACACTTCACTGGACAAAGACAAGAAAACTCCAGAAATAATGTATAATCAGCCTCAAACTTGATTGCAAGTAGTTTATTTTCAATAAGAAAATTTCCATTTTTTCTTTAATTTTTAAAGCTATATATGATATGCCTCTCATGTGCTATTATGATGGAACTATTCCATATCTGAGAGATATAACATTCCACCAAAGTGCAAAAAAAAGCCAAGATGAGGTCAAGCAATAAAGCAGACAATCTAAAAGTAACTCTCTGTCATCCTGGATTTGTGCTTGGCTTTCTTTAGCATAAAAACATTCTTGCTTGATATTACATTCTTGCTCTCAATACAAAAATCTTTGATTAATAATAACTTAGGATGATGGACTCTGGCAATAAATCAGGTTGGAAGGAATATCAGGAGATGTGTAGCCTAAGTTCCTTGTGTCTTTATATGAGAACCTTCAAGGACAGAGATGCATGACCTCCCAGGCAAAACAGCTCCTCTACCTGTCTATCTTTGTGGGAAAAAGATTCCTCTTACATCCAGTCTGAACTTTTCTTATTTCAATTTATGCCAATCTCTGCTGAATTAGCTCTGGTTTGTTCATGTTTTGCTTGCATTTGGGGTTCCTAAATGCACTATTCTGACTTCTGACTAATTCCTCTGTTTCCTTGTGCATAAAAGCTCAACATTCTTGGGATCTAGATAAGTAGGGTCTGTGGGCTGGCACAGGTGAGTATAATATGGCAGGATCCAAGCACAAGCGTGTCATTGTAAAGCAGCTTCCTCAGACTGGGAATGGAAGCATTGATTTCCCCTTGTCCTCCCTCATGACTAGAAATTCTCAAACAAGAACCGGGGAGACATGGAGTGAGGAAAGCGGCTTCTACTTGGACACTTCTCCAACCTGGTTAAGAGTTTTTGCAGCCAGAAAATATAATCTCAGATTTATGAAATCAGAAAGCCCAAATCCAAGGGATTCTTCTTTCTTCTCAAAGCTATATTGCTTACTCCTTGAAAAGTCTGAAGCATTCATCATTGTTTTTTTTTTTCAGTTTTCTGGCAGAACCTGAGCACACTCTTTGTTCACTCTGAACATGGGATAATTGACAATAACAACAATCTTTTGGCCATCTACGGTATTCTCCATGCCATGTATATGGCGTAAGGATGTCACATAAAAAATGACAAGACTTCATAAGGAACCTCTTGAGATTTCTTATCTCCATTCTCCAGGTGGGAACATTATGACCTGAGGAATTTGAGAGGGACAGCTGCGGAAAAATGACTGTTATTGCCAAGGGTTTGCCAATCCAAGCTTTTGGACTGAAGCTGGTGGATGGGTAGGAAGTAAACTCTGACTTTTCAAGGCAGAGAAGAGCCATCTGCAGGACCTGAGGACTGAGCCTCACAATTTAAAAAGAAAAGACATTTTTGGGTGACAGAGAGTACAACTTCTGAATGGAAGGTACCATTTAGAAGTTATTTCCCTGCTTCATCACCAAGCATTTACCTAACCAGCCACTACTCTCTCATTTAGATCCACTCATAGATGACTACTCAGGCTTAGAGACTGCCTTTAGGACATATCTGTCTCTTTTAAGCAACATGCAGGTCAAGTGCTCTCCTACATCTCTCATTCCAGCAGTGAAGACTGCAGTTTGGTGTTAGTCACCTCATCACTGATTTGATGTGGTTCTCCTAACACTTCCTTGGGAGTTGGGAGGTAGCAATAGCAGCCTCTTCATTAGTGATCTGTGTGACAGGTAAGCAATGTCCAGCTCAGGAAGCCTCTCTTGCCTGACGAAAACTCCTTCCTCAATGCGTTTCACCAGCCAGTCTGGATGTCACTAAAATCTTGTCCACCAATCACCCCTCAACTGCATAAAGATGTTAGCTCCATGTCTTACACTTGGCATCTCCAGGTAAATTATGAGGGACTATCCAAACCTAGAGGAAAATAACAGCCCTCCCTCTCCATGCTTATCTCCTGGGCCTCCCTAATCCTTTTTGGTCATGAGTCTCCCAACCCTGATCTATGGGCAACTGCTCATCCCATCCTCAGCCTGACCTGGATCCGATGCAACATGTTAGTATATATGTATTCATGTGTGTATATATATATGTATGTATGTTAGTAGTATATAGTTATTTTATATGTTAGTATAGTTATATAAACATTATATATGTTATATATAATTAGTATATATGTATTGTAGTTAGTTAGTTAATATATATTAGTGATATTCTTTATCCTGCTGATAATGCAAGCAGAATTTTTTGTTGTTGTCATTGTTTAGCACCTTACTATACCTATTCGTCCTGTAGATAATTTTAGTCCCATACATTGTCTTTGATAGCTAGTTACAATGTGCTTCTGCTCTTCTGAGCATTTATGGGACTTCCTAAGCATTGCATATCAGTAATTTTCACATCAAAAAAAAAAATCCAACAAAAGATAAGGATTTGTTTCTTCACTGCTTCCAGCTCCACACATGCTGAACCTTGTCTGGGTTGCGATCACCAGTGCTGGTGCTTTCTATAGCAGGAAGCCACATGGATGTGCCTGCCTCATTCCTGCCCCCTGGACATATCTTCTGGGGAGCTCTGGTAGCTTGGGATCCAAAGAATACACATCTCAGGTGCTTTTTTCTTCTTTGATATCACTAATGGCCATGAAGTTGATGTCATGGTTTGATACACACCGTCTTCCAATTTTGTCTCACCGTTTCCAGATGACGTCCCACTGTGTCCACACGCTGCTAATTTCTATCCCTAAAAAAGACCTTTTGTGAAGCATGGTTTTGTCTTGGTGCATTGAAAGGGACAAGAAAATGCAATAAGGTTGTAGAGATATTACAGAATGGTTACTACTGGCAATAAAGTGCAAATAGAGAATAGCACAGTTGGCCATTCCCCAAGCCAACAGCTAATGAAAAGAAATGAGCTCACATCCTTTTCACTGGTAAAGTGATCAGATATTTGACACAAAGCCCCTGAAACACTGTGCAGGTGAATACTGTGTTGCAGTTCCTATATTCACTGATGAGAAGTATGGTTTGCTACAGCTTCATCTTTTGCTATGCTTTCAATGCAGACATCTGCATGAAATAAGCTAACTGCAACCAGAAAGCCTCCCCTAAATTGAACTTCAATAATAACCTGCACTTCCTAATCCTTATTGCATGTGTACTGCACCACTGTGGTGGAACAGTATACATTGCACTCATTTGGTTTCTTCATCATTTAAATAGTGTCAACCTCTCCTTAGATTTGATATAAATGTATCCGGCTTATGTAACAAGCGCCAATCTTTCCCTTGATAAATTCTGCATTCCTCTTCAATCCTGACCTTTGAAAGCATCCCCCCTGACTACCAATCAAAACACTCCATACATCAGAAATTCTTTCAGATCTTGCTGGGAAATTAATCATTCTGTGCTCCAAAATATTCAGTTGAGGGTCTTTTAGTTAGCTAATTCCCTCAAATCGCATTCAAATAGCATTTGAGCAGGAAAAATCAGCAGGAATGATTAGTTGCAGTAGCCTACATTTGCCATTGAAAAAGAAATGAATATTTCCTCAGCAAAGATACTAATTTCCCTAAATGTACTTTTCCCTTCCTAAGATGGATGCAATAAGAAAGAGAACCACATGTCTGGAAGCTAATATATGATATTTAGAGGTCTGATTTCATCATGGCAATGTCCAAAACTTTCCTAAGTGCCTGGGCTCCTAGGGAGCAGGAGAATAACACACCACAAAATGAGGCCTGTGGCAGAATAGAAAGCTTTTGAGAGTTCAAATTGATGGGATAACTCTGGACACTGTTGAAAAACAGTTTGCAAACACCTCTGCTGCTCCCTGCACAATTTGCTTCCTTTTCAGGAAAGCTCAGCATCCAAAGATAATCTGGCTATAGGAGCGGACAGGCTCAAGACAAGCTGTCAGGCTGCATCCACTGACTGTTCCAGACCACACTGGCAACTATCACAGACATACAGCAAAGAACATGCCAAATCCAAGTGTTTTCATACTCAAGATTGCTCAGCGAAGATGCGTGCATGTTTTTGCGGCAAGTGCTCGTGCTGATTGCAAGCTAGCAAGGTTTAAACCAATGGGGAAGCAAAGCCAGCACATCTCAAAGGAGGCACTGCATCGTGACATGGATGCTGTGTGTGCGCAGGCCAGAGCTCTGAATCTCACTCACAGCTTCAACAGCACAGCCATGGAGTAGCCATCTAGCCTTTAGGAGCTGCATTTTTCCACAGAAACATCTTTTATTTTTAATCCTACTGTATATCAAGGATTCATCACCTAATTATGTTTATAATAAGCCCTCCTTGGAAAGCGCCAGCAGGGTTGTTCAAGATGAAAGACACTCCGGCAACGTGTTAGCTATCATTCTGATAACAGGGTCTATCAGCACTTGCAGACTGTACAAATAACATTGTCTTAGCAGCTTTTCCTAACTTTATGTTTATTCTCCTATTAATTGGCATCTCCCTTGGGATCTTTCACCACCAGCTGGGTGACCATATGGATGGGGGTACTTGTTTATAAACCCTGTTATTTATGCATAGACAGGGATATGTAGGAGAAATAAAACTTTCCCTAGATTTTTAAGGGAAACAGACATTGAAATATTGCCTTTCCAGATGGGTAGGACATTTTTTTTTTTACAAGTACCTTTTTAAAAGAAGCTAGAGGAAGGCTGTGATTCTTTTAAAATAACTTCTTAAAGAAAATGAGGACTGAAATCAGCAGTAAGGTAAAAAGTTATTAACTATGGAATTGCATCACTTTTTGTTCTCTGAAGAAAGAACACAGCAAGATAAAAGGAAAAAAAAACATCATGTCTCACAACAAGAATGAATTTGATAAATAATATTGTGTTTTACTATTGTACATTGCTCTGACAATATCAGGTAGAAAATGAGAAAAGGATGCTTTCACTTTAAGTCATATGAAGAAGGGCAATTGGTCTAGAGTCTGATTAAAGTAAAAGTTCAGAAAAAGTCAGCAGTTCTAAGTCAATAGTTACCTGTATTCATGACAGAGTAATTGATATCAAAACCCATCTAATCTAACCTGTCTAAAATCCACTAGTAACAGTGGAATGACACTTTAGGATAATGATAATTTATATTACTTAATTTGTACCTTTTACCTAAAGCCATTTAAGCCACCACAAAAAAAATCATTGTTGAAAGACTTTTTATATCCCAATAATTTGAACGGACTTTGGATAAACCTCTATGGTTTCATGGCAATTTTCTGGAGAAAATGAAGATAGATAGTATCTGGTTTTATATTGTTCAATTGAGACAATACAAGGAATACTATGAAACAATATACAGCAATTCATTTTTACATGCTTATTGTAAGTCAGCATTTCCAAAGTTGTAAATTCTCACATTAAATTAATAAGTATATTACTAGTGTATATCCAGAAATACCATTGCACAGGGTCTTGCATCAAAAGCAATTCTAAAATGTGTTGTACTCTTACATAAATTCAAAATTGATATATGAAGATGCCAAAAAACTGCAAAGTCATCATTCTCCTGCAAAAGAAGATTTATTTATATTTTTTCATAAACTTTGAATATAGTCTGAAGGTATGATTAGACTGGAGGATTCAGACAGAGACAAGCATTACAAGTAATGACAGACGATGTTGTCTCTGCCTACTCTGTATTACAGTACATCCCGAGGCGTGGAGCATGCAAAGATCCTAATTTCTGACTGCCCATCTGGGGATCTAAGGGACCTGCAACAAGCTCAATTGTCCTCCCCGGGGAGCAAGAAGACAACCTTGGATATGAAGTCAAATGCAGAGTGGGGCCTGACACTGCATAGAGGAGCCAGGAATCACAGCTCAGTCTGGCCACCTTTTGTATTTTCGATGTAGCTCAAGGAATGGCTTGAGCTGTGTTTAGCCCCAATAGCCACTTAAAAGAGAGGCGATGAAAAGCGTAGCTCCAATTTTAGAGCTGTTGGCTTCAGCAGCACAGCACTGCAGGGAGCTCACACAAAGCAGCTCGCCTTCAAAGCCGGCACACAGGAATGTCTTCCTGGCCTTCTGAAGCCCTGTAAGGAGAATAACAGGACTGTGAGACAGGGGAAGTATTCCTGTGTTCCTGCTGCTCTGCTACAATTTTTAACTTAATTTGTCAGAAACTCTACTATACTTTGATAAGAACTGAGTTAACTCAACCATGAGGTTAAATTTAGGCAGGGCTTTTTAATCGTCATTTCTCCCCTCTACCCATAATCACCCTGAATTACCCACAAAATAGCAGTACAAGCACCTGGGCTACCCCAAAATTCATTTTCCACAGTTGTCAGGGACTATAAAATAGACTATAAAATAGTATAGTAACTAAATGAAGAAAATCCCATAAAAAATGGATCCAACAGGTACAACGAATAAAAGGAATTTTACTCTTCCCCTTTGATTGTGTCAAAGGCCACAAAGAATTGGAAGAAAGATTTCCCTGCTCCAGGAGACTTTTCTAACAGAACTGGTTGCCTTGGTGGAGTTGCATGAGGTTTGGACGGTGGAGGGTTTCATTCGGTGTAGATGCTACGCTCCTAAAGGTGCTTTTGCACACAAGGATGGAAACAAGACTATGAGATTGGTGAGATAAGAGAGTTCTAAAAAGAAGAGAAAGAAAAAAATCTTTTCCACCTTTCCCTTGCAGTGATAAAATGTCAAACATTGATACTGACTAACTCGCACTCGATAATAACTTTTTACTTTGAGCACAGAATATATTTCTCAGAGAAGGTGGTGAGTTGTCCAGAAGGAGAAAAGTGCAGGGAAAAGCAAAGAAAATTTCTTTGTCTTGGATTGACAAGTATATTATTAAGGTTATTTATTCTGCATATATGTCTCTGGAACAAGTAAGTCATCATCTTGTCATCTGAAAGAACTGTGAAGGCCAGCAACTAGGGCCATTAAGTGGTTATCAGGCTACTAGAAATAGGCCTGAGATCACTGCATTCATTTTTGACCACAGGCTGTGAGAAGAAAGTTGCTAAATCCCGTAATTTATCAAGCTTGTCATGCCAAGAATTTTGCCACATAATTCAATAACATTGAATAGGCTACTACAGAAAAAAAAATCTCAGGGCCCAATAACTAGAGGTCAAGCCCCTAGTCAACAAATCTGGGCTCTGTCACGCCATTCTGGTGACCCACTAGATGAGTTAAATTCTCTTTTTCTTCACCACTCAAAAGCAGTCTGTAAAACTGAGAGTACAATACTTCTGGGCCCATGTAAAACACTGCAGGAGCCCCAGAAGAAGTGATTTGTGCCGCTTAAGCGAAAACTATTAGCACCATCAATTTAAAAACAGGTTTCTGTATGCATTTAGAATTAAAAAAATGGTGCCTGATTGGAAAAAATAAATCAGAGATTGCAATGAATTATTTAACATTTTATGCTTAAATATTTACACATACCTACACACATGTACACATATATTGTATATATAAATATATATGTAAAAATATATTTTAGTATATTTTATATTTTTTATATTTTAGTATATAAATTTAATGTGAAATAATGCATATTCATATAGTCATGTGTATAAAAAGTCTAGAATTGGTACAAAGATATCCGTTCCATTCTTTTTAGCTCAGTTCAGCTTCCTGCTTACTTAACCCTGAAGAAATCCTCCCGCTCACCTGCCTTTTTCTCTCCTGCACTTTTCAGAATCCACTATCTCCTTTTCTGAATAGCAGGACAAACTCAGTGAGGTGTCAAGCATCTATAATTCCACTTGCATGGAAGTTGCAGACGTTCAGTACTTTCCAGGTCATGAACCAATGTCTGCTTCCCCAGCTTCTGAAGCACTGATGCTGTCTGCCGTAATTTCAGCTCCTCTTCAACTCATAGGTTTGACTGTCAATTGCCGGCGTTAATGGGAGTCTTGCCTTTCGTCCCATGGGGGGCAAGAGAGAATTACATGCAAAGAATAATACAAGGAGATTTCTTTTCCATGATTGCATTGCATATTCTGTTAGGAAACTAAATGGTAATAAAACTGCATTATAGAATAGATTTTATACATAACTTAAAAAGTAATTTACAATAGGCCTATTCTTCTTGTCCAAAGCTCCCATCGATTTGGCTAAATACTTAGGGGGAAGGTCTGCTCAAGTCCTTGCTCCAAGTTCAAGGTTTACTAAATGAAGTTGATTATCATTAATCCAAAAAAACAGCTTTGAAAATAAATATTTGCACTGAGGAAATGTGAGCATGTAGTAACCATTAGCCATCAGGCCCTCCAAAATTGAAGGGTGAGGTGGATAAATGAAATGGCCGAGAAGACACTTCAAATGGCAGATTGGGATAACTATTAAGTCCAGCCTTAAATCTCATCGGTGAGGTAGTGTACCCCAGTGACAACATATCTCTGAGCAGATCTCATCAGGTCCACCGTCCTCAATTTAA
Organism: Nothura maculosa; assembly: GCA_032353885.1. Classification (NCBI taxonomy): domain Eukaryota; kingdom Metazoa; phylum Chordata; class Aves; order Tinamiformes; family Tinamidae; genus Nothura; species Nothura maculosa. The sequence continues at coordinate 1,636,063 of JAUBOD010000843.1, read as the reverse complement.
AGGTGATTTTGATACTTTTGATATTTTTGAAAGACTTTGATCTAGAGAGATTTTCATCACTTATAAATGAAACAGTCATTAAGACTCTTTTATGCATCTCCTGGGAGCTATCACAGTTCTCATTAACCAGTATACCTAAGCAAGTGAAGCAAACCTCCTTTACCAAATGAATGTATTTTAAAGTCTGAATCTTCACCTGTTATTATGTCTTGTTCTCTTAAATCTTCTTCTCTTAAAGAATCAGAATGAAGCCTGAATAAATCAGGGTAATCCACAAGACTTTCAGAATTGCTTTGGCAACAGTTAGGACACATACCAAATGCATTGAACTTAATATTTTAGTCTCAAAAACTTATTCAATAGAATGAGAAAGAAAAGGACTTTGTAATAATAGATCTATTCTGAATTGACAGAACTTTATTTTTTTCCAATAATTGCTAGTGATCTAATCCATATTGTTCATTTGCTAGCCATGAATGTCATCATTTATGCTAGAAAGAAAACCTGTAATCATAAAAACTATTTTTATGCAAAATTAGATGTTTATTTAGTCTTATCTAGAAAAGTAGTTCTTTTTTTTCCAGAAGGCAAAAAAAAACAAGAACAAAATAAAGAACACCCAAAATACCACAATGAATTCTCACCTTATTGAAAGCTCTACCTTTGTGGTTCTTTGTCTAAGATGTTGTGTAAAAAAAAAAAAAAAGAAAAAAAAAACTGTATTGAGTTAATATAATTATTCTCCTGCTTTTAGTTTTACTACCATATTTTTTTTAGCTGAAGATGTTAAAATATCCATACTGAATAGGAAAGATCCGTCTCACTGTGTCTTGTCTCCAACAGTGACCAGTAGCTGATGTTTATAGGAAAGAGATAAAATCAGACTAAAGATCCAATGACATTTTCCCTCTTCTATCCTATCAGCTTCCAGCAAAACATTAAAGGTTGCATTGTACAGGTCTTTTAACCCAGTTTCTTCCCCTCCTAACTTGAAGGACTTTATGGAGGACTACAACTACACTATCACCATTGTCTTTTATGAGATTAGACAACATTTTCCCCCTTCCCTGCCTTTTATTACATTTATAGCCTTAGCCTGTCAAGGTACTTTTATGGCTGGGGGAATGATTACCTCACTCTTGATAAAGTCAGGAGTATCCCTTGGTGCTCCATATAACCTGTCACAACATTCTTAGAAGCCGTTCTTTGAGCATGCCTTGGTGATGGACGATTGCTGCAGTCTTCCCAATGTGTTTTCTGAACGAATCCTTCCTTAGAGCGTCTTCCAATGTGCACCAGCTCCTCCTAACTTTGGCTCTTGGTTTCTTTACTAATCTTGACACCCTTTGTTTCTGAATAAAAAATTTATACCTCTGCTCTGCACAGAGAACAAGTAAACAATCTCATGTAAAACATTTCCTTCATTGTGGTGAGTTATTGTAAGGGATATACCCCCAACATGTTTTTTTAAGGGGATGGGAAACCAACCACGTGGACCTCCAATCACTTTGTGCTCAGAGAAGTCTTAGAGAGCAACCCGTGCCATCACAAAACCTCTTTTTTTCAAGCTCAACTCAGCTGCACTTCCCAGGACATCCCCATTTCCCTCTCAAAAGAGATGGCATTTGTGCTTTCTGCACTGAAATGTGTGACCTACAGGGAAAGAAAGACCAAGCAACAGTATAGATTTGATTCCTCTTCAGAGACCTAAATGGGAAAGAGTTATTGAAGATGCTGTTAGCTCCTCTTCCTGAGTCATCAGACTATTTTGCAGCTATAATTGAAACAGCATATAAATACTGCACAGGTATCTCTTCAGGCCCTCTTCACAGAGCAGTTATATTCCATTAAAGTGCTTTTCTGGTACAGGTTAATCTCTCTGAATAAAAGTGGAAAACACAACAACAAAGTAAGATGATATTTTCACTACTCAATAAACCTTTCTCCACTTGCCTGCAAATAAATGATTCCCAGAGGCATCCCCTTCAGAAAAGGGCAAGGAAAGGACTTGAGAAGCATCCCAGCCTGCTCCAATGCATTCACAGTATTTATTAAACAAGCAAGCAAACAAAACGTGTCAAAGGATTTCCTGCTCCTGGAGCCTAGCTGGTTTACACAATATGCAAGTTAAATCCGATTTGGACCCCATCGGACTATAAAAACCTATTCCTTTATTTTGTACATTCCTTTTTTTCTTGTCCTTTAAGACTCTTTTCCTTTTAAGCTTCAGGACTATATCTACAGCGCCTAAGCAGCACCTGATATATTTTGGAGGCCACAATTTTTACTACTACCAGTAGTAAAAATACATTCTCTTTCCAGCTGCACACATAAGGAAGTATTTGAGCACTCTGCATTGGATGGATTTCACATTATAGGCTAAAAAAAATCCAAACATCTTTCCTAAGGGAAAGGAAGTCCTTGCAGTATAATAGTCAGGCTCCAATTACAGGAGACCCAGCTAGATTTGATTTACTTATAACACATTTAATTAAATTCTTTTTGCCATTCTTTTCTGACACCTTTGCCCTTCCCTTCCCAACTTGACTGTTCTCAACTGTTGTAGATTACATTGCATATTTTGCCAGATGATTATTTTTTGCCTAAACAGAGGTCAATATTTTTCCCCCCAAGCCTCACATTTCCTCTCAAAGAGAGCATTTGAAGGAGTTTGCAAAATGCTTTGTGATCTCTGGGAGATGAAAGGCACAATATAAATCTTAGGTATGAGGACTAAAAGAGGATGGAGTGAGCTGCCCCTGCTGAGGTGTGTGGCTGGTCGTTCATCAGTAAATTACAGAAACCTGCATCCTTGCTTTGCTTTACTGTACATGACACAAGTGCTGGATGACACCTTGTGTATCACCAGCTGCTCTCTGCAATTGCTCAAAGCAAGTGGCACGATATATGGCCCACCCACTGTGAGAACATCTGAAATCACATGGGTCATAAAAAGCCTTTGAGCAAACATCTTCCACAAGGGCTTTTGGTGACACATTCCACGCCACTAGCGCTGTGTTTAGACCACATCTCATGGAATAGGACTACTCTGAACTCACTGACCACTTTTTGTGTACATGAGAATCTAATGAGAGTATTTAAAAAATATACAAAAAATATTAGTGGAACCAACTGCAAGCTAAAAGCTTTCTGCTCGTTTTGGAACTTCAGAGCCTAATTGAATTGTGGTCAGTTATATGCCACTAACATCTTCATTACAGTACTGTATGTTCAGGATAGTACATGATGCTGCTAAAAAAGTAGTATCTCCTTTGCAGAGTGTGAAAGAACATTATAATCTGTACAAACAGATCTGTATCATCTATAAAAATTATTACTTGCAATGACTGGAAAGAAGGTCATATTCTGAAGAGGTGTAAGTGGAGATGCGGCAAGTTTCTATACCATCCAGTACAGAAGAGAAGAACAGCAATGACTGAACCACATTCTCTAGAATCTGCATCATTATCTTGCATTCTCTTCCCACAAAGCACTAAAAAAGTAGCACCTCTTTTGATTTATATTGCATTTTTCTAGACACACAAAGCAGGGGACAACTGCACCGTACATACACACTGGAATGAGACCTTTAGGAATAGGTTTTAGTAACTCAGATGACACCTTTCTAGTTAGTGCAGTGTAGCACTAGCCTATTTAAGACTGCTTTGTTTAATTATTTAAGAGCTATTATGGTAACTGGGTACAATCTAGCTGTAATTTATTAACTCATATACTTGAATTATACAAGTCTCTTCCTCTGCTTCATAGAATTACAGATGAACTGCAATAAGGTGATAGTATCAAAATGTACAGACCATTCAGTGTGCAGGGAGGCACAGAAAGTATCATAGAATCACAGAATGCTTAAGGTTGGAAGGGACCTCAGAGGTCATCTAGTCCAACCCCCCTGCACACGCAGG
>JAUBOD010000843.1:1615581-1630207 GCA_032353885.1 Nothura maculosa | reverse complement strand
TTGTCCTATGCTAATACTAACACATCTTGCACATGTTATGCACTGCGTATAAGCTAACACAGTATAAACTAATACTATCTGGCTATCATGGAGGTTCAACACAGCTGTACCTGCTGCAGAGAGGAGACAGTGCACACAGAAGTTAGATGAGGTCTCTTGCATTTCCATAGCAATAACTGCCACCTTGCACCAGAGTTATAGCTGCTACATACTCCTATAAAGCTCATATCTATCTCCCAAACTCAAACATAATGTGATTTCAACAAGGAGGTTAATACTAAAATATTAGTAAAAAAATAAATCCAAAATTAACCTTACATAAGGCATAATGTTAAATTTACATGGTCGATTTGGTTTTCTTATTTATTTTACTTTTCAGAAAAGGAGAATTGTTTCACATTCACTAAAACAGACCTTTAATTAGGCTTTGCAAATCACATGTCATTGAATAAAATGGAAACATGGAAAGGGGCATATCCATCTTGACTCCTTTTATTCTGCTGTTAGAACTAACCCAGCAAGCCTTCACAGGTGGTGGCTATTGCTCGCCAAAATAGAAGCGTATTGTTTTTAAGTGGAGTACAAAAAGGAGGAAATTGCTGCACATTCAATTATTTAAACTCCTTTTTTCCTCCCTCCCAACACAATATAGAGAGGAACAGCCAGCAGAGATTCAGTATCACTCATCATAAAGCATTTTCTCACCCAAAATGCACCATGTAAGCTAATAGCATGCCTTGTGCATATCCATACTTTCATTTATACTATATATATTTATATATACACACATATATAGGTAAATTAACATGTATCTAATTTTATCACATTTAAAATTTTTCAAGTACTTAGTACATTAAGTGCTAAGTTAAATAAAAGAAGCTGCCTACTAACATAGCAGCAGGAGCTTCTGGAGGGTTCAAGACTTCTGTGATGCTTGGTAACATTTACTTTGGGCTTTTGAAAATCTAGACCTGCTTCTGAGGTCTGAGTGCCACCGGAGTCAGTTTTGTGCAGAGAGGTCAGATGGACCTGGGCGTTCTTGGAAAGCACCACAAAAAAAGTTAATGGGTAGCATTAAGTTGAAGAACACAAATATTTTGGATATAGCTCATCAAAGCGCAAATAAAGCTTATGTTCTGCAGAAACAATTTGTTAGCAATTACATTCCCCAGTATGCCGCAAAGGGAATTACTCCAGACCAATACTTGATTGAGGGACTATAGGGCTTTGTGTGTTTTCCTAAATATCTTGCCAGGTAATACTGGAAACAAAACAATGTAATGGGGCTTCTCTTTCCAAGTTACAATTGCTGCAAGTGCAGCAAAATTATCAGGGGGAAAAGCCAAAAAAAAAAGCACCTTTCTGGTGCATGTAGGAGTATTACAACATATGATTATGCGCTCAGAAGGAGGGTGATTTGTTGTGTCCCTTTGGCACTCTGAACAAAAGCAACTACGCAATTTATTACCTTTTTTTTTACAAAAAGAACAGCTTTAAAATTTGCAGGCACCCAGAATGAAGGAGACCAGAAGCCACTGGGAGGCAGTGTTGTCACTTTGCAAGTTCGTTATCGAAGTCCTTTCCCTTCCGCTCCAGGCCCTGGGTCCCATAGCAGTGGGACAGCGTTATGTGCAGGTCAGCTCCCAAACAAGAGCATCAAAGAGCAGAAAATGCATCACATATGGATACTTATAGGCTGATGCATTTGTGCCTAGCCTGAATAGCACTGAAAACATTGCAACAAAAAGTGAAGAAACACTTTCATTAGTTAATCAAGACTGAAGTTCCGTTTTTAATATTATTATTATTTTTTAATAGGAAAGCAAGACTTTAGGTTATTAAGAAAGAGCTGCTTTTTGCACCAAAAATTATCGTGTTCCTACAGAACAACATTCTTCTTTCAAAGCTGCAAACTGCAAGGCGAAGAAAGAAACTGAACGTGGCAATTGAATGTGACTTCTCTTTTAGATGACAAAAGCCCTTAAATTTGTGTGTTATTAATTTTCCACTGTACCAACCCCTTTGATTATAACCTTGCAAGAAGCAACAAAGTGCAGCACATTTTAGAGATGAAAATCAGAAAGCAGAGGAGTCTAGGAAACATGCTATTCTTACAGTGTGTATCATTGTGGCATCAAATTCACAAAATCCAGATTTGCGTCCAGATACACCCAAGTAAAAGCAATTTTTGTTACATTCTAAATAATTATTCTGCAGGTTGAAGAGCCTCATATTTTTGATTCCTATGTAACATAATTATGAAGGACTTCCTTCATAAAGCTCTTCCTCTTCAGCCAATTTTCTGGGTTCTGTATCCCCAGCAGCTTCAGGAAAGGGAAAATAACCCTGTTCCTTTAGGGTATTTATTTAGGTTATATAATAAAATATCCCTGGATAAAGAGAACAAAGAGCAATCCATCAAGTGTATTGCAGAGAGAGAAAAGCACATGCAAAGTTCAGTCAGAGCAAGACGGAGTGTGACCTAACGAAACCTGCCCTCATTACTGGGAACATGAATTTGTACAGGACTATAAGTATCCTCGGCTCCTTTTTTTGGCCCAGAGCACAATATTGCTTCTCCTAAAGTTGGTGGGAGGGGAGTAATAGAAGCTGCTGTTGGTTCATTGGAAATTACGATCCTCAGGCAGTTGCACTGCATGATAAAAGTAATTCATAACTGAAGAACACTTTGTAAAATGTTACGACCTCGTAGAAGCTTTCATTTATATAAATTTTATTTCATTATTATGAATTAATTATACTAACTTTGGACTTTTTTTTTTGAAATAAGCATGATGTACTTGCCCTGATCTATTTAACTGGCATCAATCTTATTTCATTGGCAGCAAAGTTTTGTTTATGGCTTGCACCTATAAGCAAAGGAAAAACAGATACACAGTTCCCGACCAAAACCAACTACATTTAACTCAAATTAAAATTGACTAAATTAAACTCAAACTAAAATTGGCCAAAGCTTCTCTTGCTTTTACCAAGTTACAGAAATACAATTATTCCCATATAAAAATAAGAGAATACCACTTGCTTATCATTGCTGTCTGGATTTGCTGTCTTTTTTTTTTTTTTTCTAGTTTTGCTAATGTTGGAACTGTGGAGCCAAATGATGGTCTTTGAGCATATTTTTTGCAGAACCCACTCTTTGGAGAGTTGCTGGATTTATATGCATTTTATAGAAAAGAGTAACAGGAGAAAAAAAAAAGGAAAAAGAAAGAAAAAAATCTATGATGAAGACTGAAACGCCTAACCAGACCTTCTACATAGTTTTGTGCTATAAATCATGCAGATGACAATTTTTAAAGGAGAAAGGACAACACAGGAATGATGAAGAAGTGCAGTCGATTCTAAACCCTGATAGGATGATATCCCTTTCTCCTATGGGCACTCCTGCAATGCACATAGACATGCAGACAGATTTAGAGAGCTTTTTCTTGCATCTCTCAGCAAATTGATAAATGGGGAATGGCATCCCAGGGGGTTCCCAGAGTTTTGCAAAAACAGAAGGACGTTGGAGTACATGGCTTTTTACTCATGCATTCCTCCACATAAAATGAATTATGCACAGAGATGTCAGTTTGCCTGCTGTGGACTTTCTGTTGCAACAACTGGGGCTCTGAGGATTTCACCAAGTGTATCACCTGTTTATTCATCCTTAATTAAAAATAAAAATGCTTATCTAAATCCTATCATTTACTTTCTTCTCTCTCTCATCTCCCCATCCTGCAAAAAAAAAAAAAAAATAGCTTGGAGAAGTGGAGATAAATCCTGAGTCCTTCTATTCCAGAGATTCTCAGACTTATGCAGGCATATCTGCAGAACGGGAAGATAATGACATTTGTGCAAGACTTATTGCAAGATTTGTCACATTCTTTATATACTTTGGAATGGATTCTTGGGTAGTAAGGCTTTCTTTATTATTAAATTGGTTGTAGGATTTACAAATATTCATGCAGAATTAAAGAATAAAGGGCTTACTCCAAGACAACCTGATGGAGTTACGGTAACTCCTTCCTGTGCATAGACATGGCAAAGTTTTTCAAGCAGGTGCAGTTCTGCCCTCTCTTCCATGAAGCATGAGCTTCGCCAGGATGCAGGTGTGCAAGATCCAGGATCTAGGCAGAAGGCTGCCTAACTCCACCTAGGCTCCCAATGGTGGTGTATACTCATTAGGAAAAATGCTGCCAACATGCATTTACAGCTTCTTTATTAAAAATAAATAAATAAAGGCCAAGTATGGGCCACGGTAACAGCCCAGTGATTCCAACACTTGCCTGGGAATGCTGAGAAGCAGCCTGTGTGCTTTGGGAAGAGGCATCTCTCCCAGAAAGCTGCTCCAGCCAGGTAGCGATTTATACTTTCCCATGCTCTCTCCTGCTGCCTGCATCAATCCTTCATCGCTCTGTGCACAGGGGAACATGCTGGACGTGCCCGTAGGCACCACATTGTGCATTCAATGGCCAGTGGATACAATAATAGTGCTAAGGACATGGGAGACACTCCAGAACTCCTTGCCCTTAACTCGGTGTATTAGGCACTAGGGTGCGACAGGGTTTCTGGCTAAGTGTTGCAACCTGCAGGTCATTTTGTAAAAGAAGGGCATTATATTCTTTTATTTTGGAAGAGTTTTTTTTTTTCATTTTTTTCAAGTTAGGCATTCACTGTCAGGAATAAGCCACATAGCATCTCCCTTGCAAAAATCACTGTTGTACGTGCAAAGCACATGGTGCAGCTTGCTTTCCACATTCTAGAGCACCCACCTAAAAATAACTATTTTGGGGAGAAAACAAAACAAAAGGAAGTTTTTCATTTTTCTGTCCTTAGGATGGATGTGAGACAATTCTAGTACTGAATAGGTTCCTCCTCAGTGAAGTATTGGCATAGGAAACAGCTCAGCAGTGAGGCTGTTTTTGCAGGGTACTTTTGCCCACAGAAGCAGACTTTAATGCTCTGCAGACTTACAGAGTCATGGATAGGTGAGAAGATGCAGAAGGCTCATTTAGGCCATCATTTCTGCAACTCTCTAACTCCATTATAAATGTATTAATTAGAGGCCATAATAGCATGGCCTCTATGTCTGTTTGAAGTTAAGCACCTGCACAAGCTTTGGCTTAATGGGGTCACAGTAATTAGTAGTTATATTGGTAGTTGTTTCCATCTGCTCTCATGCAAGCTTGTTTTTTGTACTTGAAAGAGGTTGCTAAGGCCTAATGTCATTAAATATTGCCAGGCTATGAAAAACTTGATAAAAAACTTCAAGATCCAGAGGGGAATAAAACCACAAAAAAACAACAGCTCTACCATCCCCTGTCTGAATATTGCACTTGTGCAATAAAACTCAGACTTCCAGCTACTACAAAAGGTATCTTAATGGGTTTCAAAGGTCATTTATTGCTTGTTGCTCACAGATCCTTTTAAGGAAACAAATAACATAAACCCAAACTGTCCTACCTTATATTCCTAAAAAGCATCTGGCTTCTTCCCAGAAAGGACTCACAAAGCAGGCTCAAAAATCACCTGATAACCTAAAACAAGAAGAGCACAAACAAGGGCACAGGTCCCCATTACCTCCTATCTCTTAGTAACTAGGGCCATGCTCTCTTTATCTGTTAGACACAGTTGGGTAAAGCATCCCCAGCTTTTCATCCCCCCTTTCCCCTAGTGCTAAAAAGTGTTAATTGCCAAAAGAACCACTTGCAGAACTACATTTCCCAGTCTGTCCCTTTTGCACAGCAGTAATTTTTACATGGATATCCTATCCACTCATCAGGAAACCTTCTCCAACATTTATCAGGTTTTTAAGATCCACACATAATTTTGCAAGTACATCACCAGTTTGTAAGTATTGCAGGCTTGTTGTCAGCTTTGCAGGTTATTGCAAAGACCAAATAATATTTGTTACATATATACCTTACCTTGTCTCAATTTAAGTCACTGTTGCAACTGTATGCTCATCTAGCTATCTTCCTTTCTTGGAAATACACATTGGATTTTTTACCATGAGCTGACATTCTTTCATTTTTTTTCTAATGCATTTGAACATCTCTTTGTTCCTAATTGGGAATAATTACAGTTTTCTTGGTGCATTGATTGTAAGATTATGAAGGCTCAGAAAGGGATTTACTATTCTAGAGCATTTTTATTTTTTCCTCAATTAATTTGGATAGAGAAAAATGTTAAAAATATCACTAACCATGTGAGTCCTTAGGGGGTTGTGTTTTCTAAGGGCTGAGGTTGATGCCTTTTTTAAAAAAAAGAGGCAGGTTGGAAGTTGCTCCAATAAAGGCTCCTGCTGTATCAGCAAATACGGGTGAAAGTAGACTGTGCAAAATGATGTATGGGTTTTATTTTCTTTAATTAAAAGAGAAAAAAAAACAACTCTAACAAAAGCTGAGCACTCAGTCTAAGGAAGAAAACGGTAGCTGCAATAAAGATTATAGGAATGTTAAATTAGTTTAAAATTTAGTTCTTTTTTCTTCCTGTGCCTCATGCTATTGTGAAAATGCATGTTGAATGCAATCTTACATCTTTGAAATTAAGCTGTGGATAAAATTTGCTCATTTTTACTAACAAAAGCTTAAATAGTTGAAAATTTCCTTCACCATCAGGATGCAAACATTGGTGCTTGTGGTCACAGAACTGCCACAGGGAGGGCCTGCCATGAGTCTAGATCTTGGAAGGTATGTGGTAGGGACAAGCCATCCCTCAAGATTAGGGCTACAGACAGTGTATAGGCTTTGGTCCCCCTCTTTAGAAGGAAAGAGCCTATTTGTTCTTCAAATTAGAGGAATTTGCTTTTCTCTGACATCAAGTTCCTCTAAGTCTTTGCAAGCTGAAAATAGAAAAAACAGACAAGTGCCCTCCTCTTGATTTCCTTCTACCTCTTTCACTGAATGCATTTGAGATCTGCTGTCTAACAGCTGTTGTAGTAGTACTGCTCTCCACGCCTGCTTTAAAATTGATTTTTTTTTTCTGAGCCCATTTCATCTGGAGAAATTTTAAGATCGACCATTGAATCTCACCCATTCCCTAGTGCAGTGCATAACAATTCAACCAAAATGACTGAAACATTACGATTTTAATTCTGAAGAATTGAGTCAGAATTTATTCTTCAAAAGCCCATAACTTTGTTAATCTCTCCCAAATCTAGTCCTCTGGCTTTTACATGGACTGGGACAGGGAAGGGCATTAATCTGCCGTCATTTTATTGCTGTAGTTTTAAGTAAGGAAGAGATGAAGCATTAATTTCTTAAGCTAAATAAAGTTTTTAATTGAGAGTGTCACAAGTATTATTCTGGTAACTATGTTTGTGGAAAAGTGACATCTATTAGTAGAGCAATGTAGAAAGCATCTGCCATCTTCCCGTGTGCCGTGTACCCAATCTAGGTATAAATAGATGTGGTCTTTTCAATTAGGCATCTCCTATGAGCACTGAGCTAAGCTGAAAAAGGATTTATAGCATGGAAGATGGTATAACATTTGGAGTGGCAAAGTTGGGTGTCTATCTTATGTACTTTATCTAAGATAATAGGCACTTGCAGGCAGACCTGTTCGTACAGCATAATGCAGTTTTTCATATTCTTTAGGGATGGATGACTATAAGTGAGCACAAGGGAGCAGAATAAGCCACCTCTGCAGGCAGAGCAGGTGAGGTAAATATTATTTATGTGGTTAACAGCCTCAAGGCATGAGGTCAAGTCCTGTGGTAAGCCTCATCCCAGAGCACTTGCATCCCCATAACACCTCACTTTAATCAAAGGAGATGTTGGTAGGTACAAGGAATGGCTTTAACTTGGAGGTAAAATGAAAAAAGGCATTTTTTCCCCTTTTTTTCATTCATGCATGTGGAAGACAACAGCAACTGCCAAAATACTCTTCTGCATAGCTGTAGTTGGCTGTTGGCCTGCCACATTAAGGAAACTTGAATGTTCTTTTTTGTTTCAATGAAATTTAAAAAAAAAAGAAAAAAGGCAAGCAGGACCTCAGCAATACCATAGCTAAATACTGTAAACCTTAAAGTGAGAGAATGTTTCCTTCACACATTCCCACCTTTATGCTTTAATTTGTCCCAGACTACCTGAAGTGTTTGTACTGAAATTAGATCCATTAGTGGTATAAAAGTATAGCTGTTCAGTTTATGTGCTGTGAAAAAGATGAAATAGAAATATATCTGGCTATATTTAGGTTTTGGTATTTGAAGGATTGCTTCCTAATCTGCTATGGAAATCTTATGCTGTTTATAAGATGAGATCACCCTATTATCCTTATAGCTATAGTACAGAAAAACATGAAACAAAATCAGCATATAGCAATTAATATCACATACACACACGAAAACTAATTATATGTGCTGTTTAGAACATAGTTATTTGCTTCATGGCACAACCAAGAATAAAACACATTTGTGTAATACATTTTGCTTATTGGAGAGAAAAAAAAAAGATGTAAAATGAAGTAATTTTAACTGCACATTATATCATTTGAAGAAAGTATCTGTGGCAAAGCACCAGGAAAAAAATAATCATAGTATGAATGAAAAAATAAGCAGCAGGGAAAACTACAACTAGAGAGCCATTTGTTCTGTGGGATTGCTATGTTAATTTGGTGGACTTGCTACAACAGCAAAGTTGAGATTTAGGATGAACGCATCAGTTACTAACTACTAATGCTATAAAGACATCCTTAGCTTCTCAAGGTAATTTAAAAGACCCATTTATATCCTATTTTGTCAAGTGTTGCACTTTTATTTGAACTAAGAGGTAAACTCTTCCAAAGTCAATAAAACTTAACAGCTTCCTTAAGAAAACAGTCTGTTTCTGTGGAAAGTATTATGTTCTAATTCTCTGCTAATTAAAAACAAAACAAAAGCCTACTGTCTAGAGGTTTGTGGGTTATACCCAGAAATATTAGCTCATTAATGTATAATTTTTCAAGAAATCCTTTCTTGGATAGATTTGAAGCTTTTTTAAATGCTTTTGAAGCAGTTCTGACTCAAGTTTCCATTCTTGAATGTTCACTGATATGTAAGTCACTACATCAGTAAAATCCAAAATATAAACTACTCATTTTTAGTAACTTATTTTTCTTTTCACAGAAGTTATTTCCCAATTCAATTCACGTAATATTGTTGTTATCCAAAATTATTAAGATAAGTGATTGGGTGAGGTACTTGAACTCAAGATCTTTTGAACAGGAACGCAAAGTCACATTTTTTGTCTCGACATTTTAGTTTATACACTGGAGCAGGATGGAACAGTCCTGTTTCTTAGGTTCCTTCATTTTGAAAAAACTTAGTATGTAGACAGAAGTGCTGTGATATTTGTGAACATATGGTCTGGACTATTGTTTCCCAATTGAGTTCTAAATTAAAATCTAAAATCAGGTCATTGTCACCCACTGATTTCTCAGCCATACTTTGTCTGTAGAAACATGTTATTCTTGTTATTACTACTATTATTTACACTGGCTTCTTGCAGACACAATTGCTTTTACTAGCCCCAAAGCAACAGCTTGTTCAACTCTTCTTACTTTGTTCTGCTCTGAGTATTTGTCTTGTTTCATGGATGTGTTCAGGACTCTCAAAACTGGGACAACCTCTGAAATTGCTCTTTAAGTCCCAAAGGCCGATCTGCTAACATACAATTGCTAGACTACACTCCCAGGGTGCCTTCCCATGAGTTTCGTTAGTGCTCTGAGACTTTTTGAAATGTAACTAGATTTTACACTTTTGTAGAATTTCTTTTCATATTATACCATGAAAATCCCAATATACTCTTTTAAAGTATACATTCGCTTGGATTCTTTTTTAACTAGGCAGTTAATACTGTTTTTCATCTCTTGAAATTTTGGATCCATTACTTAACCCCTTTAAACTCTCTGAAGATTGCATATTGTGAAGGACATGCAAAACAGCTGACGGGACCTCATCATAACTGTAAAAGTAAAAAAGAGGGTTTGGTAACTGTAGTAATAACTCCCTCATCCACTTTCCTCATATCATGCTGTGACCACTTGACACCTGAAAATGCATCATGTTAAATAACTTTTCTTCCCTTACAGTCAGCCATTAAAGCAGAGAATAAATCCTTGTAAAGAATTTAAATTGATGCTTATGTTCACACTAACTTATCTTAAAAAGTGAAGTAAATATATAGTATAAAATTATGTATGTTATGTAGCCATAAAGTGTAGAAATATGTCCAAGAATTCAAGACTGATTATTCCTACATAATCTGGAATATATACCATTATTCAAAAGTAACACTCAAATCAGCATTTCCTTGCAGAGCTGATATTAATAGGTGGCCTCAGAGCATTGTGTGGCAGAGCGCCAAACTGTTTTGTGTTAAAAGTGCAAATGCCATTATTTGGAGTTAGACATAAAGATATGTTAGCCTGCTCAGCAGCTGTGAGTGAGCTGGGAAAATCTCTGATGACAACTGTTTGATGGTTCTATTTCTGTCCTTTATCTCTCTGAAACACAAAATATACCAATAACATTAGACACCAAAGACAGTTTGCGTTGCTTGATCCTTGATCCCTCACTTGTGGCACACAAGCCTAGCAGAGTGGAAGTTCTTATAAAAGTGGTGTTTTGCTTGCTGGTTTGCCTGGGTGCTTTGCGTACGAGCTGAAGTCATGCTGTCTTTTGTGGTGAGTTCATCCCCCTTCATTTGCTGCCTGGTTCAGAACAGCACTTTCCTTTCCAGTGTTTCCTTTAAGGCTCTTCTGCCTCGGCTGTTTTGCTTCACAGTCTCAATTCAGATAGGCAGACTCTAGAAGGTCACTTATAAACCTCATTCTTCTTGCTTATCTTTTATTCTTGTCATACTCTGAAAAGTTTTTGTGCCTTGTACTACTAACACTTCATTCTAGTAGAAGTAAAATCAGTTGTTGCCAGTGAGCACCTGGACCAAAAAAAGATTTTTTTTTTCCTAAAGCAAAATTCCCATTTAACTAAAATCCCTCTCCTCCTTATCAGAAGCTCAAGAGCTGTTTCATGATTACTGCATCTGAATTAATCGAGTTTTAAAGCAAATGCAATAAAACACCATCACTAGACAGCCTTTATTGTAAAATATGCCTAGTTTAACTCTTTGTGGGTCTGAGCAGTCTTAGCAATGATTTATTCTGAGTACTATCTGAGGAACAGATTTGAACTATGATTTTCATGCAGAGTAAAAAAAAGAAATGGATCTGGAAAGAAGTATTGCAGAAAATAGTGTTGGACAGAAGATACTAATGAACAGGGTTCAAATAAATTCTTTCAGAGCTGGGGGTGGATAATATTCTTCACTCTTTCCACAAGGTAACAAGAAAAGGGTCGGGCTATTTTCAAACCTCAGCTCTCTAGTAAATTGTAGAAGTAGACATGAAAACACAGGTTCATCATTATGAATTATTTGAGTACAGTTTCTTTTTAAAAGAAAACATCAGCATACAAAGAAAAGTGTTTTGAGACATTTCAAGGTCTTGGTAAGGCAGTTGCTAAGTTTTCACTGATAATGCTTTGATAGACGGAAAGAGTCTGTGTGAGAGAAAGAACTGACTTGGAGAGAAAAATTAGCAACAAACTGGTATTGAAAAAAAAGCGTTGGACAACAGAAAACATTCATAGCGCAAAACCTAATGTGCTAAAAGAGTTACAACAGGAAGAAGATGTGTGTAACAGAGATAAAGGTGCGATGGATTTGGCATCACCCACATACAGAGTGATAAAAGAGGTATGTGGGAGGACCAGACGCATCAAGGTTTGCAGCACACGTCGACTGTCCTGCTCCAGAGGAGACAGTCACCAAGTGCACAAAGCAAACCATTTTATTAGCAATCTACACAACAGAATAGAAAAGGTAAGTGCATACAATTTGGCATAAGCTCCAAGCAGAGGAATTTAGCAGTAATATAGTATTCTTTTATAGCCACAGTACAGGCTCAAGAAATGAGTAGCATGAAAGAAGAAATGAGGAAGTATTTGTATCAATGTTAGTACATACAGAATAAATGCAAATATGACACAAGAAAATTAATACACACAAAAAAACTTCATCACGATGTTACAGGTATGTTCTACATTAATAGACCTAAAGAGCACTCTTCAGCTCTCTGGAAGACGTCAGTTTAAGGAAATGTTTTTTGGGATGGCTGTTGAACAAGAGATTTTTCAGGAAGGCTCAGTGAAATACCAGAACACCTAGGAGTTAGTCACTGCTAATGTTATTCTAGTACCCTGAAACAAGAAAAAGACTGGCAAAATCCTAATGGCTAAAGGCAAAAGATACAAGAGATGCCATCTAAACCTCTGTTGCAGTGAATGGAAAAATAGTGTGATCGAGTGAATTACATTGGTTGTAACGGAGAGAGGCAGCAAACTCTCTCCGTGAGTGGCTGAGGCAGTTAAATATTTTCTTTTTTTAAGATCTGAAAATCATAATAAGGTGATGACTAAGACTGGCAGAAATCTAGAGCATTTGTGAAGGAAAGGAAGAACATGATATTGGGATCACAGTCTGGATGATATCACAGATAATCACAACATGAAAGACTGTCATTTACTTATTCTAATATAGTAGTTTAGGTCATTCACCAAAACACACTTTAGGCTGCTACCTAGTAAGCAGAAGTAAAGTGTGTCTCTTGAATAATGTAAAATTATGCTTATTAGAAAAGGAACTGTGGATACTATACATCAATTCCTTTTTTTCTCTTTTATTTTTATTTTTTCATTAGAAATAGGGCTGCACAGGAACCGTTACAACTCATGAGAAAATCTCATGGAACAATCTTGATAAATGTTTGGTTTATTCAGCACTGACTCTTTAATGTGGTATGCAAAATTACAGCATAACAGAAGCATATGTTCCTCAAAAAAAGCCAACCAAATAAATAAGAAAGCTTTTTTGGCTTATTTTCTGTATAATATCATGAAATTAGGTACAAAACAAATGGAAGACCTGGATGGAGAGGTGCATGTGATACTAGGCATGATACAGTGGTCAAGAATAATGTGGCAATGAACTTAGGTGTCTGAAAAAAATGTTTATTTTATGTTATTTAGCTCATTACCTCAATTCATTGTATTTGCTCTTTCAAACCTTATTTCTCTTGGAAGTAAATTTATAGAAAGAATGAATGAAATACAAAAATAATGTCACAAATCTTTTAAAAGCAACAACATCAGCATGGTTGCTACTGGAACAATATTCATATATTCGAACTGTGGGGCAAAATCTAGTAAAGCAAAGCCATGAGTTTTATACAAAAGCATCCAGAGATGCTAAAAAAAGGAATGTCTTGATATCATAAAACATTCTTGTCTGTTTTTATCATATTTCTACATATATGCAAATAAAAAAAGAAAGGAAAAGGTCATAGAAATATTGAAGAAAGAAGTACAATGATAATTTCAATGTGCCTAATAGGAATTGGCAAGTGATATATTGGAATACTAAGGGAGCCAGCACCTACTTAGGAACATGCTAATCAGAAGTATGGTGAGTCACATCAAGGACATATTCACTAGATGTGGTATTTGTGACAAACTCTTTCCCAAAATAGACTCTGCTTCTATAGGTCTTCGGCTGTATGCATTTTAATGAGCTTAAGTCTCAAATAAATAATAGTTCCATAAGAGTCTCTGAGTTTTAAATGGGGACCAAGAGGTAAAAAAATAAACAAAAAACACAAAACCACATTAAACCCTTGCAAAATCTGAATGGTCATTGGCAGCTTGAGATGACCAAGGAATAAAAGTCATGTGTAATAACTGTGGGCTGACAGTACATTAGGAAAAATAGTATTTAGGTGTAGATACAGTCCCCCGGCCAATAAGGGAACCATCATGAGTCACAAGTTGTAGAGTAGTAACACTGCTTTTACTGGGCATTTCCTCAATTAAGCAAGTTTTTCAAAGCTTTGTATAGATTTCAGTAACCAGAAAGTAATGAGTCCTTAGTTATTTGGGGCTTCTTGCTTTTCCTAAGGAAAAAGATGATATTCAGCAGTCTTTTTCTGTATCATTACATCCTAGGAAGATTTCTATGGCATTAGGTCATAACTTTGTATCTTTTCTGTTCATCACTACGCTTTTAATATATCCTAGTGAATTTTGCTGGAGAAAGCAACGTACTCTGTGAGTTACGTGCAGACATGGGTTTGAATAACAGGATATAATATGGTTAATTCTCAAATTGCTGCACTGTTATATATCTGGTTGGAGGCAAGTCTTCAGACATTCAATAAACCTTTCTATTTTGTAACCCAAAGAAAAATGGTTTGCTTTGGAAAGAAATACTGTGATTTCTTGAAATAAGTATTTATTCAATCAGTTATCAGAGAGAATAAACCTATTTTTTTCCCAGAAAGGTCCATTATGCTTTATATCATTTGTATAATAAAAACACCCTTCTGGCTGAGGTTCTGCATAGTACAGAGGGGCTTTTAATACCTCTTCAGCTTTAATAGCAAAGGTAGGGATTATTTTCCCCAAGGTCACTCAGTAAGGATTAGCCTCCTACGCGTTGTTCTGGGGTTAATTTACATGTGTCTCACTTTTTCACAACAGATGGCTGCACTTCAGTAGTTGTGGGTAACACGTACATGAAATTAAACCTTCATT
>JAUBOD010000843.1:1596321-1614280 GCA_032353885.1 Nothura maculosa | reverse complement strand
GCGAGGGCCGGCGGGCTGCGTGGCGGTCCTCGCCGCCCGGCGCCGCCCGCTCTGGGCCGGGGGCTCGCGGCGCTTCCCTCTGGCTGCGTCCCCGCCGCCGCAGGCGGGAGGCGGCCGGGGGGGAGCGCCGCCTCGCAGGATTTACCGCCGCCCGGCGCCATGGACGAGAAGTACCTGCCCGAGCTCATGGCGGAGAAGGACTCGCTCGACCCGTCCTTCACACACGCGCTGCGCCTCGTCAGCCAAGGTGAGCGCTTCGGGGAGCGACCCCGACCCGCGGCGACCGCCCAGCGCGGAGCCTCGGGGCGCGCGGGGCCGCGCGGTTTGGGCGCGTTTTGCTTCCCTTGCCTTTTTTATTTGTTTATTTTCCGCTCCCTTCCCCCTCCCCCCCTCTTTTTTTGTTGTTGTGCTTTTATTTATTTTTGCTTCCTCACCTCGTAAAAATAAAACGCAATTGGAGCACCCGAGTCTCTAGCCCTTTCAACCGTCCGTGTCTCCTCCCGAGCAGCGCTGCCCTGTTCGGAGCGGGTCCCTGCGCTCCCGAGTGCTTCTGTTCAGGAACAGCAGCCCGGGGATGCTCTGTGCCTTGCTTTCTCATTTACTTATTCCTTTTTGTGGAAGGAGCTTGCACACTAAGCCTCTTCCTAGAAGCTCGCAACTCTGGAGGCATCAAAGCTGCATCTTGCTGCATCTGTGGCAGCTAAAGCTTTAATTTTTTCTGTTATGTAACTCAAAATTACCAGACTTTATTCCTATATCTCCCCCCACAATGCATAGGTCCTTCAAAACATTTGATGTTTCACTTGACGTGATAGCTCTTTGTTTAAATGAGACCATGCGGATGCTGATGGTGATTCCGTGGCTTAGTGTAGATTGGGAGCCTTGTGTAAGGGGAAGGTGGCTTCAAACGGTGCTTGGCGTGGTCAAATACTGCAAGTTGTAACTTAAAATGACAAGCGACTCCAGAATCAGCTCCTGGAAGTGGTTGTGTCCCACAATAATGCAGAACTGCTTCAGTTCTGTGATTTCTTTCAATGGTTTGGCATAATCTTTGTTGTAATGGGCTATGAAACATCTCCAATTCCAGAGGAGTCAGCTCTTCTCCTAGACAGTTCTTAGGTCGGTGCTGGCTGGGCAGCACTGTGGTCTGTGGCTGTGTGTCCTTGCAGTGTGTCATGCGTGTTTTTCTGTGAACTTTCTAGCCCTAAACAATGAGTTGGTAAAAATACTATTGTTTGCACTAGTGTTTTTGAGTGGCACTGTTGATGGTGTTGAAGGGGAAATAGTATTGAATACATGCTGTAGATAAACTCATGAAACATTTTTTAGCTTGATGGCTGAGGTTTTTATGGTTCTAAATTAGAGATGCTCCATGCAGTATTGAGGGAAGAGTAATTTCTCAGTGCCTTTCGCCTGCATGTAACTTTAAGGAAGTTGCATATAACCACTCTCTTACCAAAAAATTCACATGTGTTTGTGATGTTTCTTGAGACTCCGACAGTATTTTGGGTGTCATCCTTGAAATAAGTAAAAACAGCAGAAATACAAAACTCCTGCCTTTTCTTTTAATGAGGCAGTACATGATACCTCTGTGTATGCTTAAAAGCACCAAAAATAGTGATACATTCATGAATGTAAATACATCGATGTGACCTCATTCTTCTCTGTCTGGGTATTTTTATTACTGGGAAGTGCAAACTTGTGCTTAAAAATTCCCATTTGCGTATTCCTCCTATTACAGACTAGTATTTAAAAGTGTAACAGTGATCTGTGGGTCTGTAGATTTGTCCTTTCTGTGTAAAACAACTTTTTTGTGGTTGTGTGTTACCAAGGAACCAAATGAGGTGAAACATCTGTGTAATAAAGTAAGAAATTTACTACTTTAACAAAAGACACTTTACAAACTTATCCCATCCCATCATGACACTAAGTTTAGATTTGACTAGTTCATTATTTTATTGTTCTAAATTTTAACAATTATTTGTGGTTATGTGGTAATTATTGGGAAGGCATTTGCAGATACTCTAGCGAAGACTTTAAGTTGGCTTCCCAAATTTTTTCCTCTCTTTCTGTAGTAGTTAATATAAAATGACTGGTGTAATTTCTTTATTTATGTTTTAGTTTTGTTGTGTGGAGCCCTTCTTTCAGTTTGAGCTCATCTAGATATTTGAGTATCTTCATGACAACTTTTGCTTAAGTCAGTTCACCAATGATGTTCTTATGTCTGTCTGTCCTATTATATTTACCGCTTACCTGCAGTATCTCAGCTTAAGTAGAGGTAAGCTGGATTTCTTCAGAAACTTGGTATTGATTTGTAAGAAATACAGTTGAGTTAAGAAATTTCCTGGAAGGAATGAAGTGCCTGCCCTGCTTAGACAAAAGAGCAAAATTGCTCATAAATCTGTACTTGTGTTGAGATTTGGTTTCTTTTCAGGAGTGGTTCTTTATCTAGACTTTCAAAATCTGCTAATTATAGTTCTCAAATGGAAGTGGACACATTTGCATAGTTTATGCTTATAATTGCAAATTATAAATTGGACACACAAATTACATAATTGCAAAAGATGTTAGGGAAAGGGCTCTGTTTTCTATAGAGTTCCAGCCTAGCCTTTTAGAAAAACAGTCTTGGAGATGCCTGGGATGCTGGGATAACACTGTATTGCTAATCCTTTTCCAGAATTGGGGGGCAGCACCTCCCCTCACCCTTTAAAACGTTGTTTTCAGTCTTTTGATAGCGTTTCAGTCTGTATCAGTGACTGTTGTTGCTGTGTAGCACATGGAAGTACTGATGTTCATGTTGAATTCTGTTGAAGTCACTGGGGACTTTTTTGGGAAACAAGTAAGAAAGGCATTTTTATATTCGTGTTTAAACAGGCATTGAAATATTCAGTGACTACTTAAATCTTAAAATATGAGAAATATTTTGTAGGAGACTAGAATATGTTAGACTTAAAAGTGGATTTTTTCCTCAAACTTGAGGACATAAGCCCTGAAGTTTACAGATAAAACTTCTTAAAATATATCTGCAAAACAAACTGGCTCCTAATTTGTCTGAGGAGGTCCATGCTATAGGGTTAATGTGCAGCTGGTTGCACAGAGGGAGCACTATGTCCCATTAGTGTCCTAAGCTTCTGTGGGTGAAAAACCTTGAAAAATGATTCTGTGATTACTGCTATGAAGCAGCAGCAGATCAGTATTATTACATTGTTCCTATCTCAAATCTTGTCAGATGCTGCATCTTTACATGCAAAAATTAAAACTTTTTTGTGTATGTATCTGGTGCTTTTTCTGAAATTGTACTACTTCTATGTTTATCATTGGAAGGTTCTGTGGATAGTTTTGCTTTTCAGTCACTTTGAGGTAGCTTGCTGCTATGTCACAAGAAACTTTTAGAAATATATACTAACAAAATGTCAACTTGCTTTTTTTGGAATTGAGGAATAACTTTAATACACTATATATTTTATAAATAGAACTGTTCATATCTATCTGACATGTGCAACTATAGTGTAGTCCTGGCTGAAAGTAATTTTTATTATGGGAGAACAGTAATACAAATTTCCTCTGTGGTAAGGAACATCCTACCTCTATATCTGACAAGAAAACTAACTTAAAATCCGGACAATTTTAATAAAGTGCTGAAGTACTAGAGAAATTAAGCTATGGATTTTGTCTCCCTTTTGGTATTTTGAACCTGTATATATATAGTGAACATGGTTCACTATGAACTTCCCTAATTTGTTTTCATGTCTCCCTCTTCCAAACAAGGCTTTGTTTGTAAGGCTGTTTGCCTTGTGTATTAGACATAAGATGTCTGTAAATATGCAAGTGTACTACTATTTATATAGCACCAATCATAAACTAAACTTTACTAAACAATATAGAAAAACAAGAGTAAGAAGATCTAGCTATCTTAATTGCATTATCTTTTTAGACTTGTGTATAATAATGACTTTTATGCCAAATTTTGTGAATGTTGGGAAAAGTGTATGAAGCTGCAGATTGAAGAAGCTATCTGTAAATAAAACATGCTGGTAGCAGACATGTTTTGCAACAAAGGGACAAATTAAGCCAGTGCCTAGCACTTGTTTATTTTGTATAATGTTAAGTGTGTAGGTGTAGAGAACTCTGTAATGAAAGTTTGGGCAGCTAAAATCTTCATTCCAAAAGCTAATGAATCTCTGTGCTGTTGCTGGAAGACTTTTTTACCTTGTGTGTTGTACTTGGGGAACTCATCCCTCCAAACTTGTTTTAGTTACTAGAATTTTCAGTAGTATCTTATATTGGAGAGTCTACCCTTTCTTGTGACAAGAAGGTATATGGGAATAACAAGTTCTCATAACATTAGATGGCTGTGCAGACTAGCTGTATCATCAAATGATTTACTGTTTCATGCAGCTTATAATGATCATTAAAGACTTGCTGGTTCTTGTGCTTACCTCCAGGAAAAGTAGAAAAAGGTAGAAATCCTCTCAGCATAGTGTTTTCCATCCCTGGATTCCTCCCATATTGAGGAGGAACAAGAGTAAATGGGTACTGTGTAGGTTATGAGGTGTCTGATATTTCTTCTGTTTAATGAGTAGGGGATAGCGTTCTAAAAGCAGGAACTTAATTTAAGGTTTCACAGTCAATATTGACTCAGAATAAATCTCCCTGGAAATACAGTGGCTGCTGTGCACATAGAATTATAAAAAGAAAAAAAAAAAAGAAAATACATGCTAACTTGCACAGTTCTGCTAGTATATCCTTGATTCCTTCTATTCCTGAGAATGTGTTGTGCAACATGGAGTAGACATGCATGTCATTATCTGTTCTTGGATATAATGGTCTTGCATGTACCCAGCTCCTGTATAACCTCGCTGCCCTTCACCTGTCATTGCAGCTGCTCTTATGGATGAGGAAGGTACACAGAGGCAACACTGATTTCAAGTATCCTGCTTTCCAAGGCTGTCAAAACATGTATGTGGATTGCAAGCGTTTTGCAAAAGAAATGTAGATAAAGAAAACTAGGCTGCTGAATTAACAGGAATTAACAGGATGGCCCAGAACATCTTGAGGGAGGTACTGAAGTATGGGGAGTCAGATGTGTGTTCCTCAGCAAGTCACTTTGAGTTGCCTTAGAGGCTAACCAGAAGGTAATAACACTTCTATTACCTCCTAGTAATGAGATTTTTATAGAAATAAAGCTTATGAAAACTTGGAGGGCTGAGGGAAGCAAGTTATTTGGCTGACTCTAAGCACAGGAGAAAAGTAACAGTGATAGTACTATGCATAGATACGATTTGTTGGCAGCCCCATGCAACTGAGGCAGAGTGAGGCAGGTTGTTCCTGTCGTGCTAAAATACTGTGCGCTGCACTGAAGAAATAAGTGAGTGCTTAGATCTGAGGGAAGCAGCAATATTTGGATTGATTGTCTCAGCCTGCCTGTATTTTGTGTTCACTCGCACGCTTGCGCTAGAAGCTGATGTTTTTGTAATAGCTTTTTGCGTTCGCTCCAGCAAAACTGTATTGGGGAAGTCGTGAAAGCCCTTAAGACTTGTAAAGACTTGAATCTGTAGTTGTTGAAAGGAGAGGAAAGTGATTTATCAAGCATTCTACTCATGTTAACAGGAACGCTGCAAAATGCAGCTTAAGATAATCATACATACTTCACCCTGGGCTTATCTGCTCTGAAGCATGACTCTAGCCTGCAGCCACTCACCAGTGATCACATTTAGTCTGAGACTGACTTCTAATTTACTTGCACACTTACTTTGGCAGTCAATGAGAGAGATCGAATTTAAAGGTTTCAAATTTAAACTGACATGGTTTGTCACTTTCAATCCTCTTCGACACCAGCCATGCAAATTAAAACTGTAACCTTCTGAGCACTTATTTACTGCAGAAATCAGAAGGAAGGTCACAGCGCCGAGAGGCTGCACTCCTGGCCCTGCGCTGTTTGGCCTCACTTGCATGAAGTTAAAATCTACGTATGTAACCTCTGTGCACTGGGTTGCCTCCCTTCTGGCTCTAACCCCAAGTGTAACTGAGAAACAAGGGCTTTTGAATACCCCTTTGATGTGAAAGAATTAGATATCAAAGTTCAGAGTTGAGCAGCCTTTATAAGATATTTACTGTGGTACTGCATGACATCTTAATTAGTACTAAGCAATTGCAGTAAAAAGTGTATTTAAATGGATTAGCTGGTAGCTGACATACGTAATGTTTTATGGTGAATTAGCTGATGGTTCTTAGTTGAGCTCTACAGGGACTTAGTGTAAGCTTAATGTTTACATTATTTGTGCAGCTTTACAAGTAGAAAATGGTAAACAAGGGCATGACAGTAACATTGGACAAGTTGAGCATCTTGATAAAATTGGGTTATTTGCAAATATGATTAAGGGTGTTTGGAACAGGAGTAGGGAATTTTATTTTCTTATTACATTCTGCATGCAGTGTTTAGAGTACATCAATCTTTGAGAGCCTGCAAAATACAAGCATGCTAACATCTGTAAGCCTGTTGCTAGTCTGTTTTACTTGAAGATAGTGATGACTAATGTTGATTTTGAATATAAAAGAAATGAGAATGAAGGTACTAGGAGACCATTTTAGTGGTGAAATGCGTAGCAAGAAGCAGTGACCAAGTGTAAATGAAAAATAAAGCACAATGCTTCAGCTATGGGTGATTAACTGTTGATACAAACGTAGGAGGCAGGTCCTTGATATCTTTGAGTCAGTGAGATGCATTTCTGAACCCTTGGTGTTGACCACAAGATTGCTGGGCTCTTTACAGGAAGCTGTCAATGCGTTGGGATGCACAGTAGGTGCAGACTGTATTTTCAGTACAAGGAGCAAATTGAAGAGTAGCAACTAGAGAGGTGGAAGGAAGCAACATTTTTGTGTCATCGGCTGAGAAAGCTGTATTTTGAGTGTCTTGACAGCTATGCAATGACTCTTACTCTTGTGTTCATCCCATCTGAAAATATTCCTTTGCTAGAACTCAGCTTTCTTGTATTTCTCCCTTATTGCTCTCCTGTTTAGTCAGTTCTGATGTTGTCATCTTTTATCATATCATCTCTTTATCAAGTAGAAATTAAAAAGACACAGGGAAGTTAAATGAATTGCCTTGCTATTCTCCATTTCCAGTTGCTGTTGCATTGCTCACTGCCTTCCATTTCTTATTTTATATGTTTATCAGGCTTTGGCTAACAGCATGACAGGAACAAAGTTGCAAGGCAACAAACATGCCAGATTAATGCTCATTGCAGGTAAATAACTCCTGTGTAGAGGGGTTCTTTATAGGCAGCTGCGAGGGAGGGAAGAATTTAGTCCCAAAATACTTAGTCTCAATGATGAGAGATTTCAGTAAACTGTGTTTTTTTACTGGATAACAAATGTTCTCTTGGGTTGTTCCTTTATCTGCACAGTGGAAATTACAATGTAGTGACAGAGGATTTTTTCAATTTGTTTCAAATGTGTGGAGTTGCTTAGAAATCTTTAAACTTTGATTGCTAGGAGACTTTTATGCAGGTGGCAAGTAAAGATGTAGAATGAAGCTGAGACAAATGGCTGTTCTAATACTGAATGTCTTGCTGCATTCACTGTTGCATGCTTGGGGAGTAAATACACCTGCAGTCTCTACCCCTGATCATCCAGGGGCACTAACACCTCCGAAAAACAAGGTTTAGGTATTTACAGGCAGTCTTTCTGCTGCTTAGAAATAACAGTGATTGAGAGACGTAGGTGCTGAAGGGCTGCGCTCAATACCGTGAGAGCTCACTCGTCTCCCATGTTAGCTGCAGTAGTAGCCTTCTTATTGGCTTTTTTGGTTTGTACCCCAGTTGCTGTTTTGGGGGACAACCAGATGTGGCTGGAAGCAACACCACTGACATCTGCACCAGGACGATGCATTTCTGATGTCAGCACCTCAGTTCCAGCTCGCCAAACTGCTTAACCATCAGACACTGAGTATCTCTGTATTCATGTCTGTAGCTTTCATTCATGTCTTCAGCTTGTCAGAAGGCTGGCAGAAATGATATATTACCTCTCATGCAGGCTTAAGTGAAATAGCTCTGAGGAGTAAATTAGCAAAGTGGACATATGTATTGTAATTCACCTTTCTCTGTTCTACCCTCCTTCAAGCTAATCATGTCAAATGGTAGAATTTGTGAAAAGTGAAAATATAAAAAAAAAAAAGTTGGAACTTGCTTGTCATCACTTCTTTGTTATATTTAATTCCTTAATATATCCCTAAATTTGATGATTCAAATCATATTTTTCTTGAGTAAAGCGTTATTAATCCATCTGCATAGCCTTGGCAGCTCAAACCTTAATGATTTTCAGTGTGTTAGTTATTTGACTCTCATGATCAGAATTTCATCCTGCCTTCATTCTAAGAGTAGGATGCCCTAATTTGAGTAGGAATGTAACAGGTTTTTTATTATTTTTTCTGCTTATGTATGAGGTTTTACAAAATGTCAGGGCTAGGTAGAAGAGCTTTATTCCAAGTATTTGTGGTATATGAAAGAATTTCTGCTCATCTGTGTTAATATGGTCTATACCAAATAAGTTAGTTATGAATTTAGCTCTAGTTAACTCTGTCTCTTATAGGATTCTATCAATGAAATTTTAGTATCAACCTAGATGGTCAAATGTGGTTCCTTAGCACTAGATTTTAAAATCAGGAAGAAATTGCATGATCCACTTTAGTTTTCCAGCACAATTGTAATACAATTTGGTTTTCAAGAGTCTCTTCATTTCTCAAGCATCTTTGACCTTTGATTTGTACTGCATCCGTGTTCAGGATAAAAGATAAAATTTTTTTTATTAGTCTGCTTATAACAGAATGCAGCAGATGAGTTTTGTTTTTAAAGTTGAATCAACTTAATCTTCTGCAAACCATCTTACTTGACATCCTCAGAAGACTGTTAAGATATTGTGAAGAAAATGTCAGGAATGACAAGTACAGTAATCTGTCAAGAAGGAGTTAAATAAGATTTTAAGATTACTTGCAGCCTTATTTTGTTTTACAAGCTTGTCTGAGGATCCATGGTAATTATTAAATGATAATCTGAGTACACATTGGAAAACAACTTTTTCACTATGACATTTCGTACAGGATAGCAATAGAATCTTAATGCTGACTTTAGATACTTAGCTTACTAAAAGTTATTATTTTTTTCTGCCAAGAAATGTTAGATCTATCAGTGTTCTTTGCTTTCATTTTTCTGAAGTGCTTTCTGGATGAATATTTTTGATGCTCCTTAAAAAAAAAAGCCTGTGTCTTTGGGTGGACTCAGAGCCCCTTAACTAATGCTGAAAATGCTCCAGCAGGGGGAGCCGATATTCAGCCTAAAAATCATCTGCTAAACTCGGAGACCAGAACTGGTCAGTGTGGGCTGAGGATGCAACCTGAGGAGAGGTAATTGCAGAACCCTAATGTTCCCTCAATGCAAGGGAACCGAGGAGTTGCTGTTGCAGGAATAATGTGAGACACCTGTGATCCTTGTTTGTTTAGTTGGCATCCTAACTTTTGGAGACGAAGTCCCTCTTGAAGAAAAAATATATACACATATATGGATAGTCTGAAGACTTCAGTATTTACAGCCTTTTTTCTTAAACGTTACTTGTAGCTGTACTGTGTGAATATGAAAACTTGCTTCTCAAACTATAAAGGTTTTAGTTAACTGCTTATTTCAAATTAGCTACACTTGTCTTTGCCACATTAGGGTTGTCTCTGCTGTTTGTACTTTAACTGCTTGCTTAGGGTGGAATATGGACCGAATGCTGTATGTTTAATCTACTTTAATCTACTTCTTAGTCTTGTATCTATTTTGTCCTTGGACCACAGGTTTGAATACGGCAGAGGTATGTTGAAATGGAAACAACTTCTGCCTCTTCTGTTCTCTGGATGTGTGCCTTAATAAAATAAGGCTGGCCTTATTTAATAAAATAAGGCAATTTGAGCAGTAAATGAAACTTAAATTCTGCATCAAACTTAAAATGCAAGATTGCAGGGCAGCTTAGTGTTTTGGGTTTTATTAATCATCATTTAATCAACATTAGGTATGCTTCTCTACTTTCCATTTACCTGTTGGTTCACTTATCAGCTCTATAAGTGCATCTGTAAACAAGTCTTCTGAGGCAGCAGGTGCTGTTTGAAACATGAAATTTTTGATCTAGTGGGATGTGAAATCCCACTATATCATTAATGTAAGTGGCAAGTAGGTGGCTGTGCGTTGAAAATCTTTAGGAAGAACTGAAGCAAAACATTTAGCTCATACTTGAGACTAAATTTAGTGGCATGCTTAGCATTATGTTTATAGTGTATTTCCTGCCTGGAAAACTACTAGTTCCTTAAGGAAACGATCACTAGTTTAGCTTGGCTTAGACTTGGCTGCTCTCTGTGGCTGGCTGTTTAGGCTAAAGGTTATCTGTTATGTTGGCTTGTTTGATATGGAAGTTAGCTGATCTACTTGTCCAAGAACTCAATGGGGAGTTTCTTGCTTAGTATTTGTGTTGTGAAAACTGAAATAAATGGATATAATTGAGCTAAATTGGCCTTATTTCATCTAGTCTTTCAGAATCCTTTGCTTGCTCTCGTAATATCATGCTAGTGAAATTTGGCTGTAATACCAGTTCATAGTTGAACAAACTTTTTTCTCAGAAATAGCCATTCATTATTCATAAGTCTGTACAAATAGTCCTAATGTAGTTCTCTTGTCAGCATTTGTCTGAGATTTTTTTTTGAGCACTTGATTTGGAAGATTTTGGGGGCTTTTATCAAAACAGGGATTTGATGCTTCTGTGTGCAGTCATCTGAAAAGTGCCAAGTGCTGAGATTACAAAAAAAAAAACTCAATATAGTCCATTTTCCATTCTGATTCAACACCTTAAAACGTGGCTATGTGTAGTTGTCAGTAATAAGTCTCAAGCTGTGTTGTAATAAAACAAATGCTATAGTGGGTTATTTTCCTTTCATTTTATTGATGACTAATTAGCTATTTGAGCTGTAAAAATTATAGTCAATCAGCTTTTGGTAATAACCTCTTTCCCTCTTCACCTTCTAGCATTTCATCCTCAAGACAGTTATCCTGAGATGGAATAAAATTACATATAACTAATTGAAATATGACCAGAATGGTGAGAGTAATTTTAAGCTACAGCACAACATGAAGAAATGAGAGCAGATGGCTCCTTCAGAAAAATAGATTAAAGAGAGTAGATGCTCCTGGCCAGCTACATAGTTAATCCCTTGCCTCTTGTCAAGAGATATTGCCAATTGCTAGTTATTATGCAAGAAAGGTAAAATAGCAGCTAAATGAATTTAAAGAAAAGGAGAAAAAGACACCTTCTGTCCTTGATACTTCTGATAATGTATGTAGTGGTGTGTTTTTTTTAGCTTCAGATTTAGCTATAGTAAATTGGAATAATAAGCTGTTAAATAAGATCCAATTTGTTTCAAAAATGGCTAGCAGCAGAAAACAATTCCAAGAATGAAGCTCCTTCATTCAGTGATAAAGCCTCCTGGCACAGCTGTTAGTGCATTGCATACAGCAAGAAAGTGTGACCACTGCCTTTAAACCTGCATGTTAGAAACTTGACAGACCTTGACAAGCCATCAAGGTAAAAACATGCACAGAGAATCTGCTAACTTTCCTTATTTAATATTCTTTCCACTTCTAATATTAAATGGACTATCAGTTTCTGTTAAGTACCTGTATTTCTTTGATTTGTATTAAGCAGCACACACAAACATTTTAAGTAGTTATTCTTTTTGAACTAGGTGAAATCATTCCTGCACTTACTGTAAAATTCAGTCAATGGATCAAGGTGGGAAAGTGATATTGGAAGCTTAGGAGTTGTGCAATAATAATCTACTTCATTAAGCACTTACTGCTTGTTCCTTTATCCTCTAGGCCCGCAACTCTGCCCTTTAAGGGCAGCTTCTTAGATCTTTTCATAAATTCAACCCTTTCCCCTATTGCTAGATCAAGTAGTAGTTTAGCTTTTTCTTTATTTCATATTGGAAAAAAATCAAATGTTCCCATCCAAAAGCAAATGTAAACAGTATTGAAGCCAGACATATTGACCCCTCAAATTCTTGATATTTGCACTTCTCTTTCTGTGCTTCAGCAGCAAAAAGTGCTGTGAAACAGCAGGATGTATGTGATCCTGAAGGCAGAGATGTGTGGTTGACTTCCGCTGCTGTGTTTATCTCAGTCCTGTTGACATCTCAAGCCAGTGGTGAACTTTGTTTTTGCTCTTAGTTTTCATGTAGATACACCTTGCTAGTTGAACTATTCCACAGGATGCTTGAGGTTGGGAGGGAGCTTTGGAGGTTTTCTAGTTCAATCCCTAGCACAAGCAGGGTCACCTAGAGCACTTTGCACAGGATCATGTCTAGGTGTGTGTTGAATATCTCCAAAGAAGGAAACTCCACGGTCTCTCTGGGCAACCTGTGCCAGAGCTATCACCTTCACATTCAAGAGGGTTGTGCGTTTGTGCTTGTTAGTGTTTTTTGCCTCTTGTCCTATTCTTGACCATCACTGAAGAGTCTCAGAATCTAACCTCATTATCCTCACACCCTGCCTTAAGGGATTCATACACATTGATAAGATCAATGCTTGGCCTTCTTTTTTTAAGGCTGAACAGCCTCAGCTTCTTGTCAGAGGACAGATGTTCCAGTCTCTGATCATTTTTGTAGCTCTCTACTGGCCTTCTTCCAGTAGTTTCATATTTCTGTGCAGGGGAGCCCAAAACTGCACATAGCATTCCAGATGTGGCCTCACAACGACTAAGAGGAGGGCGAGGATCAGGATCACCTCCCTTGATGTGTTGGCTGTGCTCTTTTTAAAGTACTCTAGGAGACCATTCACCTTCTTGGCCACTAGGACATATTGCTGACTTCCTGCTCACCAGGTGGTCCTCTGCAGAGTTACTTTCCAACAGCTCAGCCCCTAGCCTGTCCTGGTGCCTGGGTTTATTCCTCACTAGGTGAAGGACCCTGTGCCTGCCTTTGAGCTTTATGAGCTTCCTGCCCAACTTCAGCTTGTCCAGGTCACTCTGAATGGTATCCTCTGTATCAGCCAATCCTCCCAGTTTATCATCAGTACCCTTTCACTCCATCCCTTCGTGCAGGTCACTGATTAAGTTGAACAAGTTTACACTGTTCAGTACTGGGATCTGCCAGCTGGACCTACTGGTTTCTGTTGGAACTCTGGGATCTACCACTCTCTCCAGTCCTACACCTAAACTGTATCACTGATACAACTGTCTGAGTTTTGCAATTTAGCCAGTTTTCAGTCTACCTTACTGCATGCTTATCTAATCCTTGCTAATGTATCAAACTATTTAATTTAATCTTACAATTTAAAGACCTAACCTAAGTGTTTGCTTTTGCAGAACACATGTAAATAAAGGACCTAAGGCTGAGACATTGTTGGAACTTGACTGCTGAAAATGTATAGCAGCTTTCCTCACTTTGCACTGTATGTGGAAGCTAACACAATCTTACAAACAAGCTTACCATTTAGAATGCCTTCTGCAATGCTTGTATTATCATTTAATAAGTGGTATTAACAAACAAGTCTGTATAGCCCATTCTTTTGAGTTATGAATCACCCTTTGTACACTTTTCAACCTGAGGATAGTCAAGCGTTGGAAAAGGTTATGCAAGGTAGTAAAATGTTCTGTTGGGTGAAATGTTCAATACATGATTAGACATAACTACAGTGAAATTTGAGATGGCAGACACTAAGCAAACTTCATATATTGGCTATTACCATTGCAGGTAATGGTTATGTTAGATGCAGTGGATGCTGCTTCTGTTTTTCTTAAGTTGTATTCTTGTCCACTACTAACTGTTCAGCTTATCAAAAGAAAATAATGCATAAGAAATCTTTCATTTAAGTTTTAAAAACTCCTGCAAAAGTAAATCAGTTTTCAGATGAACTGAGTGCCTTGCTAAAACTGTAGTATGTGGTGATTGTCTTCAACTTCTGGCAGTTATAAGCAGTTTGTTTTCTGCTTATGTTGGGAGAACTTTACCTTTGGAGATAGTGATATTATGAATACTGCTCTACAGAATCATGGAATGATTGAGGTTGGACAAGATCTCTAGAAATTTCTGGATCTCTAGAAACCTTCCTGCTCAGGGCAGAGTCAAGAGCAGGTTGCTCAGAATTGTCCAGATGAGTTTTAATATCTCCAAGGTTGGAGATGTTAATTATAATTTTGCTGAAAATAGTTTTTCAAAGACTTATTTTAGGATGAAGAAAACCCCAAGTTAAATTCCCAGACATGGATATTGACTATGTTCCAGAGATCTTTTCTTTTCTAAAGCCAGAACAGGAAAATGAGACCCCTAAGGTCAAATTCTTAGAAGTTGCTATAGAAACAGTACTTAATCTTTTGCAAGTACAAATAAGTTATTTCAGTGCACTAAATGCACACTAACTCCTGCCTTACATAAGGGTGACTGTTTTCTTTCGATGGAGTTTTGTATGAATGTCCTATTTGTCTTGTTAATCAATACCTATCACTGTACTATAAATCAGTATTATATTTGATTATTATACACACTTAAACACTTCTGAGTACCTTAACAAGCCAACTTTTTACTTGTGTCATGTTAATTTGATTTATACAAGTAAAATAGCACCTTTTTTGTAAGATGAAGGAAAGTTGAATCAAATATTCAAGAAATTGTCCAACTGATAATTTGTGATAAAGTACCTCAGTCTGAACAGAGACGCTTCAAATTTCGTATGTTTTTCATTCTGTAGAATGAGGTTGAAAGGGATCCCCAAAGTCTAATATGCCTGTGCAAAGCAAGGTCTGAGCAGGTTGCTCGGGGCCGTATCTGTTCAGACCTTAAGTCTTGATAATCCTTGGGCAATCTGTACTGGCACTCAGCCACTCTCACAGTAATTTCAATGTTTGTGTTTAACTTCTGATGTTTCATATTGTGCCCTTTGCCTCCCAGTCTTTCACTAGTTACCACTGACAAGAACTTGGTCAATTGTCTTTGATCCTCCTAGTCAGGTATTTATGCATATTGATGAAAGTCCAACTGAGCTGCCTTCTCCAAGCTAAGCAATCCCAGCGCTTGTATGCCCTAGATGTTCCCCTCAACCATCACTCTTACCCTTTACTGAGTTTGCTCCAGTGTGTCCTTGTCTGTCTTGTACTGGTGAGACTAGAACTGGGAACTGTACTCTAGATGTGGTTCACTATTGCTGAATAGAGAAGAATCACCTCCCTTGACCTGGTGGGCTGCATTAGGCTACCTTTGCCACAAGAGTGCGTTGCCAGTGTATATAACTTGTCCTCCAGATCTGATCTAGTGTATGTGTAACTTGACTGTGAGGTCAGGACCTTTGCAAAGCTGGTCTCTGGCCATTTGGCCCACAGCTCCTATCCCAGGTGTGAGGTTTTTTTTTTTCTTTGATCTCCATAGGTTTCTCTTAGCTCATTTCCTCAGGCATTGAGGATGCTCTGAATAGCAGCATAGTGTGTCAGGAACTGCTTCCACTTTTGTACAATCTGCAAATTCACTGAGTGAGCATATGGTACCATCATCCATTAATGATCACAGTGGTCATTAATGAAGCTGCTAAACAACATCTGCTTCCATATGTACTGCTGGGGAGCACCACTAGTGATGACCACCAGTTGGGCTCCATGTGTTGATTGCAAAACTTTGAGCTGAGCAGTCTCCTCCTCAGCCTGAGGGTGTTATGAGGAAGCAGTCAAAGCCTTTACTGAAGTTCACATAAACAACATCCACTGCCCTCCCCTCATCTACCGAATGAGTCATTTTGTCATTGAAAACTCATGTCAAGAAAACCCTCAGGCTGATCAGGCCTGTTTTCCCTTTCACAAATCTGTGCTGACTACTCCTGATCACAGTAATATGTTTAGGAACAGCTTCCCAAAGGATATGATCTGTTGCCTTCCTGGACCTTGAGGTGAGTAGTTTGCTGTGGTTCCTTTCATTCGCAATCTTGCCCTTCCTGAGCATAGTGCTGTTTAATTTATTCTAGTCCTCGGAAACCTTTCCTGACTCCCATGACCTTTCAAAAACAGTGCTTGTTCAGCTCCCTTGACACTGGAAGATGTCACTTGGGATGAAGCCTGTTGAGAAAGCTCCAAGCTTACTAAAGATGTATGTGTGGATTTTTTTGTCTAAATTTTTAGACAAGTAGGACAAAACAACACTGCTTGGTCTTGATAGCTACATCAATCTTTCATGTTATTAGATAGAGCTGCTTAACTTGTATGTTATATAGTTGATAAATAACAGAACTATGCAT
The DNA here is from genome assembly GCA_032353885.1 of Nothura maculosa. NCBI lineage: Eukaryota > Metazoa > Chordata > Aves > Tinamiformes > Tinamidae > Nothura > Nothura maculosa. Next base: position 1,597,985 of record JAUBOD010000843.1, on the reverse strand, counting down.
GTCCTTATAATGTTGTACTTGATGGAAATCCTAGTAAGATGTGTTTGGGTAGTATAGGTATTTTGTTCCAGTATAGTGTATGATATTTCTGAAGTGATAGCCCAGGTTATGAAGCCTTTGCCAATACACCGAGCAACTTAAAATAATCAGTTTGTGATAGTGCTCAGATCTTGTCTGTTACAAAAATATTTTACTGAGAGTTTATGGTATAAGTAGTGCTGTGTGCCTTTAATGAGGAAAAAATACATGCACTGATTCATTAGTGAAAAACCTTAAATAAGGATAGGTAATGGTGTTTGTAACTTGACAAGGCAGGAAAAACACTGCTTGTAAAGGCCCTTGATTAAATTCATTTTGTGTAAACCTTAAGCCTTATAAAATTAGCTCCTTTAAGAATGAAAATACTTTTGGATTTATATTTGCAGTATGTATCTGAAACAGCTTTACAGCCAATTATATCATGCTTGCACATGCAGCTTTTTGGTGGATTTACTCTAGGCTAATGCCTAAAGCAACTTTAGAAGTTGTATCAGAACCATCTAAACAACTTTGCTGTATAAGCTTCTGTTTGTCTTTGGTTATATTTGTTCTGTTTTTTGTCGTTTTCCCAATGCAGTGCGACTTAAATGTTCTCAAGTATTAATTTTTGATATTAAATTGCATTTTTGAAATGCTCTGTGTAAAATATGGTGTGTGGATGCAAAACAGCTTTGAAATGTCTAAATATTTTGGTATTCACTGTGTGTCTAGCTGTTCAAATACATGACTTATAAAACTAGGGAGAAGATGAGGTTCATTCTTCTAAGAGTAATGCTATCTTGACTTGGACTTTTCCATTTTGTTGTTACAGTACAGTCTAGTCTTGCTGGACAATTTTCTCCATTGAACCTTGCTTCCTGCAGCAATTAAAATAACTTCATTTGAGTCTAGAAGTAGTTGATTTGGATTAACAGCTATGTCTGGTGTCACTGGCCTGTGAAATGTGAAAATATTAAAATGAATTGGACTATCCAGCTGTACTTGCAGTATAGGACCCCTAATGATCTTATTTGGGAAAGGGCATTTAAGTTGTAGGGGCTGTCTAGCAAAAGCTATGTAACAAGTCTGAACCAAAATTAAATGTTGAATGCAACTCTTAGTTTTAATTAGACTGTCTTTATTTTAGTGCAAATCCTGTGATATTCCTGCCATATGGTCCAGAGAGAAAGATATATTTGGTGTATTTCTACATCTAGTGAAACATATACAGATTAATATTCTTTTGCATTTTTTATAGAAAGGGTAAGTCATGATGTCTCATAGTCATTGTGCAGTCCTACTGTCTATGTGATGCCAGCAGGATAAACAGGAGATGATAAATCTTTACACCAAAAGGTAGATTTTTCTAAGAGTAATCTGAAAAAAACCCATATTTTTGCATCAATACTTTATTCAACCAAAGTATTAATTCAAGTTGGTGAAGGCTTTTAATTGATATTCTCTAGAGTTGGATAACTGCGAGGTCCCTGGTCTCTTGCAGATTATCAAAGCAGTCATTTGAGGAAATGTAGCTTAACCCTTAGGCCCCATTCCAGCCTTGTGTTCAGCTCTGTGTAGTGTATGAATTTCAGAGATGGTTTTGTGGTATATTTTAGGAAGGGCATGATTTTGCTGTTCTTGTTAAA
>JAUBOD010000843.1:1563889-1575743 GCA_032353885.1 Nothura maculosa | reverse complement strand
AGCTGGTTGTGGAATCACTGATTGCTCAAGCGCTGCAGTGAACATTCATCTGTAATTGGTTATCAGATGAATGAATAGAGAAAGCATGAATACAGAAAGATGTACTGGTATATTTTATTCATTATTCAAATCTCTTATTTTATTAGTTATTTGTTTTTCAAGTGAAGATTAGTATCAGATCTTTGAAATACAGAAGACCTAGGTAAGGGAATGTTACTAAAATATGTATTTCTGCATGGCAGTAGTACACAAATCATTAGAGTATAGACACCATACCTGTTAAGGACTGGTTGGAAACCCTATGATTAGCAGGTACAAGCAGAACTGAGATTTCAGTGAAACAGTTTGTGCTGATGATGTGACATGGCTGCTGCTGTGTCCTCAGCATTTTACTTTGGATGAACTCTACTCACTCCAGGAATACCAAGTTTACCTGGGTTAGAGTTGGTCATGAGCTCCAGGCAGTTCCTTCTGTCTTGCTTTTTTTCTCGAAGAAGATTAGTTTAAGTATGTTCCACCAATTGGGTATCTACCACTATTCCACAATATGTACCAAAACACAATAAATGGGGATACCTGGATGTTAATTTGAGAACATCCTCATGCAAACTATGGCATATTAATGTGAATGCAGTTAAGATAGTTGAAGTCCCAAGGAACATCCTGAGCATTATGCTCAATGCAAATAAGTGACCACCAGATGATAACCTTGGAGTTTCCAAACTGCTTTTGCTTTGGTGAGGAGGTGAAATTTTAACTGATTTAGTAGAGTGCACTTGACAGAATGCTTATAGGAATACCATGTTACTGTGGCACAAAACATTGCTGTATTTACATGTAGACCATGGGTTAAGTGTATTAAGTGTAAAAACTTTAATTCCATAGTTTCTTACTAAAAGGAACTGTTATTAAAAAGTATGTGCTAAAAAAGTACGTGCTTTGTGATTATAAATACCTTCTCTGTACACTGGAAATGAGGGTATATGTGTGAATCCTTCTACCTCTGTGCCCTAGATCTTAATTTTTCTTCATTGGGCGTAATTCATTCATCAGTCAATAAATGAAATGTTTTAAAGCCTAGTGGCTAATGTATTGTTAAACCAGTATAATTAAAGACAGTAGAGAAAAAGTCCATCTCTTTGTATACTTTTACTACTCATTTTTTTGGTCATTGCAGCATCAGTTTAACTCAGTACAATAAAGATGAGTGATCTTTTCTAAAATGGAATCATGTTAGTGCTGCCATAACTTCCCTTGGGCTTTTCAGTGGTAGTGAATAATTGTTTAAAATAGCCTTACTTCCTCCTGCTTCCTCCTAGGTGCAAATCCAGGAGGAGATAACAGCTTTCTCCCTGCTAAAGCTATCATTGGATTAACTGTTGGAAAACACAATGTTTTCTGTAAAGTGTAGTACAACTGTCACTTGTCCTTCAAGAAGACAAATACTATCTGCTATCAGGCTCTTTGGCACGTGTAATGTGTTCTTTAGAGCATAAGCAGCTATGCCTTCCAACAATATTGGCATAAAAGGTTGCCCTGAAGTTTAATACACTCAAAAGTGCGGATGAAGCTAACTTGATTTAAACCTGTTTTTTGCAGATAGAATTGTTATTTAGGACTCAGATTATATTTTCCATTCCTTTAAATTAGGAAGGGAAGAGTCTTTTGTCAGACTCTTTTTTTCCTCAAGATTTGAGTGGTGTTAGTTCTTTTGACAGCTACAGTATTGCTCTGTTTTAGGTTACTGAGTATCTGAATTCCTTCCTTTGTCTTAAAGAAGTGTATACAAATATTTTTAAGAAAAAAATATATACTGATAAACTTCCATCATGCAAACAAAACTTTAGTATTTTTCATCTACTGAGTCTGTAACACTGATGATGAAATGACTCTTAATGCTGTCTGGAAGGGCTACTGATTGTTTTTCTGAATGTCAGCAATTAAAGTTTCTCTATAGTATCTGAAATGTTTGCATCTGAAAAAAGAAGCATGTGAAAATCCTGAATACTTTGCTGTCAGGATAGAAAAATGCATGGGATAGTTCTGCCTATTACATTTTTGCAGTCAAAAGCAAAATGTGATCTCAAGAAATAGGGACCTTGTTCATTCAGAACTAGTGCACTATGTGTTGGAAGGAATGATCTCTTGTAAAAGGTAGTAGCTCCTACAGAAGAAAACATTCTCTGTGTTCAATGGAGTCAGGATGGGGCAGCATTCACAAAGTGTGACAGTAGCTTTGTTCTCCTTCAATTTGTCGGTGATGCTTAAGTGAAATGTCAGTCTCTCCCCTTCCTAAATTGTCTAGAGAAGTGGGAAGTCCAAGTTTCCATGCCCAGGCAGTTTTCTGAGGTGAGGTGGAAAGATTGGATAGTCTACTGAATTTGACCTGAAATGCACTGTTTTCCAGCAGTGGATAGTCATAAATCAACCATCCGTTAGCTTTAATTGTAGAATCCATTTCAGAGCACAATGGATTAACAGCACTACTGATCGTGTCTACTTTTATTGTTGTTTCCCTGTACTGGTCTATCACTCTGTATCTTTCTGCTGCCTCTGGCGTTTGTGATAAGGACCATCTTTCCTTTCTGTACATCTGCACTGTAGAGTCCTTGCGGTGACTGAGGCTGCCAGATACTGCAGTGGTGACCTGCAAGAAAAGGAGGAGGTATTGGGAAGGAAGAGGATCCAGTATGCAGAGTAGCAATCCAAATGCATCTTTAAAAATAAATAAATAAATAAATAAAACTAGCATTCTATATACTTGCTGATGAAAGGAATTTTTTGGAGTTTAGTTCTGAGGAATTAATTAGGACAGTGCTGCCATAGGCTGTATCAGAACTTTGTGACCAAAGTGGTGTGACTTTATTTTGTGTTTGCAGGCCAATCTTAAAAATACGTTAACATTGTGCTTCAAGAACAAGATGTTTCATTCCATACCTTATGTAAAATTTTACGTTTGTAGCCAAATCTGCCCATACAGGGTTTTCAAATATTAGGTCCAAAAGCAAGAAACAAAATGAGTTTTCTGTATGATAGTTGGTGCATATGGTTCTAGCTTGATTCTGGTGGTTTGATTGTATAATGGTCCAGCCCCTGATTTTGTAATTATTTTTTTCTGAAAAGTCTTATATATTTTATTTGTTGAAATAGTCTGATTTGATGCTCCAGACCTTTTTGTCTTTTTTTGGAAAACTGTCAGATTGAGACCATCAGGGTGTGAAAAGACTAATTTTGCTTCTTGATTTCTACTGTTGTCTAAATGGAGCATGACCTGAAATGAGCAGCTTGGAATTAACTTTTGAATCCATTCAAAAGTCAGCTGATCAGACAAATGTCTCTATAGTTTCACATGATTTTTACACTATAACTATTTAGGAATGGCATAAAATATTAATGGAAGTATCAGGAAGTAGAAGAATTCCAGAATAAATAAGAAACATGGATTTCATACATGGATTTCTTGTAGTGCAGAGCTCATGTTTGGGTGAGCTATCTGGTGCAAAACTGCTTGACATTCTTTTGAAAGTTATTTAATAAAGAAGTACAATAAAACCAGATTTCAGGTAAGAAATAAAGATTCTTTGTTTCTTGAATAGTAAAATTGGTGAGATTTGAACAAACAGTCTTTAAAATGGAAGCGCTTGTAGGACGGTTTTTAAATGGTGAAAGATAAGAATAGTTCACATCAATTATTTTTGCATTCTTTTTAGAGGATTTGTCAACATTTTCAGGTACTTAATGTGTACGTTTACATGCTGAAGAATTTTGTTGTTGTTTCCTCTTCTAAAAATGCATTCCTTGGCTTATTTTAAGTGGGGAAAATGGATAGAAATATATTCAGCTCTAAAGAGTTCGCTGTGATATTTGTGTTACTCCTCTGTAAAGTGCCAGATTTTGAGGTTCACTCAAGGTCCTTGAAAAGTCTCTTGTGTATTTGAGAAGTACTGTATTTATTCAATGTAAATAACATGAACTTTCATTTCTGTAGACCTTGAGAGAAGATGTGTGCAGAATAACAAGTCTTGTGTTTCCAGCTCATTCACTTTTCCATATTGAAGGAAAGGAGATCTTGGAATGCTTTCTTCTTAGATAATAGCATGCATTTATAGTGAACAAAATTCTTTGTTCTTTAGTTTTTGGCTCCCTTTTAAAAGGGTAGGCAGCTGATCTGCTCCTTGCTCATGAGGGCTCCTCTCAACAGTGTATTTCTTCTGCACTGCATTACAACAGCAGGCAGTGAGATTTTCACTGATTTTAATGGACTGTTGTTCTCTATAAGAACAACCAAAAAATCAAATACCATCTCTGAATGTGGGAACTCTCTCATCTACCCTTTTACCCTTTTCTATCCCATCTACCTTTTTACTCTCCTCCCTCTGCCTCAAGTCATCTACAACGTTTAAATGTTTATATTTTAACTTTCAAAGCCACCTGGGAGGTAATATGCAGTGCAGATGTAAAATATGACCTGAGTAAAAATTGCAACTAATATGCAATTATTTTTGGACATTTTGTCTAAATAATATGCTTATTATAATGTTTTACTTATTTCTAAACTTTTCAGTGATAGATTGACTTTTATTTAAAAGGGATGTTTGGTGCTAATCCAATGTGATGGTTGAATAGTTTTCTTCCCCCTACTCCTCCTCTATTTTAGGACTACAATGATGAAATCAGACAGGCACAACTTCAAGAATTAACATATTTGAATGGTGGTTCGGAAAATGCAGAAGTTCCAGTTGTTAGAGGAAAGCCATCTATTCGAGCAAGAGGAGTGCCAGTTCCTGCTTTGTCCAGGTAAGTAGCTAAGCCATAGGACACGTCCATTCCAATGTGTGTATTTTAGGCTTTTCCTTCAAAAAGTAAAATATATGAAGCAAAGAAGGACCACCAAAGAACAGAAGGTAAGAGAAATAATCTTCATATCTATTTTATCTAGATAGATCTAGAATAATCTATTAGTTTGTGTTATGAATTGAGCCAGTAGTGACTTGTAACTTGCGTATTTTTTCTTAATATAGATATTGTTCATCATAGATGCTCAGCCCTACTGTAGGTACCTTTGTGACTCGCAGCTGAAATAACTGTTCATTAGAAGTATTTAGATATTGAAGGATTGGCTTTGGCAAACTGAATGTCTCCTGCATTGAGTGTCATCTGACATTCAGAATGATTTCTCTAGTTTACAGAATACAGTATTTTTTATGTTTGTGGATATTGACCGAGACAGTGACTTTTCATAATGTGATGAAAATGTAGCAGCAGGAAGGTGTTTTGGAGGCAGAATTCAGATTTAAGATCACTTAGGTTATACTTTCCTAATAGTGCAAATGCCACTTTATGAAGAGACAAATTTGTTGTTGACTTTTGCAGTACTTCTGATACAGGATATCTTTTCAATGTAGGATATATTTTCCTTGGATGCCTTTGCAGTGATTCTCATTAATTAAAGTTATGTTTGAACATTTAAAATCAGTTCAATACAATATTCTGACATGTATTTTAACTTGGATTAAGTGTGTTAAGGAAAAATGAGGCTTTAGTCTGTCTAGGAAGAGCTCCTTGTGTACATCCTGATTTATGTTTGATAATACAATGGGGAATGAGCCTTAATTTGGAAAGTTTGTTAGTTTTAGTTCTGTAAAATTCCTTTGAATGTATAGTGACTTCCGTAGTAACACAAATTTACATTCTTATATTTTTAGCCAAATAACTTAATGTGCACTGTGTATGTTCTGTTGCTTTTTTTAATTTTATTCAAAATAGAGATAACTAAATGCAAAGGTTAACCAAAGGTTAACTTTATCATTGTTGTCAACCATCCCTAATTTCTGGCAAATTGCAGTAGAAGTCTGTTTGCTTTCTTCTAATAATATGTTTTTTAGTGACTTTAATGACTTGAGTGGCAGTCACATTCCAAGAAGGAGTAGTACACATTTTTTGCTATAAAATGATTTGCACCTCCACTGGAAAGTTTCTTTTTGCCCTGAGACACGCTGAAAATAGTTCTGTTATTGATTTTGGTATTGATCTGTAGTTTTTTGCCATGAAGATCTGCTGTGAAGCTGTGTGCTGTATTTCAGGTTACTTTGGTAAAAGATATATGAATTACTATCATAAAATTGATGTATTATCTACAGATACATGCCTCTGCATTTGTAGTATCTGACACCTTCAAGAGATCATTTCCATTTTGGATTATATTTTCAATAAGTCCATACAGTAAGATAGCCCATGAAAGTAAGATTTAATTCTTTTTCTTTTGTATTTAGTATAGTGACGAACTGTTTTCTGTGAATGACACTTGCTTGTAGATAGGTTATATTTTTAAATAGCTTTAAAATTTTCATAAGCATCTGTTATAGCTCTGCTATACATACTGCAGGCTTAGTATAGACTTGCAGTTCTTTTCCATGTTTTCTTCATTATTTATATGTTTGTAAGGTAATGTTTTTGTGGTGCAGTAGCTGGTTATTGTTTAGCTAGATTAGGTGCTTTTGTCACTGAAGTCTGATACCTACTTTCCAATGCAAACTATCTACTTGATGCATGCTTAGATTGGTAGTGCTAAATTAGTTCCATCTTTTGTCCATTTGAGTAATTATTCTTTTTATCTAAACTAGCCTTTAATGAAAGACATGCTGCTCTATGATTCACTATCTTTTGTAGTTCATCTTATTACTATACAACTATTGGAGCATCCTCAGCGTAAATCTTCAGATGTTACGAGCATCTGAATTTGAGATGATCTTGCAAATATAAAAGGAAATTGTTTTGTCCTTTCTCTTTTCATACATGGTCTAAAGAAAATGAAGCTATCTTTTTGACTGAAATACTCTTTGAGTGATACTTATAACATAGCTGCTGAGATACAAAAGCCATTGTGTAAAGATCTCAAGCTATGTAATTCTGATTTATTTTTTCTTAGCGCAAGTTGATTTGAGTAATACTTCCACTGATGCAAGGCTCTGCCTTATGATGTTAAATCAAATAGTTTGAATAACAGGCATCCCAGACAGCTCCAAGAGTTTGCAGCCAAGTTTGTAAATGGTTCTTTTGTGTATCTTCAAAGTACTATGTAGCCTGAGAAGACTTGTAAAATGAAATATAAAAAGGTCCTTAACTCTGTTTAATCAATAGAATATTTTTAGTGTCTCAGTTTTGACACTCAAATCATCTTGTTGAAAATGTGATAAATTATTGTGTTAAAGATGCTGTTTTTAAGCCTTTATGTGCTGTGCCATTCCTGAATAGTCCTAATAAGTAAAAAGGCATAAATAAATATTTATTAATCAGGCACGTTGAGACTCATAATAATGCATCTTATCAAGTACCTTCTTTTAAGATGTCTTTATCATCTCTGACATGTTTGTTTAGCTCTTTATAATGGTTTTACTTTCTGGAAGACATTTATTTATTCTACTTGCATATGAAATTCTGTCTTGTGCACAGGTTCTCCTGGCTGTATTTTGGCAATATTTTTTTCTGCTTTTTCTAGATAGTTTTTAGACTTGAGCCAAGTAAGATTTCTGTATTAAAGTTGGAAATGAATGACTTATTACTGAATAGAAGGATCATCTTGAACATTCTTTTTCCTCTTGTCATTGATCTTGGACTTGGAGCTGTTTCTTTCTGCCTTCCTCTGTTCTGTTTCTTTTTGTTCATTCCTTTCACTACAATCAATGATGACCTTTGAGATAGGAATGCTATGAATACACCTGAAATTGTGCCAAATATCTACCCTTTTTAAGTAACACCTGTATATATGGAGAAGAAAGAGGAACATAAGTTTGCTCTGGTGAAAGTCCAGTTTCTGTTTCTTGAAGACTTTGTTCTGTTTTAAACTCTAAAACAGTTGATTCTTAAATCACTTATTTGAGACAAATGTATAAAATAAAGGATTGTACTGTTGAAATTATTGGACTAGCAAACTTAGAGCCTCATTTTGTTTGCTATGACACGTTAGTAAATCTTCTATTTACTAACATGTCCTATGGAATGCTTTTTTAATGTTTCTAAATTCCCATCCAGAGTCAGTGCTATATAAACGAGAGATACAATTTAAATGTGAACAGAATCATCTGATTAACTAGAGTCTGTAAACAGGCTTGTGTTTATGTATATTGCTCTGAGGATGCTTTGCAGCTTTAAAAATAGCATTTCCTCTCTACAACTTACAGTTCTGAACTTATGGTTAAGTAGAAATGAAATATAATCTTAAATACATTGGAAAAGCAGAATTTGAGGATGGCAGTGATGAAACTGAAGATTTGGATAACTTAGTGGGGTGAAGGGAAGAGCAAAGAGTGTCATTAATAGCTGAGAATTGCTATTGTCATTCAGCACATTTTCTAGCTTCATTTAGCTCATTAGTGTGAAATAATCTGGACCTAAACAATTGTAGTTAACTGAAAACGAAAAAAAAAAGATTGTGATAACTCCTTAATTTGAGAGAGAAAATACATTTGTAATCAAATATTAAAAATAGAAACTAGATAGGGTAAAATTATAAATTAATACTACAAAGGCAGAAGTATTTAAATACTTTTGTAAGGATGTTTTATGCAAAGTCTGTTCTGTTTAGAGTATTTATGGTAGAACAAGAAGTTTGCTTTATAAAAATTAAGTCCTTCAAAGCTTTTATTGTTTCTTTTCACCTCACTTTCTCACACCACATCACAAGTATAGAAATAAAACAACATTAAACGAAGTTTCGTTTTCTAATAAAAATATTTTTCTTGACATGACCTTCAGGGGATGCTGTGTGACATATTTGCCCCATACACTCTCCTCTGCTACATAGTGTAACAAAAATCAAGGATATTAAAGAATTGCAAAGAAATAGAAACCAAATGGATAATGAAATAAACAATCAGTTCTAAGTTTTATTTGAATTTATAATCATTTTATCTAACATGGATGGAGTTGGTGGTAATAGTACCTAGCTAAAAACTAGAACTGTGTGTTTAATTTCTATCTATCTCTTACAATCTGAGTAAAAGACAAACAAATAGATCCTTGAAAAACAGGATTTCTCTCACCTAGAGAAATTGTGAGGTTCCATATAGTGTATTGATCTAAAAGTCCAAATATTTTTTTGTCATGAATGTATCAAAAAGAAAACTATCTCCTGTGATGCTTAACTGTTGTAGGTTGAGAGGCATAAATATGTACTTTTTATGTATCAAAACTGAGGGGCCACAGATAAGGACTATTTATTTTGCTTGCTAAACTATATTTCAAAGTGCTAACAGTCAAAGTATAAGGAAGTCTGAAGGCAGACATATGGAGGATGCATAATAGCTTGTGTATTGTCAGTCTGTTGTAAAAATGTATTTAAGTGCTTTGGGGCAAAGGGGACATTCACAAGGTAGCATGTTAGTCAGAGAACACAAAAAGGCAAAAAAGGCCCTTTTACTTGACGATATAATGAGGAGCTGAAGGTTGGCACCACCGCTTGGAGAATTAGTATTTTGCCAGTGGACAATGTGTAAGCTTTGGGGCATAACGTTTTGTGGCCTTTGGAAGTGGAAACGAAGAGGTTCTGGAAGAATTAAAGAGGAGACTAACAGACAAGGCAGTATGCTAGATTGAAATTTCAGATCTGAAAACTGCCTAAATGGATATTGATATAGCATAGTGTTGTTAGTTGAAAAACAATATGTTTCCAGTGACTGCGCTTCTTATAATGAAAACATAGATTACATTTTTGAACCAAATTTGTGGATCACGGCAATGTTTCGTATTTACTTCAACAAATACAACAATTTTCATGAAAACAATCTAATCACTAGCACTTTGGAAAACTCTAAAATCTACCTTTATAAATCTTAGATTCATATGAAAGAATGTCTGACAGTGGGTGGTGGTGGGGAATCCCTTCATTGTCTTAAACTTTTGATGCATCTAAGACTTCTATGCAAAATAGTGTTTTGTGGGAATTGAAAGAAAGGCTATATTTTTGTTACTGTTCATACTAAAATAGAAGGCACAGGATGAGAGTAGAATGTGTTTGAAGACCAGGAGAGTTGGTGATGACAGCTGAAATTTGGCCTGCAGGATGATACCTCTCAGTCGTCATGGAAGCAAGCATGTGAAGAAGGACTTGGAGGTACTAAGCTGTGTTGAATTTGAGTCAATGGTATGGTATCTGTGTGAAGGTGATAGAAAAGAACGTGGGTTTTTTGTTTGTTTGTTTTAATTTGGATGTAGAGAGATGCCTATAAATTGAGATACACAAAGGTACTTGAATTTGTAGGTGAGATGGTTTTAGAAGAAAGGGGGCAGAGAAGATTTCTACGGTTGTTGTGCAGATGATAGATCCCTCTGAAGAGCAGGTTATTAGTGGGAGGAAAAGCTCAGAAAAACAAAATTTTAAAACAAACAATAAGACTGTATCACTAATGGTAGCCCCACACAAAATATGTGGAAGAAACATGGAGAATGTAGCAGAAAACAGATCATTAGATACCCAGTGAGTGCTTCCTAGTATGGTGTGTATTAAAGAAGCCTTGAGTAGAAGAACAAGGGAAGTGCATAAATTATGAAGTTAGTAAATGAATAGCAGGAGCAGTCAGGACAGATGAAAACTGAGGTAAGTGGAAGGATGAGCAAGAAAAGATAGTGAAAAGGATGTGTGTGTGGAGGGAATTAGCTGTTGTGGTGCTTTCAGTTCTGCCCTAGTTGCTCTAGGACAGAAGTATAAGATGACTTTGGGGACTTTTTGCTGTTCATGAGAGCAGCAGTGGTGACTCAGACCTAGAGCCACTATCCCATTTAGGGACCAGTCCCTACCACTCCAATTTCATGTCATCTCCATGTTATATGGGGCAAGATTGAGTAATCATTTCTTATGTACTTTTTCATTTCACATTTATAAAATTGTTGCATTAACCTCAGCTGCCTCTTGTCTGCAGAGTCCTATTTTTTTTTATCATTTTATGTATAAGCTGTTCCATGCTGTTGACTTTTGCACATCATTTCTGATGGTCTTCTAGTTCTTTTATGTTTTTTCAAATGAGGAAACTGAATTGTAATAATTTTCAAGGCACAGGTGTACCATAAACGTATGCATCAGTAGAGTGTTTTCTGTGATTTGTTCCTATGTTTACTAAATTTTAAATGTCATTATTTTTCCCCTGTGTTGACCATGGGGCCAATCTTGGAGTTACAGACATTTTATTGGTAGTAATAGCCAAAAGCTTGTCATTTTCTATGCTATTAGGAGTGTGTTTGTATTTTTACTCCTATGTGTGCTTCTGGTCACTCCTTTATTTATTTATTTATTACAATTTTCTTTCCCTTGTTATTCAGGTTTAGATTCTGTTCTGGAATGAAGAGTTAGGCACTTCCACTATAATTTATAGTAACTTTGGCTCCTCCTGTTCAGTAATCTGCCTGGATAGGTTGGTTGGATGCTCTACCCAATATATTGCCCGTAAGGAAAGGCTCTATCACCAGAACCTTGTCCGGTCGTGATTACGTAGCAAAAAAAAAATGTTTTATATGTATATAGACACATATATCTTTAATATATGTCTAGAAGACGATATGTACATATATGCTTACACAAGTATTCTTCAGGGATAATTTGACCTTGGGCTCTGGCAGGCTTCCTGACTCCAGAGTGTTTACAAAAATATTATGACATTTTTCTTTGCATTCCTTTCTTTTTCTTACAAATTGTTGTTCTTCAAACTGTCTCTAACCTGCTTTTCTGACTATTTTAAATTTGCTTTATGAGAGTTTTTAATCCTTTGTGTGTAGAGATGGTTCTGATTCTGAAGTCTTAGTGATTTTTTTGCCCTGTCTTGAGTCATCTTTTGCCAGTTGTTGTGTATTTACTCTGTATTTT
>JAUBOD010000843.1:1525601-1541521 GCA_032353885.1 Nothura maculosa | reverse complement strand
TGTTATCCTGATTTCATACTACCATACTAAAAGCTGACTTAAATCTGTGTTTTTTAACAACTCTCCAAAGCATTAACATCAGATATTCAACTCAATATTCCAAAAGATTTTGGAAATATGAGAAGCTTTTCTGTACTGAGTAGTTGTCTTAACAATAACATTTGGGTCATGTTTCTTCCTTCTTACTGTTGACAGATGTGTTTTTTGAAATCAAAACCAGTTGAAACTGGAAAGATGACAGGAAGTTAGCAAAAGTGTTGTTCTTATGGAAAGATTCTGTTTAGTTGTGGTTATTGTAGACCCTGACTGTTAAAATTTCCCTTGCTAGAAACTTAATTGTTTCTTCTTGTTCTTTGCCGCTGTTTTGTGTCTATCTTTGTAGAAGACGAGAATAGTAACACAAGAATCATCTTTAAAGGTATCTTTCTATGTTTGGTAGCTTTCTTTGGTCTCTTTGAATACTTAACTTTTCTCATAGCTAAAAGGATCAACCTCTAAGCTACTTCTAATATCAATGTGCACAAGAAAAATATATTTTTGCCTAATTCAAGAACCTGAAGTGGTTGCAAAGAAGCTGTTTTTTGTCACTGAGGCAGAGAAGGGTACCAGTTCAGTTTGTGCTTACAAATCCAATAACCAGACTTGTTGATGACTAATGGTCTAGGTGTTTGCACTGAACTACAAGCTTGCAGCTGAGAGCTTTTAGTTTTCCCCTTAGCCATCAGGCTGCCTGTCATACTATTGCCATTTCAAATGTAGAAATGACGTAAAACATATGAGAAGATTCCTGATGTAGAGGACTGTTGCAATCACATTCGTTAGTCACAATATGTTCTGTCTGTCTTCATGTAATTAATGCAAATACTACAGAAGATCACAATGTGTGGCTGACATGCTGATTCTAGGGTTGTCCACAAAAATAACTTACTGAATTATTCTGGCACCTACACGAACATTAGCTTCCTGAAACTCAACTGTTTTGTTCATCTGTCACCAACATCCCAATATCTCTAGTCAGAAAAAAAAGCTAATAGCATATTAAAGGGAGACTCTCATTAAGATTTGAAATAAATTTTTGGTTTACTCAAAAATCATCAATTCAATAGAAAAAAACTGAGAAAGTTGCATTATATTCTACGAGAGCTTAGCTGGAGTTAGCTAAATTAAAGTATTTGTCACATAAGGCATAATGGTCCTGGAAAATTGGCAGGTAGACGGTCAGTTTTCTGTTTTATGGGAGAAAACAGCTCATCAAAGACTTAACTTTCTCAGCAATGCAGTGCTGGAATCTGAGCTTGCTCAACTGGATCTCAAACTGCTGCTTGGAGAGAGTAGACTCTTTCCCCTTGGGTGTATTAAAACTACTTAGGCCTCACTTCACACTTTCTTTAAGCATTACAGGATTAATGTCCAGCTCACAGCAATTAGAAGCAACATATTTTATTGTTTGCTAATCCGTTTGTACTACTAAGTGGTTTGGGAGATTCCTAGTTCTTACGTTGACATGGGAGAATCAAAGAATCTTTTTCCTTTTTGGTCTGACAGGAAAGAAGATTGAGCAAAGACATTGTGCTGGCATGGGAATAAAAAAAAAAGCATTAGATTTGAGTAGATACAAACAGGTTGTTGTGTACAGATGTGTTTCCCAGTAGATATTCCAGTATTGGTTAGACTTGTATTCCTTGATGGTTAGGAAAACACTTGAAACTCACCTGAATAGTAAAAAAAAAAAAGGTTCATGCACATTTTTTTCAGGTATTTCTTCCATCTATTGCTTGGCTAAGTCCTTCTAGTCATTTTGTTTTATTGATCTTAAATTATAATTTGTAGTTTTGGGGCAGATGATTAATTCTAAAGGTTCTGTCCACTCATAAAGATGGATTATGGTATGCTTTCAGTGTAAGCAAAGTGAGTTTTTTTTTTCCATTCCAGGTTTTGCTTTGCAGTTTACATTCCATAAAGCCATCTCTTTTTTTTGTTTAATAGATATTTTAGATCTATGAAATGAAATCCTGCTGAAATAATTCTGACAGATACATGGATTGACAGTTACAGCAATAGGTCTCAGCTGCTATGTATTTCTAACTAGTTGACATTCTTAAAATAAATAATCAAATACTATGAAGAATGATAGTGTCAATTTTAAGTTTTAGCTGTCTTGAATAAAGATTGTTTATCCCTGAGCTGCTTCAGGACAAAATTATATTTCCTATTCTTCAAACTTTGTCCTTTTTACTAGTCTGCATTGCATGAGCTGACAAACCGTAGATAGTGTCTAAATGGTTTTATTTTCAATTTTTATTTAAAATGCTGGCTCATATGCTAGGAATAACAAGTACAGTTTTGGGTGTGCATATGCAGACACTGGGATGTTCATTCTTCTAGTCTGGATTATTTTAGGTAATTTAAAACTTTTATTGGTTGAAAACCAAGTGATCTGTCTTGTAATTTTGTTCATCCTAATTGTCATTTAGGCATTAGTTGTGTTGTACAAAAGCTCTGTCTGCTCACTTTAAGAATATTAATTACCTTTTCTCTCTGATTTTTAGCTTATATTAGTAATCAATCTTAGATTAGGAACATTTTGTCAATGTTGGTAATTGCTTCTTAGTGATCATATGTTAAAATGATCACCTCCTTGGTCTAAAGTTAGATTTGGTGCCATCAGTTTGCAGATTATTTCCTTTCCAAATATAAGCCCTGATCAAGACATGGGATATTCAACAATAATTTATCTTTATATACTATTTTATAACAGCAGCAAATTTAGATACTTTTTTCTGATATCTTTCAAAAATGTTTAATAGACTTTGATGTACCTAGACTGTTGAATAGTATAAGGGCTGTCTGTAGCTATAGTTAAAAGATACATGAAAACATGATAGAAAAGTATCATGGAATATGGCCTGTCCTGGCATTTCTATTCAGTGGCTTTAATATAAATAAAAATGTCATTATGAAATCAGTCAGAGTTTACAAAATTGCTTTCCACTTAAAAGCAGTTTCAAGTTTTTTTTCATAGACCATTTTTAAGAGCATTTCCTTCTAAGATTCATAATGAATTTCAAAGGCTATTTAGCCCATGGGCTATAATATTAGTACAGATTCTTGAATTCTAGCTGCTGCAGATGCTTGTTAAACTCTGAGGTTCGTGTTGTCATTTCTCTCACTATTAAAATGCTAGTCTTTGATTATATACGTATTCATTTTGTTTTGAAGAGTAGACCTCAGATGCCACATTTATTCTTCAGATCAGTATGTTGCTTCTCCCTCATGTTTTTTTACCAGGGATTTCTGAATTTACTGCCTCAGTTAAAAGTGAATCTGTTTTTGATAGACTTGTCCAAAGGAAGAAAGATGCAAAGGCAAAATACTAGACAGTGGTAGGTACTAAGTAGAGGAGTATGCAGAGCAAAAGAATTGCATTCAATATCTACTCTTACCACTGTTTCTTCACTGGCACTTTTAAACTATCTTTAAGTAGTTCATATTTAACAGTTCATATCTGTTCAGGGAAGAGTCAAATCAACTGTGTTTATGATTTAATAATACTTCTTAGTAATGTACAGAGATTGATCTTCATAGCTTGGAGGCACTTCAACCAAAAGATTTGGGTTTTGTGGAGGTGTATGAGGCTTTTGAATTCATGGTCACTTCCCAGGATTTCACCAGTATGAAAAAGGAACGGCATCATTTCGCAGTATGGATCAAGGGCTCAATGTAAATAATTCTAGAGTTTACTTTGCTTCTCGTTAATGGACAAATAGAACTTAAGCTGTCATTGTGTCACTTGAGTGCTAGACTTCCTTAGTGGAGGACATGTCCAGATGTTTGAGATTTTCTCCTTTTCAAAGGTAAAATGAGATAGTAAGCATTATTTTTTAAATTGCAACTGTTATACCTTGTTCCCTTTTCTCTTCCTACTCCCTTCTCCTCCCCTCGTACAGTGGAGCAGATTACTACGACTATGGGCATGGACTGAGTGAAGATACATACGACTCCTACGGTGAGTAGCCCTCTGAGCTGTTTGAGTAACGTAGGAAGGGCTTCTGAAGAAATAATACAACCAGAAAAGTCTCCATAGGAGAATGTTTGGGTAACTGCTGCTCAGCAGTCCAGACACATTGTACCACCTGTGATTGTTGTGACAAATGGAGCAAGAGGTTCTTATGCTCTGTTAGCTACTCCAATTGTGAAAGTGGGACAGTCCTGGGGTTTTAAGTACTCTTGTGTACTCTTTTCATACAACATTCAGTGTTATTTAAGAGAATATCAGGGAAGCACGGCCTGTAGTTGTTCACCTATGAAAGGCAGTGCTTCTAGTGGGGCACAGCTGGTGGTATAAGCTAAGGACATGCTGAAGTTCTCTGCTGCATCAGGACCTACCTGAGTACCTTCTAGACTTGTAGGCTCTTTTGATATTAATTCACTTTCAAATTGCACTCATGAAATCAGGCAGGGAGCCATTATGTAAAGGTTATGAAATTACTTTAGGTCACTAATAGACATGAGGGCAGTAGGCAACTCATACAGAGACAAAGCAATACATAATGAAGCAAAAGACATGCCAGTGGGATAAATTCCTTCTTTTTTATTTTGAACCAGAGGTGCAGTGGTGACAGTTTTAATTAAAGAAATGTGTTATGGATTAGAAGCATGAAGCATATTAAAAGGCACCTTTGCTTAAGGGATAAATGTTAAGTCTCTGGCTAGAGATGAGAGAAACAGAATAGTTGATCACTCAAGCTTCCAATGCAGGAGAATTGCTAGTAAGTAATGAGAATTGTGATTCTGAGTAATGGATATCAGAGACTTATTTTTGTACCCACATGAAAGTATTCTGTGGTGTGTTTCTTAAACTTCATTTTGCAGTATTTCCTGTGGAAAACAGAAGTTATCTCAACTGAGATTCTTTGTTGTGATAAATGTGTTGAATGCAGAGGCTTTGCTTAATGTCATTTACTTAAACTAATTCAGTTTGCTAAAGGGAAAGGATCAGCTCATCAAAAGAAGAGGTCACTTGAAGTTCCTCTGTCTGCCAGCACTTTTAGTTGGACTTGGTAGTTAAACACCTTAAATCACTTTGTACTTAAGCATTAAAATAGACTGTTAGCCAGTGTAAATATAACTTTTAAGAGTATTTCATTAATGGAAAATGGATAAAGGAAAAGCACTGAAAGCTGTCTAATGTAGGTAGAGATAATTAAGAGCAAAAAATCTATCTAAGACTAAAATTGCAGAGTTTTCCATTTTTACTCTTCATTTTCTTTGTTGTCATGTATAATATTATAATACTTTATGTACATCATTAGAATTTTTTTTTATTTAAAAGGCAGACATTCAGAACACTGACTCCTCATATAGAGAAGACAGTAAATACCTGGGAGAAAGTTTGATTACGACCAATGAAGATGTTTTGTTTCTTGATGCAAATAGATCCTTAAATGCAGAATTGGATATAAGTCATCATGTGTACAGTATGTAAGGAACATGAGATGCTTCAGGCTAAGATTCATAACCTTGCATATTGAGTAGATAGCTGCCTACATAGCTGTCCTATAAAGCATCAGAACTTCTCTGAGAAGTCCAGAGCATATAGAAGCCTCTAACGGCATTAAAAAGAAAATAAATCAAATAATATAACTTTTTAATCTACTGATGTGGCAAGTCACTTAAGAAGAAGCAAATAGTCTGCTACTCTTAGGCTGCTTTTGTTACTTAGGCAAGACTCCTGTCTTAGGTGTTATGCCAGGATTTTTTTTCTGTCTTGATTTGAATCTTGTTTTCCATTTGACAAAATGCAAGAGGTTGATTCTCATCTGCATGTTCCGCTGCAGTCAAATTGTGTGGAGTTGACCTCTTCCAGACTGGCAGTGGAATTGAATTTGTGCAATTTACCTCCTGGACAAATGTTCTGTCTGCTTAATGGGATACTTGATATATAGTCCATAGATGACACCAGAGTCTTAATTGAGGTAGCTCTGATGAGATTTTTTTTTATATAAAGAAAGAGAAATTTCACCCTGTGGAACATTTTCTGCTGTACAATTCCAGTCACCTGATTTGAGGTGTCTCGGGGAATTACTTAGCCCATTTGGAGAAGCTCAGGCCATTCTTTGTTTAACTTTCTATTCAACAGAAAACACTTTTTGTTGATTGTTTTTTTTTACATTTTTGTTTAGCATATCAAGTTGTTAGGCTGACCATTTCCACCTCTTTTTTTTTGGATTGCACAGGATTCACTTAAACACTTTAGCAAGTCCCAAAAAGCAGAACAGGAAGCACATAACAGGAAGTTCAAGTTTGGAGACTTTGGTTTTTTTTTATCTTACCAGGACTAAATAGTACTCTGATTTTGGCTCTAAGTAATTAAAACTCCCCTGAGTTTTTTTCTGTGGTTATACCCTATTTATTCAAACTTATGTCTGAGGTTTGTTCCTTCACTAGTATTCAGTTCAGATCCTCTGTTCATTTTCTCATAGCCTAATGGTCAGTCTGCTGCTATAGTTAGCATTTGTCTGCCGCAAGCAGAACCAGCCCAATGCCAGGGACCAAACAGGGTGTCAGTGCTGTCACTGTGGTGCCACTGAGCTCTGTGGATAGTTCATGCAGACCTGCATTATACCCATATTTCCTGGTTCAGATTCAGGACTTCACTTTCTCTGAGTAAATATGTTAATGCACAATTTAAACAACCAAAGCAATGAGTATCTCCCAAGAACATAGAAAGAAATCTAAGTCTGTTTTTGCTACTTGCAGGGCAAGAAGAATGGACCAACTCAAGACACAAGGCACCTTCAGCAAGGACAACAAAAGGAGTCTACAGAGACCAGCCATATGCCAGATACTGATTGTACTGTCTGATGTTGTGAAATATCCAAACTCCACCAGTCCTGTATACTGTTCAAAGTAATTTTTTCTATGAACAATCCCTTTTTATTAAATCAAAGTGCTTAAAAATCTGAATGGATGGACTGAACTTAAAATATGCTGTTGAAAGGACAACTTGGACAGAAAGATATGTAAAACAAGGAATTTTGTTATTTCCAAACTGTATTTGAAAAATAGGCAATCAAAAAATAACCTTTGATTAACTAGTGTTAAAAACTAGGTTTACTAAATATGTTAGTCCATTCTTTTAACATAAGCGTAACCTTTTATTTTAAAGGTTTTGAACAGTTTAGTTTTTAGTTTTTATTTTCAGCCATTTGCTAGTTTTTCTCTTTGCAAATATGCGTAAAAAGGGAAGGAAAGTACAAATGCAAATAATGTGGTATTTTGTAACTCGAGTCTTGAAATGTTCTGTAGTGTTAAGCAAAGTTTTACCCTTGCTTGATACTAAATAAACTTTTGAAAGAAAAACAGTGTGTGTGAGATTAATTTTATGCTTTATTTTTATAATAAAACTTCATAAATAGTAGTAAACAGGGAGAAATCCATTTAACAGTGATCAGCATAAAAGGCTCATATTAAAACATTGCACACCTTAAAAAATGGTATAAACCTAAATGTACACTTATATACTCACAGTAGATTTAAATGATGTTTAAAGTATCCAAATGGTATGAATCTGAGTGCCACATTAAATCAAAATATTTCTGTTAAAAATGGTTAAAAATAGCTAATGAATTTTCTGAAAAAGATGTGACAAGTTTTCATCTTGTTGAGCATTTTTTCAATAGTGCAACTTTGGAATTTTTATGAGAATTTTGGTACGTTAATGACCACCTCGCTCCGTGCTGGAAGCAATAAACACAAAGCTTTTAAAGACTTTCTGACTTGACTAATTGAGGTCGCTTTCGTCAGAGGCAGAGGATGTGTAACCCTTAAAACGGTCTTCATTTGCAAAGGTAAATAAATCAAATAAGATTTTAATATCACTTAATTTATATAACCAATAAAAACAGGGAGACTACAACTTAGTTTCATTTTAGCATTTAGGGAAGGCTTCAAGATCACTTAAATTCTCCTTTTAAAACATTCAGTTTGTGCTAGTAATCTAAAAAGCCTTAGCTTAGTTAGTTTAATTTGGACAAACTATTCCCTATTAAACAAATGTAAAACCTCATAACCAAGAGTTTGTAGTATATTCTTTTTCCATAAATTTTAGTAACTGAAATGTAACTTACAAATATTATCTAATGCTTTTTATTAATCGTTAAGTTTCTTTCAACTATAGTTAATTTGCTTTTTTTTTCAGTTTTTATTTGAAAATATTTCATATTTAGTAAATTTGTTTTTCCTCTTGTCAGGAAATCCAACTCCTTGGAGAACCAGGAGAACAAAAACCTTAATCTTCTGATGTTTAGGTAGGTATCTTTAATCATTTGGGAAATTGAGATGAAGGGTCTTTCAAGCAGGTCCTTAAATATTTTTGCACACAGATCATTAACTACATAATTCTTATAAATGTTTAGCCCAACACCAATCAAAATTATTGACTATGATTTTACAGGAAAACAATCACAACTTTAAAAAGCAGTATGATAATAACAGCACTGCTGTTTTTTGGTGCTTTACTGTTTAAGTGCACCTGTGATTGGAAATTAAAAGCTGCACTTAGCTTTGATTATATTTCAGATGACTAGGTAGTTTTGTCAAAAGATGAGAATATTAATGTGATTTTTATGTTAGTGGTGTTCAAATGGGAACTTAACTCTAATCCAGTCTGCAAACATGTCTTTAAGCTTGTTGTACAAAGGTGAAGAAAACATTTTGTAGAACATAAAATTATGTCAAGCATTTCTGCACAAGGAGTAGACTGGGCTTAGTACAACAGAAGGGGGAAGGCAAGTCCACTGAGAGACATAAGCTGCAGAATAGCTTACCTTACTTTTTCCCATGAGTTTAATGCATAAAGTATAAAATAATTTCTCTGTGTTTGTGCTCAAAGTAATTTATTTTTCTACCTGAAGTGGTAATTCTTCCTACTAATTTCAGGAATTCAGTGCCTTTTAATTTGTACTTTAGAGCTCTGTTTTGACAAGTTGTGCATACTGCACTGTTTATGGATACCACAGGTGACTGCTGTCACAGGCATACAGAAAACCATTTGCACATACAAAATGACTTTAGAACAATTTTGAGGCTATTAATAAAGATTTAAAGAAAGGGACCTTGTAGAGGTTAGTAGTGGTGGTCATATGAGGTTACTGTCCCCCAGGACTCTGGACTTTCAGTAAGATTGTCGGGCTATCTAGAGCTGCTGCAGCAGAATGATTATATAGATCATGCTAAAATACATATTAGTCAGATCTTTCTGTTGACATCTTCAAAGTTGCATAATATCAGGGAGTATTACATAAGCCACAGAGTCATTGGTAAACACAGAGTTTTACATAAACTATGTATGAGGAAGCATGATGGCTTAAATCTAAAATACTGAATAGCAGGGATGAGTAATAGAGGAATGACTGAATTAGAAGTGACTTCAGCCTGCCAGAGTGTTTATCCAGCTTGTGTTTCTTAATGACAACTTTCCTTAGTCCCTAAGGGGAGTCATAGGGAGAATGAATTGTGTCATTTTTCTACCATTTCACTGCTGTTCTGTCCCAAAAACCCTGTGAATGTTGCACATAGTGCATGCCAAGTGGTGCCCTTTTACTAATTGTGGCATACCTTCACCAAAAGGCCAACAGAGTCCAATGATTTCTAATGTTTTAATGAATTTAAGAATCTATCTGTGATACATATAAGAAAAAACTGCCTACATATTTATCATATCTTGGTATGAATTGTAAAACCATTGCCTCCCATCTTCAAACCCCCCGAATTTGTGCGTTTTATTTCTGCTAAGAAAAATCTGTTTTCATACCTCTTAAAAAAAAAAAAAAAAAGTTTATGTAAGTGCTCATGTCTTATACATGTGTATGAAATGAATTACATCAGTCCTAACAGCTGCTTTTAGATATTCTTAGAAACTGTGAATGTACAATGCAAGACTTCTCTTGACAGTTCCTGAAATAACATGTGTTAGCCTTGTGTTCTGTTGTTGCATTTATGCTTGAGGATTTTTTTGTTTTCTTCTTTAGATTAATCTATGAAATGAAAATTGCTAGATTTTGTAAAAGGAGAAAAATAAAAAGATGTCTGGTTTTTTTCAATGTAGAAATGAGGCTGTCCTTTATTGTAACAGACTTGACCTAGGAACACTCATCCATTCGAGTAGAATATCAAATTTTTAACACTAGTCAACTATTGTGTCTAATAGTCAAACAAATGTAATCATTATAATTAATCAAATCATTAATTTGTCTTTATTAAGCAGCAGCTTTTGGTCATGTTTGCACTGAATTAGTGTTAGCACAATTTCTGCAGTGGTTTCCATAAATCTACATACATTTATTACCTTAATTGCCTGATCCCACTGCTTGCAGTCTGGCAGCCTCCAGAGAATCAGTAATCATTAATCTCCACATGTATACAAATAAGTTCCATTCTGCTCTTTTTCAGGGACTTCTGCCACGTTAATTACGGACTGCTTAGAGCATTGTGCTTGTCAGCGTACCTAGGCAACAAGACTGGCTTCGGAATATGAAAACTCTGTTCTCTATCTCTTGTACTAAAGCCTTAAAGCGTGTAACATTATACACTTTTCTAAAAACTGTATATTAACTCCTAGCTGGTTGGTGACTGAGCAGTGTTTTGTTTGGAGCTCAATAAAGAATTTTTCATGTCAATTCCTGTACAAAGCAATAACACAGCCTCATGTTTCTTTGGCGACTTTTTAGCCTTATGCAGCAAGTGTGAGAGAGTGTGAATTCCCATGCTTGAAGTTCAAAAGTGCTTTTGGGTAAGTTAAAAACATGGATAAGTAACATGGATATGTTAAAAATGAAGATTAGTGCTTTATGCTGAAGCTTTTCCTAACAGTTGAATGTAAACCGGCCTTCTCTTCTGGTTAGAAATAATACTCCAATTTCCATTTCCTTCAGCAACTGTTGCATAGTATAAACATATTTTAATCTCTGTTGAGGACACACTGCTTATTTTCTTTCACCTGGTCTTTGGATAGAAATGCTTTCTCTTCTAATATTATACAGTCACACATTTTCTAGTGGTAGAATCTTAGATGAGGCTTTTACGGCTTGATAAATCTTATATTAAACAGTCATTTTTCCTTGATGCTTTCTCTGTTTTATATTAATCATGATTGTGAGCATTTGTTACAGAAATAAACTTCTGATAATTAACTCCTTGTGCTCTTCTTGTAAACGCTGCTCTCCAAGCATGAGTGTCATCGCATACCTCAGGTGTATTTTTCTATCTGATTTGTATTCACTGAATATCATTCATCTCCAGAAGAGGATAAATTGGGTCTCTGTCCTTTGCATTTATTGTGGAAAATGAGCAATATCACTTACCAGCTTCTTCACACCAAATACTACTTTTTCAACATGCGTTAATATTTTCTGATTTATTTATTAAAGAATCTCTTTTTTTTTCTTTGAGGGCTATGGGAAAAAGTAGTTTTCTTCTTCTTGACAGCTACCAAGTATCTTTGTTGAATGTGATACCATTTTTAATAGGCTGTTAAAAGAAGTTTCTAATCATGCCATGAAAAGGTCTATCTTTTTACCTTTGAACACTGCAGACAATTTTGTTACTTACTCTCATAATCCTGAAATGTTTTCTCACCATCTTTTGCTGTATTACAGTTGGATTTCTACAGTGTTTTCCACAGTAATTGATGGTGATTATTGAAATAAAAGTAAAATTTAAGAAAGTGAATAATAGATTCCCTTTACACTGATAGCAGGAACCTCTGATATGGAATGTGATTAATGTTTTAAATGCTAACCAGATGTAAAAACTGTATATAAATACTGTAGGAAGAGCTCAGATATACAATGCAATTTCACTAGCTGTAATTTGGACCGGACACTTAGATTATCAATACAGTCTCAATTGAGGGGCGGTAAGAAGAATTTAATGAGTAAAACATCAGCTTTTCACTCCTGAGTGATAGACTGCTATTCAATAAAAGTATATGAGAAGCAGAACTTCCTAAACTTGGTGTTAAAATGATTTACTCATATGACTTATTTTCTTATGTGGCAGCATCAGAGCTATGTCTGTGCTGCCCCTAATGGCTTTACCCTTCCTAGTGAGGTAGGAACTCTAAATTTCTGATCTATGAGTTTTACACCATCTTGCTTTACTTAAGGATTTTAGGACAAGGACTGGAGCATACTGCCTAAAATGCATTTAATCTGCACAACACCATTTCCTTATAGTATTGGTTTTCTTCCTAAGGTCTTCATCTCCTGTTATATACAGCTTTAATTGCTTATAACTGAAGCTAAAGGAATAATTCTAATTCTAACCTATTCTCTTTAATATGGTTTGGCTAGGACATGGAAGATTTTTTTTTTTTCTGAAGGGTGTTTAGGAGTGTCCTTTTTAAGCTGAGCTCCTCATTCTTCACGGTAAAGGAACTGAAAATTCAAAACTCAAAATACAAAGCTGTAAAAGGTTTATATTTCTTTTGTAGATACACTATACACACACATAAACCCATATGTCTGCTGATAAACAGGATCAAATTTGACCTTGATAGCTGCTGCTTCTATACACACCACTTCTCACTTTGTTCTAGTGATTTAGCATCATTTCGTTTTTTGTAGGAACTGTCACAGCTCACCTCATGCACAGCAAGAATCAGAATATCTCTGATTTCCAGATTATGAAAAACATGAATTAGTTCAAAACGCTGAGGACCTTTTTTCACTAGCCCAACAACTTTGTTCAAGACAGCTGCATTTCTTCAATAGGAAGAAGAAAATCCTCTCATAATGGAAATTATCAAAGGTATTTAGTGTAAAAGCACATATGGTGATAGATGTTGTGCAGGTTAGGTACTTGAAAGAATTTGCAGTGCCTTGACCCTTGTCTTCCGATGGTCTTTTCATAGAATTGCAAGTTGAGAGAACATCCTTGGCCAACTTGTATTTTAAAAAATGTTTAAAAACTGTAGCCAAGGGCAGAAATAGAGCTACCCAGCAAAGCAGATTTTTTAGGTTCATCATTGGAAAGCGTTAAGAATGCATGAAAGGGTGACGCAACACCTAAAAATAGCAAATTAGGGAGTAGACTTAATGGAAACCTCTCGCTTTCAGTCAGAGACGTGCTTGAGGTTTATGAAATTAAAATTGAGATTTAATAACGTTATCTGTCAAAACTTCTCAGAAATCTTTTACTATATCAAGTAATCAAAGTAATTCATGCTCTTTTGAGAAAGAGGGTTCATAAGCCAGAATTCCTGACTAAATGTTCTGCTTTTATTAGCTTGAGTGAAATTAAATGTAAATCAGTCCACAGAGTTCTCTTTCTGCTTTCATGATGCTAAACACTTCTCTAATTTTTAATATCAGTTGATACACCATGATGAATGATCTTTCATTGGCAACCAAGATGATTAAGGGAATGGAATATCTGTCGTACGGGGAGAGACTGAGTGAGTTGGGCCTGTTTTCCCTGGAGAAGAGAAGGCTGAGAGTGGATCTGATTAACATGTTCATGAGGGGAGAATATAGGGAGGAAGAGGCCAAGCTCTTCTCAGTGGTGGCCAGTGACAGGACAAGGGACAATGGCTGTAAGTTGAAACACAGGCAGGTCCATCTCCATGTGAGGAAGAACTTCTTTACTCTGAGGGTGACAGAGCCCTGGAACAGGCTGCCCAGGGAGTTTTTGGAGTCTCCTTCTCTGAAGGTCTTCAAAACCTTCAGGTTTTGAATGCCATCCTGTGCCCCATGCTCTCAGTGTCTCTGCTTGAGCAAGGGGTTTGGACTAGATGATCCCTAGAGGTCCCTTCCAACCTTAACTGTTCTGTGATTCTTTCCTTAATTTATACTGTTAAAAAAAATAGAATTAATAAGAAAGGATTTAACCACCAAGAAGTGCTTTGGCTCTGTTGTGAAGACGAAGTCTTTTGCTGACCACTCTTTTCTGATTTATTTATTTATTTATTTATTTATTCTCCTACACAGACTGTAAGGATCTGTTAAGGTTTTCTCAAGTAGCAGCCTGCTAATGCTCATTATCTGCTATTGAAAAAGTGAATGGTACCTTATTATATTGCCATTATTTGCTTGGCAAAGATCTCGACCCCTAGACACCTCCTGAAGAGGTATCACTTAAAAAAAAATCATAAATTATCTTATTTCTTGATTTTTCTATTAATTTTTTTTTTCTTTTTTTTTTAATGTGGGAGGTAGCTATTCCTATTGTTTTTCTTCCCGGGAAGTAATATGCAGACACTTCTAGATGCTGACCTCTATTCATTAAATGTATAATAAATAATAATAATAATAATAAAATCATTCTTCTGATAATGCAGCTGTGAGTAAAGAGTTCAAAAATCTATAGATATTTCAGTGTTCTTGCTTCAGGGGCATGCGGAACAACTGTGGAGTTACATTGTTAAATGTGCATTCATTGATTTAGGGCTCTTCTTTTTTTTAATCTTTGTATCACAATATAAATATTTATAATTTTAAAAATTCATTAGGCCCTTCAGGTTATTTATTTACAAGCTTTAAAGCAAATGAGAAGACCAAATACACACTTTGATGAATGCTACCTTTGTGTGTTTTAGAAGTCATCTAACTTTAATGACGATGTTCAGAATTATTCATCTGTGAAAATGAACCGTATTCCGTTTACTTAGTATTTCCATTATTTTCACAACAATCAGGGCTCTAGCAAGTTAGCTAGTGAAACAGTTAAACTTTTCTAATGATAGCTGTATTCAGCATTTGATTAATAACACAGGTACAACCTTTTCAAGATGTAATTGAAGAATAACTTATTGTTAACTCACAAATAGACAACAACTAAGATTGGTAGAAGACTTAAGGATGTATAAGTTAAGGAAACATTGATGGTCCTTAGGCTGGACAAAAGCTGAGTTTAAGAAATTTTGCCACAATTTGTTTATGATTTCTTTTTATGGTGATTTAGAGCTATATTTGCTTTATTTACATGCATATATATTGCAGATTTGAGGAAATTAAAATGGAATAAATTAAAAATTTGTATCATAAAACAGGAAAGTAGATTAAAAGTAAAAAGATAGATTGTTAAAAAGTAATCTAAATACTAAAAGACACTTTGAAATTCACATGGTGCTGTGGAAGATGAAAGCTTCCAGATTCCAAAAAATAACTTCCCTAAGTTTTTGTTTATTTTGTTTTGTTTTGACAAGCACTATTTTAATACAATTCATTTAAACCTATTTAGTGTTAAAAAGGTAGATTTGTCCCTGATCATAGGGCTACCCTATTAGAGCAAATCTAGGTCCCAGATACATTTTATAATCTCTGTACTGTTTTTCCATATCTGTCTAGTCTGGCACTGGAATCCCTCATACAGCAGTAATAATTAATTTTCAGAGGTACATACATCCTTCAAAGGTATGAACAGATGATTTTTGTAGATATCACATTGAGTACCCCTTTGAAACGGCACTTTTTATCGTCCTATGTAGTATCTATGCACATACATGAAATTTAACATATTTGGTAAATGCTTTTCAGAAGAATGATTCAAGGGACAAGGACGATATCTTACTGTGACATATTTAAACCATGAATATGGTTTATAATTGCATGCATAGAGAGAAAATAACAAATAGTAAATTAATTGAGTAGTGAAAAAATACATAAAGATGAATTAATGTTGGATATAAAAGGCCTACAATTTTAAATGAGAGATTAGGCTTAAATGGAAATGATTAACCACAGCAAACAAATGCATTTGGGTGAACTGGTTTCTATGGCTTTTTCCATGTAGGAGGCTAAATTGAATGATCTAATAACCCTATCGAAGCTTGAGATTTGTGGGTCAATAGAGAATATATAAAGCTTCTAACAACCATAGCATAAGAAAGTAAAGCTTTTTATTTCTGATTTGCAAGCTGG
>JAUBOD010000843.1:1505184-1518215 GCA_032353885.1 Nothura maculosa | reverse complement strand
CTGGGCACTCCAGCTCCAAGCATCCTGGGTTCTCTCTGCTAAGCTCATTCTAGCTCATCAATATATTTCCTGCATTCTGGGCTCAGTACCTATATGTGATTAAATAAGTCTCAAAGCTTCTGGCTCTGCTCCTATTGATATAGCCTAAGATATTACTGGCCTCATTCCTCATTCTTGCATTTAGCCTTGCATGGCCAGATAGGAGAATAGGAGAAAACTATGTCTGCTGTGGAGCCAGCAAAACTCCTGTGCCACTTCTGTGCATGTATCCATCATAAGAGAGTAAGTATAGTTAACTTGTCATTAATAGGGCTCATTAAAATCAGTCACCAGCTGTGTAGTACATGTCATTTTAAATAGATCAAATCTGCCTAAAATCATCTCTTTTGAAGAAGAATGGTTCTGTGGTCAATCCTCTGCTTCTTCCAGTAAGGCTCAGACTGTCAGGACATTTAGGTTGTATAATCAACTGAAACATATTATGAGTTAGCCACTTGAAACCCTGTGGATCTGGGACCAAGTGCTCCGAACAGTACTTGGACCAGTCCAGTGAATGATAACTTGCCCTTCCCATCCCTGAATCCCATGGGCAAGAGGAAACTATCATATTTCATTTTAAATGAGAGATGCAGAAATACTCCCTAGCTTGGACAAAAATGGTCTAGTCATTCAGTGGTAGAATCATGATTTTTACCTGAAACTCTTATCCTTTTACATCTTTGCTGGATTAGATATCAAAAATTCATCTGGATTAGTTTTAGGGTGAGAATTACGACTAAATTTATGAGTGAGTGACAGCAAATACTCCCAAGAAGCACCTGACATTCACTACAAGGAAACAGTCAATATTAAAAACAAGTTAGCATTTTAACAGAACAGCCTTTGTCATGCAACAGTTAATGACCTTTACAGGCCAGAGAAGAGACAGTTTAATGTACTATTTAATGCCAGGTAGTAATATCTTTCCTCATTTAGGTGCCTGGTGATTAAACTCAGTTTTCTCAAACACCAGTTGACCTTTATCCATCTTCCACCATTTAGTGAGTGGAAGCTGGTTAAAACTAACAGGATATATAGATTATGTTGTGACAACTTCTCATAACAAGAGGCAAATGGTCAGTGAGGCAGTTTCTGTATTTCTTCAGATAAAGGACTACTTGTTGAGATACAACCAAGGTATCTTTGTGTCCATCACATGCTCTCCACCCAAGGAGAAAGTGGTAATAATAGACTTCTTTTCACTACTAAGCCATGTTGGAGGAGCTCAGTAGTCAGGAGTTTTCCATTTAGCAAGCAAGAAAAGAGACATTTTTCATATGTTGCAGTTGAAATTCCAATAAATGTGAAGGGAGCTCTGCTAGCCTGTCTCTCCACCTTTGAAGATCAATCTGTATTCACATTGCATCATTTAGTTGACACAGTGCTGCAGTGGAAGAAAAGGTCTTTTCACTAACTGTTTGCCTCCTGATGTATTGGTTTCCCCTAAGCCAGACAAGTACTGGTTCTAGCAGTTTGGCAATTGTGGATGCGAGACCAGTAGCAAACAAAATGTGGGAATGGAGTGTCTTCCTTCATCCATTATCCAAAGCATGGCCCAAATACCAGTTGCAAGAAGATTGATTGCTTCAGCTCCTATAGGCCATTGGTAAATCCAGGTTGAGGTAAAACTATTTGATATTTCTTTCTAAAATGCATGTATGTATGTATGTATGTGCATGTATGCGTGCATGTATGTGTGAGAGAGTATATGTATGAAGAAAGTAATTTAACCTAAAGAAAGATTTATCATTCACAATTTTCATTTCACTTCAAAAGTTCAGATATTACAAGGATCCAGTATAGGAAAAAGTTTGGAAAAAAATCATGAAAAAAATAGGAAAACTGGAAGAAAATTTTCTGTAAAACTTCCTTTAGCTCATGCTTACCTTACAAGAAAAAAAAATTAACCATCACAACTAAAATGTGTTTTTCATTTTGGTAAAAAGGAGATAAGGGAAGTACAGATTCATCGTGTCCCATTCCTATGACCTCTTCTTTCCTACCATCACTCTCTTCACGCTACCTGCAATGTAGCAGGTGATGCCTGCAATGGCTTCTCTATCGCAGTTGCCTTTCAAAGCTTTCACTTATCAAAGCTTTCCTTAGGATGGTTTTATTTGTTGTCTGGACCCAGTGAAGCCAGTACAGGGCAATTAAACAGTGCCACTGATTTACTGTCTCTTTTCATGGTAATTAGTTTATATTTCTGGACTACATGTATTCTAGCTAATTGAAGGACACCAGGGAACATTCACAGGACTGGGGCTTGATCATCTATCCTCTTAAACATTTCCTGCTATGGTTTTGGCCCAAGCCAGCTGGCTTGCTCTCACACGTTGTCTGAGCACATTTTGGGAATCTGCACAGACCAGGGAATATTCCTCATCAGCAGTTTGGATGTGCTCGCCCTGTTTTGCAGGCCAGTGAGTTTAACAGTGCACATATTCCACTTTGTGCCAAAAATGTTTGCAGGCACATATAAATTGGTAGCATAACCATCTAACCAGGCTTTCTGTCTTCTCTGAAAAATAAACCTGCTTGTTATTATTATTATTTTTAGTATATACAACATACAGCTTAAGATTTACCCAAAGTAACATTTTTGGTATTACTTGAACTGATGCCTTTCCTGTATATATGTTACTTTTCAATCACTGATTATATATGTATGTGTGTACATATTCACTGTGAGGGTGACAGAGCACTGGAACAGGCTGCCCAGAGAGGTTGTGGAGTCTCCTTCTTTGGAGATCTTTAAAACTCGCTTGGATGCAGCCCTGTGCCACGTGCTCTAGGTGACCCTGCGTTTGCAGGGGAGTTGGACTAGATGACCTCTAAGGTCCTTTCCAACCTTACACATTCTATGATTCTATGATATTGGATATTTATATTGGATCTGCTCCATAGGTGCATCAGGACAGTGTAGAGAAAGAGTCTTACCACCTAGAGAACTTTCTTGTTGTAGCAATTGGAAGGCATATGATGAATAAAAGCACAGTAATAGAAGGGAGGAGAGGATTTCTTATCTGTCACTTCTGAGTACCAAACTTAGGAAATGGATACAATCTTATCACTGACTGTGGAGCTCCCAAATGATGCTACACAAGAGATTTATAATCCACCAGATTAGTCCAAGATGCTAACTTTTGTTAAATTATTAGCAAACTTGCTGAGGTAAATGACACCCCTCACCTCAGAAAATTCACTGTTGTTTGTGTTCCTGCGGGACTGTAGCTATATAGGTCACAAAGAGCCCAAGAACACAAGACATTCTTTGTTTTAAAAAAGAAGTGGTGGAGAAGGAGGCAAAGAAGATATCTTTGTGAAACTGTTATGTAATATCTTAATCTAGCATGATTTTATGGATCTTCAAGTAGACCGTACCTTGTAGGATCTTCTGACTAATCAGATTGTAAGTGTCTCCATGCAGAGACCTTTCCTTCTCACAGGAGATGTAGTGAGACAATCCAGTTCTCATATTCACAGATCCCCTTGGCCTTTCTAGATGACCTCATATTCACCCTGTAGTGGTGATGCTCATAAGAAAGCAATGTAGCAATGTAGCAAGTAGCATGAAGATAGAACAGCATTGGTCATACTTTTTGTACAGAAGCTGTGGCACAAGGAGAGAAATGCAGAAATTGGCTTAAAATACCTTACTTTCATTGCAGACTATCCTTGATTCAATGCACTGGCAAGAAAACTGCAGCAATACTTAGAATTTCAGTCCAAAACTGGGAATATTCTGCAGTATTTCCATATTTCATTGAATGTGTGGTTCTGCATAAAAAGTTATAGCCAGCAAGGACCAACTTTTATATCATTCCAAATGGCATAAAATGCCATTTTTTTTCCTTTCAACCAGCTAATAATATTGACACATAATTAATATAACCCTGTGCTCCAGAGATGTACAATTAAATGCTCTCAAAATGTAATATCAGGGATAGCAAGTATTATTGATTAATTCCATTATACAGGTTACACTAAAGCATTCACTTTAGAGAGTCACTCAATACTAGTTATCAAAATATATGCAGAGGACAGGTGAAGGTTATGAAATCATCTGGAGAACGGAGCTTACAAAGTAAACTCTCAGCTGTGAGTTCTGTTCATGACATTACTTTTTTACATTACTTAATGTAAATATATGCTTATTACAAGCCCTATTGATCCTTACTAGCCAAATTTCAAGTCAGGATTAACAAAGGTAGCAAGACAAATACTGAAAATAATAACCCATTAATCTAGGTAACAGAAGTGAAATGCAGAGCCTATTGTCTGTTGAAGGTCACTGGTAGAACAAAGTTTTCTTCTATTCCTATAGTAGCTACACACAGGAGAAAGCATCTGAGATTGGTACCAGGACTAGTGTTGCTGCAAACCCACATAGTTTCTTGCTGATGCATTAATACTTTTTTTCTCATCTCTCAATATATATGATATAAGCAACAAGAAATGAGTACCGCAAAAAGGTTGATGATTTTCATCTTGCTTTCTTATCTTGCTTTATTTTCAAGAGATTTTGGAGGAATGTTTTATATCTATTTGTGTCAGAGAGAGTATCCTGAACTCTTCATTCCATTAAGTTAGTTGTTTACAGTGGAAGTGTACCATAAATCAGAGGCAAAGATGCCCTAAAACCATAGGTTTGATCTTTTTTTTGTCTCACATTTCCTTTTCATCACCCTTCCTTGGTGTTGTAAACTTTTTTGCTGGAGTAGCTGCTTACCTTTTCTGACTCCGAACATTGATATCCCCATTACAGCTGCAAGCTCTATTATAATACAGATGAATAATAAACAACTCCTCTCTTGTGTAGTGGGAAAGAATTTAACCTTTCCTGAAAAACAACCCACTCCCATAACAACAGAAAGCAGACAAATGAAAAACATTCCTCCCACTCATCAAAAAATCCTAGTATCAGTAATTATTTTTTAAAGTATTGTATTTGTTTTGTACGACACACACACACATATATAAGAGAAAAAAAAAGCAAACCATCTGGAAGCTAAATTATTTTTTCTTCTATACTTCTAGAGTAAATTATATAAGTCTCTCTGAATTTGCATTGTTGCAGTTATTTGATGTGACCAAAGTGATTGGGCCAGTGGGGGAGCTCAACCATATCATCCAGGTGATGAACATGGTCATTTAACGCCATTTAAGTTTCTTCCTCCTGTGTGAATGGAAAATCCTTTCTTTTCCATGGATGGATGTGGTCAGCCAGCCACCCACAACCATGGGCTTCTCCAGCCTCACATTGTCCATGAAGAATTGCTGTTCCTTCATTGCTAAGGGGAAAAAGGAAGGAAACATGGCCTCCATCA
The DNA here is from genome assembly GCA_032353885.1 of Nothura maculosa. NCBI lineage: Eukaryota > Metazoa > Chordata > Aves > Tinamiformes > Tinamidae > Nothura > Nothura maculosa. The sequence goes on along the minus strand of JAUBOD010000843.1, from coordinate 1,512,846 downwards.
CTGTGGTGGCCATCTGTGTCTGGCAGGTCAGTAGATATATTTGGTTGGTAGAAATACACAATGCACTGCATTGCAGAAAGGGAGAAAGTGGAAGCTTGAGCCCAGTGGAGTAACATTGCTTTAGTCCATGATGTGTCAGCTTTGTCATCTTCTGCGCTGGCTTACGGGTGATAACTAATACCTTCTGCGAGGGAGCTAGTAGCACTCGCCTATTGATTTTTTTTCTGAGTCCTCTGTGCTTGTTTAATAAGAAAAATGTTGCTTGAAACTGAGTCTGATAATCTTAAAGATGTTATTTACTTTTTGAAAGGTGAGCCGGATTATGATTAATATGGTGAATAGCTGGAACCTAATAGAGCCAATGCTTCTTTATGTCTCACAGTGGTCTAGTCCATGCGCACAGAAGAAAGTAGCAGTCAAGCCTGAATTAAACCCCACTCCACTTTCATGTTTGTGCAGGGCACTCTGGAGTATATATTCCCATCTATGTTCAATCACAGGAGCTAGCGTCATGGTACTTACCTTGCTTCCACGCTTCCCCTGCCCCTTCCCAGACTCTGCTGGGACATCCCTCTTTTCTGATAATAAGCTGAATAACATGGTGTATGTATATATATATATTTATATTTTTATATATTATTTATATATTTATATATTTACATACACATTACATACACATATGTGTATTTATGTGTATATAAAACTATAGTATATATATATGTGTTTTTTTCTCCTGAGTAGATCATAGAGAAACTCAAAGAAACTTCTTAGAGGTCCATCCATTTCCTTCTTGCTTACTCTAGTCACCCACAACCATATCCTGCCTGTGTGTCCAGATTTTCAGCAACATGTTATTCTAAGATAGCACTAGCCACTCACCCTAAGTCTTGTCCCTCTTTGCTGGAAATGAGGTACAATGACATGAGCTTGTAGAAGGCAAGCAGAGCTCAAAAAGCCCATTTCTCGTGGCATGCTCGAATCTACAAACACCAGTGCTTGCTTTGGCTTGCTTCTTGGCTTCCCATCTGGGTAGCAATATGTTGTCTTGTCATGCTGGATGATGGCTTAGTTTCGATATTTTTAAATGGTGACACAGTGTTTGCCAGCATCCTACCTTGAAATAAAACTGTGCCCAAAGGGACAGAGTACTTGTTAAAACTCTCTAGTTAAAATGAAAGAAAAAGAATGAATAAAAAATTAATAATCCTTTTTGCATGAGTGTTTATAGGGGAATTTATCTAATGTTTTGTTTGATTTTATTGCATAGCTTTAAAGGACAGTAGTTTTTACACTGTCAAAGCTTAGAAAGTTACTTAGCAGAGTGACTTTAATAAGCCATTACTCTGTTGAGTAAAAATCCTAATATGTTCCAAATATGACCAGAAAGAATTTCAGTTATCCTAAAAGACCATTCAACATTAATTTTTCTTATGTTTTGGGAGGATACAAGTAGATATTTGTGAATTATCACTAGGGATGTTTGCATCTCGAGTCAGGATTTCTTCTGCTGGAGGAAGAGAGAACAACAGTATTTGTAGCCTACCAGTGACACTCCCATACACAGAGAAAACCTCTAACAAAATATGTTCACAGGTCATCCTTCCCAGAGAAATGCAGTTTAAAAATTATATTTTTTGTTGATTTTTTTCCTGTTGTTTCTCTTTCTTTTGCACGTATTGCAAAATGCCAATTTTCACTTGTGCTCCTGTTGCCACATTTTTTTGTCATTTCTCCGTATTGAATGCATGTGCTGATGTTGTGGGTGGAGCAGAGGAAGGATTTAACATTGGGACACTGGCTGAGAGAGGCCATGAGGCTATGTGGTTAGTTCAGTTAGTTCAGTTAAGGCAAATAGGCCATTTGGGGTTTTGTTTGTTTGTTTCCCTATAGCAAGTAATAGAGAAAGAAAAATCCTGAGGGAAAGTGCAACATATGCACAAGTTTTATTACCTTTCACATTAAAAATTGCTTTTTTTTTTTTTTCTCATCAGTTCACATAGCTTATGCCATGGGCAAATGCCGTGTCTTTTTCTGGTAGATGAGCAAAGTTGGCTCTGGTAAATACTTCCTGGCATTCAACTCTCCATTCTGTGCTTCCAGTCCTACTATCAACATTTGAATTTTGAAAGTCTGACTAAAGCAAATTCTGACTTAAAGCCCAAGGCAGGTATGGGTCTTGATTCATACCAACAATAGGATGAAAAGTAGCTGGATTAGCCTATCTGGGACATTTCTACCTTTTCGCCTTCTGCCAAGTTGGAGAGGGACTAGCAGATGACAAATGACTGGTTTCCTCATGGTCAATGTGAGACTTTATTTGCCTTGTGGGAAGTCATGTATGACTTCTCCATTCTAACCCTTCCCAGGGTTAGAAATAGGAGCATCAAATTGAGCAACCAAATGATCTGGCAAGTAGCACTGTGCAGCAGGTAAGTCTACACTCATTAGTGTCAGAAAGATAGCGTTTCTGGAGGGCACTGAGCCTTGCTGGATGTGATTTTTGGGAGAAGCAGTGTTTTTCCTAGGAGTCTGTGAAATATGGCAGCTGAGACTGGCTTTCACAGCTGGATACTTAGAGCAGAAAGAGCTTCTGAAAAGAACCATGTGGATACAAATGGCAAGCCAGAAGGTCAGCTTCTAGAAGTTCAACACAAACTGAGCAATTCATTTTCTCTCAGTGTTGCAGGAAAATGTCTTGTCTGCAGGGGAGTTAGACTTCCCTGACTGTTAGCAACTTTTTTGGTTTGGTTGGTTTTGATTTTGTTTTTCTTTTTATGGCAAATAGATTTTTGAGATGAATACAGGGCAAGGGATATCTGGAATTTGTTTCCTCACCCTCCACCTGAAATGACTTTTGAAGACTGAGGAATTCCAGTATCCTGTGACACTAAGTACTCTGTAGCCATGAATAAATACTGATTCAAGCCTTGGATATATTTACAAATAAGCTATAAATAAAAACTGCGACCTCCTACCAATCACGGTTCACTTCCTCCATCTTCTCTAGATTTGTGTTGAAGTGAATGGGCTCAGGTTAAGAAGAACTAATGCAGATATTTTTCCTCTTGAACTACATAGGTTATTTGTAGTCATTAAATATAAAAAGAAGTGTGGCTTTACAGATGGGAATAGTAGGAGTGATTGGGTGCACATGTGCATAGAAACACCTAGATTTGCTACCTGGGTGGAAAGCAATCGGTCTGCTGAGGATAAGCTTTTACCTAATTGTCCCACAATTTCTGAGGTCTTATTTCACATTGCTTTGGACTTTGTATTTGTATTTTTCCCCTATGATTTTAATCTCAGCATGCTTAATTTCAAACTATTTTGGCTATGCAAAGCATGAGTAACCCCAAAAAACAGTTCTAGATGACTGAAAACACAAAACATCCCTACATGCTGATTTCTCACTTGCATAACTCTTCTTTAAGTTTATTGATGCTTCTGCTACTAAAATTCCCACACATGGGAAAAACCTCCATGTCAGAATTCATAGCCCTTTTTCATCTGACATTCTTTCTTTTTTGTATCCACTCAGTGCCTTTTCCCAAATTCCTCCTGCAGTCTGTCTGAATGGCTCATCTGCTGTATCCCTTCTGGCATTTCACTTCTGAGTTGTCTGGGCAGAGACTGTGCTGTGATTTAGCTGTATAGCAACCGGTCCTAAGGGGCTCTGATCCCCAGTGACGCTTCTCAGCAGTCCTGCTATCCCAATCATTCTGTCTCCTACAATAGGCAGCTCAGAAAGTACTTTAAGATATATTCTACATATAGCAGAATGACATGTCCCAAGAGAATCCAACTTAAGGCCAAATCTTTTTTTTTTTTCTTCTTTTTTTTTTTTTTCCTATGTGCTTTCTTGTTAACAGTTCAAGTTAAGGACAAAGTGTCAGCCTAAATTTGCCATCTTTGGTTATCTCGTGTCACAGTTTAAATGTTGTTTTGATGCAGTTCACTTAGACATGCAGCAAATAAAGGTCATTTCCTTCTATTTAGAAGAAGGTTTGTTTCTTTATTTTTAAGAGTGACCTTATTGCTAGTGAAAAGACAGAAAAACAGAACATATGTGTCTGGAATAGCTTATTCCAGAGGTTAAAATGCACCATGAGCATGCTATTGAAGGTGCACAAGGAAATTCAAAAAGGAATAAGGCAGTTCTTCATGCTTCTGGAAAGATATATATCTGAGATGAGGGGAAAGAAAATGTTCATTTTTCTCTATATACTTTTTTGGCCAGTAGTATCACAGAGCATGTTAAGGATGGATAAGGTGAGAAACACTGAGCTGGTTATATGAGTGTAGGTGGGGAAGTATCTGGGTAAGTATGTGCTGATATGAGACAAGGTCCTAGCTGTTGGAAAGGTTGGAAAGCTGCTTTAAAAGCAGAGAGTGCTCTAACATGAGATTCGGGAACATGGAGAGTTGACTCCTTTTACACATGTAAATGGTCTGGAACAGAGCTAAGAACTGATCTTCAGCTGCAGTGGTACACAGACAAGACAATCTGAGAATAACCTTGTTTACACTCAAATAAAACACCACAGAAGAAGAATCAGTGCAAATGTTCCTCACCTCCACCACCTTGTGTAAGAATGTCACACATTTGATACTGAGAAGACATTTTGACAGGGATAGATTCTGAGAATGGTTCCTTCCAGCCAACATCTCTGCTTGGATGTAATCACATGAAATCCTTCATGTGGTTCACATCCTAACAACTCTTTGTGAAGAAGTTTCTGGAAAATAGTAAGGCACTAACCATGAGCACTGGAACAGGCTGCCCAGAGAGGTTGTGGAGTCTCCTTCTTTGGAGATCTTTAAAACCCGCTTGGATGCAGCCCTGAGCCATGTGCTCTAGGTGACCCTGCGTGTGCAGGGAGGTTGGACTAGATGACTTCTAAGGTGCCTTCCAACCTTAAGCATTCTATGATTCTATGAATGGTTTTGAGGTAACATTGAGAACAGAAAGCCTGCACATCACACTTTCCTGCCTCTCTGCAGTTCTCAAGCCATTCCTAGTTGTAAGGATATTTCCAGTGTTATAGACTATCATCTACTTTGCTAGCATTTCAAAGAATAATCACGTTCACCAGAACTCAGTGTTCTGATGAGATTCTCCTTGCAGGCTGTGATGCAAGGTGAAGGGAGAGACAAACGCTTGGGTTATTTCCCAGCCTCTATGTGCTGGCTTTACCAGGGACCTTCAACCTGTCTTGCATAAGAGATGATGCTTTTACATAAGGACCTAGGAGACTGCTGCTCATCTGCTTCTGTACTTAAAGGAATTATACTTATTACAGGAAGAGAGGTAGGGAATAGGGATAGCTGTAACTGGGAAATCATAAGGCAGCCTGGCGTGAGAGCTGCACCTCACTCCTGAAGGAGGTGGTTCAGCAGAAGGGGTGAGAGTCTTGAAATAAGAGTATGTGGGAACTTGTGATATATTTAACACTGGACAACTGTTAAAATTAAAAGTGTGGAAAAGGCATATTAAAAGAAAAAATCATGAAAATACACAAAAAGGCATTCCTAAGCACCTTAGGGGTAAGTGAAACATAAGGAAACAAGATGCCTTATCCCAAAACTAGAATGGAATAAAATAAATAAGTAATGTAATAAATAAGTAACTCTGTCCTTGTGGCAAAGAAGGCCAATAGGATCCTGGAGGAATGTGGAACTTCTAGAGAGAGTCCAGTATAGAGCTAAAAAGATGGTTAAGGGATTCTGGTGAACTGTATAAAAAACAGGTATGAAAGTCTCCAAGAATGACCAAACCACTTCTATTCTGGATTTTCCTTTTCTTTGAAAAATATATTTAAAGAAGAGTTTTTAGGCTATATTCCTTCCATCCCCTAAAATGATTTTAAATACAAAAGATTTTAAAGGCAGTACTGCAATACTCAACTTGGCAATGCACAAAACTTAGTGTTTTGTCTGAGTAATGGCATTGACACTGTGTAGTGTTTGAAGTATATTGAAAGAAACTTAACCTGTAAACCAAAGAATTAGTCAGAGAAAGATCTACACTGGCTTTCTCTCTACCTCACATATCACCATCTGTATGCTTGGTGACAGCTATAATAACTGCACCACAAACACTTCACTTGCTATTTGGTGTCTGTAACACTCACAGTGACATTTCCCCTTTATCTTCAGGGATTAGCTGGCTAGGAAGTTTTAGTATTTCTGCAAAAGGATGAATTTCACAAAATGAAGTAACATATTAAGTTTCCTCAGGTGGTTTTTGTGAATAGAATATAGAATTATTGCTGAAGTATTAATAATAGTGCTTGTTCAATAAATTATAATAATAAATAATACAAGATGTAAATGTCATCCTTAAAAAAAGGGACAAAAATAAAACAAAACAGATTTCCAAAATAAAAGAAAATTCTTTTAAAAATGATTATTCTGGAGTCAGATGACCTAACATGCTCAACTAAAGCTTGAAAAAGTCAGTTTAGTCTGAAAAGTGGCACAATCCATAAAAATAAGTGTCACAGTCAAATTTCTCTGCTCCTTAAGTAGGAGTGTTCAAATTTGTTCAACAAGACACAGTACAGAAAGTCCTGAAAGGCAGTACTTCTTTGCAATTTCAATGGCAGTGAACCCAATAGACTGATGATTTAAAAAAGCCATCTAGATTTACAAGTAGATGTACAATCAGAATGGAAATGCACTTTTTTCTTTTTTATTCATGCTACACTGGATTTATTTTACCATAAAGATACTTTGCAATGTCCTTTTCTCGGGATCAGTGCTGAAGTGTCATTCTAACTAGTGCTTAGCATTAAAAAGGGCATATTCTATGAAACGTGAAGTTGATTCTCGTACAAGTTAAGCACATCACACCTGATGGAGGATAAAAATAATAAAAAAAAACCTATATAATTTTGCCTCAGAAATGTCAGTAGTGGTTTTTGCTTTGTGGGTGTGAAAAGGTGGCGTATAAGCTGTATTAAAGCACTAAATTAAAGAAAAGGAAAATGAATGTAGTGGAAACAGCTGTGAGACAAGGATGTTGTCTGCGGGTACTGCCCACTGTCATCCTTATCTCTACTCATGCTACATTTAGAGAACTGTTCCTTGATAATGGCTAAGCAGATGGTAAGTTGTGATTGCTGCTACTGATTGGCTAAAAAGCTGCACCTGCAACTTTTCTGTATTAATATAATTATAGAATAATAATAATGAACAAAAAACATAAATTTTATTCCTTTATCTTCCTCCTACCTGTTTGCTTGTAATGCATGGAGCTACCATTTAAAATACATAATTTTAATCAATTTAAGTAAATTCCTGCCTAGACACTCCTACATCAATTTAAATCAAACTTATTTCAAATATAGACAGTTAGGAATAGTCTCTACTGAGATCAGAACACTCCTATTTTGCTGTACAGTAGCCAAGTAGGTATACATGGATATAGCCTAATCTGTTTACAAGTGTTGCCAGATGTGTTCCTGGGCTCATGGTTCAGTAGTGTTAAGATGTTACTGCCTTTTGGTTAAGTGTTGCTGCCCCTTTGTTACGATGTGTAATTCATTCTCCCTTACTGTTTCAATGCAGAATCACAGAATCTACGAGGTTGGAAGGGACCTCTAGAGATCATCTGGTCCAACCTTCCCGCTCCAGCGGGCACACCTAGAGCAGGTGGCACAG
>JAUBOD010000843.1:1472076-1483601 GCA_032353885.1 Nothura maculosa | reverse complement strand
GAAGCTGCTTTCTTTCAAAAACAATGAAGAAAGGTTACTGCTTTTGGTAACTACTTCTTTTAAAACTGTTTGTGCTTGATGCTGCAAGGCAAATACTGCTGAGATGCCAAATGCTACATGGCAAGGAGACAGGCAACATGAAGTGTATCTGGAGTATCTGTGCAGAATCTTGGAATCTACATAGGTCTGGATGGCTAGCAATCTGCAATGGTGCCTCTACTTTTGTACAAGCTATCTTCACCTGGATAAGAGATGGACACAGTCAGACATGAGTGCAACATGAAGCTGTTTTTCCTGTGTTAAATATTGGCAAAATGGAGGATTAAAATGAAGAAGGCAAAGTGAAATTTTTCAAATAATATATTTATGGATGCTTTACATGGCAACATATACTGACATATATTATTTCCCCTTGTAAGCAAATAATAATACTCCTGTGTCTGGCTTCATAAAATGTATGACTTTGCAAGTATGTCTGTAGCAATACATAGCAGTACACATTTGGCCAGCCTAGTTTGCATCTAGTTGTATTTCTGCAGAGCTAATCTCATCTCCCATCTAATATAAACTTGTCCAGTTGGCTGGAGATCATTTATTTTTTCCACTTCTGCATAGTTAAATCAATGTTTTGCAAGCAGCATTTTAAATCTCTCTGTCTCATTCTCAATGTGCATGTGTGTGTGTGTGTGTGTGTGTGTGTGTGTGTGTGTGTGTACATCTGCCTTAGTCCCTTGAACTTGAACACTCAGCATCAGTGCTCCTCCCTCAAACTTGGTTTCCCTGAGGCTGGTGCACGAAAGGAGAGGGCAAGAAATACAGGTTTTGGTTTGTTATAGCCACAATACAGTATACTTCTGAAAGGGAACTTAATAAAACCTTATGGGATTAGGAAAGGAGTAGAGGATGTAAAAAAACCTAGTCTGATTATAACATAATCATTTAATTCTACTGTAATTCCCACCCTCTAGTGATAGACTTTGAGCAAAAGTGAATTTCACTGTGTTTAAAATGAAGTTAGAGAGCTTTTTAGCAAGTCAGGCCACAGAATCACAGCCTTTCTTTGACTCCTAACTAACATGAAAATTTGTTGTAGGAGAGAGAGAAAAAAAAGTACAAATTATCAAAGTCATTATTTTGGCGCTTTTATCACCATATAAACAACTTCTCAGGTTTCTGAATATCCGCTGATCTATATTTCTCTCCCTTTTTTGCATTCCTGAATGTAGGTCAGCCTTTCAAAGCAGTTAGTCATTCTTAGAGGCAGAGAGCTATTTAACTTGCCTTTTCACATGCAGCTCGAGGTGTTTCATTGTTGCCTGGAATGTGACAGTACAATCTTCCTCTAATAAAAAATAAATTTCCTCCTAGAACAAAGTTCAAATTCTAAAGTTCTAACCACAAAAAAAAGAAAAAAAGGAAAAAAAAAGAAGAAAAGAAGTAAGTAACAAAAGAGTCAAACCATAGATAGCAGAGATGTGCAACCTTGCTGCCTATAAAACATATGTCAGTGAATGGGTTTCCATATATGCCTAAGATTTTCCTCCTTCCCAGTGTAACATTTATGTAAAGAGAAAAGCCCCATATGGGTCAAAGCGTCCATGTGAATGACTTGACATTGTAGGCCTAAGGACTCTTTTTCTGAGGTTAGGTGGCAACAGACTTCTCAAACTGGAGGTGACACCAAACTTGACCTTACAGAAACGAGTGGAAATATGGTGGACCTTTAAGACCTCCTGAATTCTATGATTTTTTTTCCCACTGGTCCCACCAGAAAAGAACAGAGCCCTGACATTTCATAAAGGATAGTGCATGACAAAAGCTTTTTAGAGTTTTTATGTGTGTGTTATGTATGTGAAGAAACTGTCCTCATGAAGACAATATTGATAAAGAGCTGAGGAAAAGTCATCCTCTGTTGGCTACAGACTATCATAAAGACAACCATTATATATATATATATATATAATATATTTATATATTATATATAATATATAAATATATAAAAGAAGTGTACACTTAATTAATGATCAGCTTGGTCCCAATTTGTTCAAGGCCTGAGCATCGCTGTGCTGATCCTTGGACACAGATAACTGGAGTGCTTCATCCCCACTTTACTGTCATATTACTGCCAAATTTGGAAGGCTTTGGCCAACAATGGCAGATACAACCTGTTAGCCCTTGCATGATGTATCTTCTACATAATCATGTGTGTGTGCACATTTCCTATTAGTTGTAATAAGGATTATGTATTGAGAGCAGATGCTATTTAACCAATAACTATCTCAAACTATTACATCTGAGTTTATTTAAATACCGGTGCCTATCCATACTGTGTGATCATTAAAGCTCTCCATAGCAAACCATTCAGAAAACACTCAGTGTGGCTGATGATTACAGCGTATGGATGCATTTCAGAACCATAAGGCTGACTTTTTCTGAAGCTGACTTCACCCATGCCAAATTAAGTCTTGAACTCCAACCTGGAAAGTACATTTCACCAATTAATTTGTCCCTGACAGAAATTGCAGTTCAAAATCATCTTGAGTTTGAGAAAGTGCCCCTCCATGGTAGAGCTGCAGTTGGGCTGGCTTGCACTGGAGTAGGTTTTTGACCAGAGTTAATAAAAAGGCAGAGAGTGGAGAAAGAAAAGAGAGAGAGAGAAAAAAAAAGTGGCATGTTTACTCTTGGGGCAAAAGTGCAATTCAAAGTGAGCTGGATTCTCTCGGCTTCTCCATTAGCAGTCGGTATCCTGAGGTGCAATGAAGCTCACTTTTCAGTTAGGGTCAATGAGGGCAACGGGTTAGAAAAACCTCTGTGAGAATTCAGGGAAAAGTAATGGGAAAATGCTGTAGGCCATAAAAAAATACAAGAAAGAAAAAAAGAGAAAAAGAGGGAAGGGAGACTGCAGGAGAAGAAAACCAATAAGAAAAAATAGTTACTATACAAAAGTAGCACAGCACAGGGAGGTGAAGTGAGCCAGGGGAAGGAAAGGGTCATGCATTTCTCATCTCTATCCTCATCTCTCTCCACATACCCAGACAAATAGATAGATTCTGTGCACCTATGGAAAGCACAGGGCTTCACATTTCTCCATTAGCAACGGCTTCTAATCTAGAAACTCAGGACAACCCTGGGATTTGACCCTTCTGGAGGTTCATGTCTTCCCCTCTTCAGCCCATGGATCTACTTCTTCAGCTGCTTCATGCAGAAGGAGATGGACTTTTTGTTTTGGAAACTGCTTCTGAATAATTAAATCTATGCCACCTATACAACACAAAGTCTCATGATGTAGAACAGCCTTCTGGTCACATTTAGCCCAGGGTGTGCAATGTCCTCACTCACTTTGTGTGAATGCCCTAACCATCAGGATTCCACTCCCTGGCCAAGGTGGCTTTACATGCTGCCAGTTAATGCTGGAGGGAAAGTTATCCTTTCCTCCTTCTTTCCTAAGCCTTGGCATTGCTCCCTACTCCAGAGGGAAACGGATAGTAGGAGGGAGAGATTACCTCCAGATTAGTTCATTTTGTGTATTTATCTAAATGCATAAGACTGACTTGCCTGTTAGTCAGAATATCTAGATCTTGAACCCTAATGTCTATGTTTCTCAAATAATTGGAACTTAAGAGATCCAGGCCTGTGGATCTGCAAATATAGACATCTAGGTTCTATGTAGGAGCATCCTGTCTGGTGTGACCCTTACTTATCTCAAGGGTGCCTTGGAGATAGCTTTGAGGGAGAATGCATTCTATATAATTCTATCTAAAAATTCAAACAAACAAAAAATCTCTCAAAGCTGGGCACATGCTCAGTCTCTGTTTTTTACAGCAATACAAATTAATTCAGTGACACTTGCCAGTTCCGATCCATATTTATTCATGAGGTTCCTCAGTTTGGGTGCAAAAACATGTGGCTGAGTTAGACCTATGCCGTTCTTTCTGAGCAGCTAGTTTCAATGATGTGGCTGGCTGACTTTTGCATAAAACAGTGTTTTTTGTTTTTTTCCTCCAACTATATGTGCAGTGGAAAGTAAGCTCATGTCAGTGGTTAAATCTCTTGAATGCCCCTGAGCAAGAAGCACTGACTTCCATGGCTGGGTCTTTAGGTGACGTCAGGAATATTGCTTTGCTGCTCCTACCGGGTATCTCAACCCTATGGGGTCATTTTCTGCCACGCGGATGTCTGGCCAGCCTTTTACAACCGAGGTGTGCAATTCCACAGGGAAGCAAGGCGTGCATTCAGGAGATAAAGAGGTGTTGCATTCACAAGACTCCCGTCTGTTTTTCTATATACGGGCTCATACTTAACAGATGGGTCCTGAGGTCTGCACCACAACCTCCAGTGCTGTCACAGCCATCGGAAATCCCCACTGCGACCCGCAGTGAGCTCCTTTGTCCTCATCTGTAATGAACATTGACTCCTCAGGGAGAACTTAACAGCCAAGAGACCGAGCGAGGCTGACACTGGGGCACTGAACCAACAGGACGGACCTGAATAGAGGGGGGGATAATTTATTATTTCATTTTGTTGTGCTCATCTTTCCCAGCCCTCCCTTGACCCTACACGATTTCCACAGTAATGATATACTTAAAGACTGACAGCGTGGGGAAAGGTCAGTGATAACCAGAAAGAGAGGGAGAAAAGGGAGGAGGTGGTTCTGCTCTGCTGCAAACCCATCAGTGAATTGTGGAAAACAAAGGATGCTGTGAGCACCAGAAATATCTCAGCAGCCAGCACGGAGCAACCCCCATTTCTGCAGTCACAGCTTTCACTCTGCTTACATTATCCCTCCTCTGCCTGACTACGCTTTTGTGTATCTCCCCTGTCTATTTTTCTGAAGAGGCAATTGTTGTGAATGGTGGAGAAGGTTGAGTGCCTAACTGAAATAAAGGAAAATTAGTTTTTAAGGAGAGCAAATTGGATAGAATAGGACCCATAAGGATAACAAGCTGGTGATAATTCAGTGTATTCTTCCTGTTCTGCTCCTGTTTATTAAATATTCTTATTGACTTCTGCTTCTCAGTACTCTGTGTTCTGTAGTGTACTAAATTACAGTAACTGAATATTCTGTCTACATATGCTGACTGGTCATTTGAGAGATGAGTGTACTTAAGACAGAAATGTTTTCCTTTAGTTCTTGCATCTTTGAAATGCCTATTATAAAATGCACATCTGTGAGAAGGCACTTCCTCCCCTCTCTCCTCTCTCCCACCCGCCACCCCACAATGAGATTTAATGCTGGAAAAGCAACAGAGCTAAATGGAAGAAGAATCTTTAAAGAGGAACCTTCTCTCTGATTCACAGTTCTCCTTCCTAATCGAGGCTAGGGCTGTGAGGAGGAATAAATGCTAGGGTTTCCTTACTGAAAGCTGCTTCCAGTAACAGAGTACGAACATACAAATGCTCCAGAAAGCCTAGATTTCCCTTGCTGTGACCCGAAACTGCTCAGAGACTTTATTTTTGAGCTATGTAAGTTTTGATTTCTCTTGCTTGGGGACCAAGAGGTAGGTCAAGTGCTCTGAACATCAGCAGATTTTTTGGTAATGAAAGGTAAATTACAAGGAACTTACAAGGAAAGGAATTACAAGGAAATTACAAGGTCAAGGAACACTCTCAAGCAAAACATGCATTTATCCATGATCTTTAATTATTACATAGTTACACTGTGGCATTGTTTGGTCTTGTGTGTCTGGCACTCTTATACTCAATCTTTAGTGTGGTCTAGGGTGTCTGTAGTGCACTGCTCTAAGTGGATTACGTAGATGAAAGCATCCTCTTCTGCAGAGAGAAGACTCACTCCATTAATTTAAACTACGGTTTTGTAGCCAAACAACAGATTTTGGCAAGCTTTCGTTCCTAGTACAGAATGAATGAGATGTCAGTATTTCCCCTCATTTTCAGAAAAAGGGTGGGCAGAGAGAAATCCCACTTCTCCATCTTCCCTAAATTCTCGATAGGAAGTTTTATTCCCATTAATCTTCTCCTCTTGGATATAAAAGAACTTTAAAATTTGTTTTATTTGCTGATGCAGAAGGTCAGAGGTTCATTCCCTTTCTACCCAACATATCCTGTTCCTTGGAGGAAGGGCACTTTCATACGTATTACAGATCTGAGGTTTCTGCAGATCATGGAGAGAACTGAAGATAAACTTGCTAAGAGATAGCCAGTTAGATGACCATTGAGATTTGTAATGCTGGTATTTTCTCCATTTTCTTCTCAAGTGTCAGTCTTTGTTGAATGTTGAGTTGAATGACTTTCTGATGTATTAGCTGATGAATTTAAGGGAAGGAAGCTCTACTTTTAGTGAAACTTGTTTGTTATTCAAATGTTGAGCTGCTCAGCAGATTGCTCAGCACAAAGAAAAGTGCTCCTTCATGTTTCCAGGCTTGTGAGATAGTTTGGGAATTAAAATAATGGAGTTTATGCTCTTCAGTTGACTCCAAACACTGATAGAAGCAGAAAATTGCTTTAGAAAAATGCTTAAAATTATAATTTATTTGTATACATTTACATATATATCTATGTCTATCTTGATGCCCTCATAAGGTACTTCACACTATAGGATTGCCTTTGTTTTCGTTATTGCTGACTGTGATTTGACCTTGCTTCTTCTGCAAGACCATGCCTTGTCTACTATTTGCCGTAGTAAGTCTAAGTAAGTGCTCCATCTTGCTTAGTTGTCTATACAGAGCAGGGTCTAAGCTTGCATTCAAAAGGGAATTCAACAGCTACACATTCAATACACACTGTGTAACTTGGAGGAAGCAGAAAGAATCTGTTCAAAAAACATTTGGTTTGCTATCATTGATCCCTGCTTTCCATTTGGAGTACCAGTCTTTTAACCAAATGCAACCTTCTCTCAAAGAACTGGGCTAGGGGTTCCTGTGGATCTCACCAAAATCCGGAGAATTAATTTTTGCCTTGGAGAAATATACCTAAGTATATACAATTTTTTTGAGATTTTGGGTATATTCCATCAGGAAGAAGCCTTTTTTTTTCTATCTGTTTTCATCCATTTCATATAAAATTGCTTGCACATATGGGACAAGCATATCTAATTACTGTAAACTGCTGTATCTACTCAAGCACATGAACTCTTTTACCTCAGGTTAGCGAAATAGCTGGGAGTAAGAAAGCAATTACAGCTCTGTTCTGTATATAGTAAAGTTGTGTTCTGTACTCCTTTGATTAGTTAAAACAATTAAGGTCATGTAATTTTTTTTTTCCCAGGTGTCAACATATTCATTTGTTTGGTATATTTGGGTCAATAGGCTTGGGAACACATTTTATTAGTTTAAGAGGTTATTTAGCCCCCCAAATTTAATATTTATTTATTTATTTTAAATATGCTAGGTCGCAAATCTGCAGGAGAAAAAACATTGTGAATTATTCACCAAACTTTTAAGGGTCAGATCTTTCTCAGGGTAGAATCCATACCACGTAACTAAGATGTCTATTTTATTCACTACCATATCACTCAGTAATGGAAGAGAAAGGAAATTAATGAAAATGGAAGTGATCCAAGGGCCCATAATGGGCACAGCACTCAGACAGAAGTGTCCAAGTTTTATCATGATGAAGGATTTCAAGAATAGTCAGATTTTCATTGTAATCAATCACAGATAATTGATCTGGAAAAGTCTGAGTAATTTCTGCATATCTGATATTGCAGAAAACTTGACAAAAAAAATGACAAACTTACAATGAACTCAAAGATATGTAGGCATATTGTTTTCATTTTCTTTGAAAGATTTTAATACTTAAACGAAAGGACCAAGAAAAACTAAATGTCTCACCTCACATATGAACTGGTTTTAAGCAGGAGGTTGCACTAGATGGTCTCTGTACATGCTTTTCAAACTTCATTATTCTGTGATCTATGTTTTTACTGAGATCCACCATAAATGAGTTCTGATTGGGGTCTACAGGCTGCACTATGGTGCACACAGATGGAGCAGTAAGAGATTACACTGAGTTTTGATTTCCTGTGATTCTTCTGGAAGTGGGAATTTGATAGGACCATTGATTTTCCTTAACCTTCCCTCACCCCTCTTATTGTTTTGTTACCTCATGTTCATATCACTGATATGCTTCATTTTTCTGTGTTTATGCTCAAACACGATTCAATGCAGAAATGATAACAAAATGCCACCATTTGGAAAGGAAAGAGATAGTAGCTGTAAAAATCTATTCAGTAGGACAAGATATGAGGAGGCAACACTGGCTCTTAATTTCATTTATTATTGCAACTGTTTACTTCCACATCTACTTTTGTTAAGCAAAAATTGAAATCTCCAGAGATTCAACCAAATCCTCAGGTCCACAACCCAGGGAATAAATGGAAAGACTTACTTTGTCTTTATTATATTCTCTATCTGTACAGAAGAAAGGAGACACTTGAGCTGCTAGGAAAGTACTTCATAGAGACTGATGATGCTTAAGTGCAACTCTGTGCAGGCCACTTAACCTCTGTGCCTTCTTGTTGCCCTGCCAAGATGGAAGTCATGCTGAACATGGTGTACATCAAAGGTGAAGGTTAGATATCCTGTAACCTTGTGTGTCTACAGCACATAAGGTCTGAAGACCTTTATGGACAAAGGGCAGAGTGTGCTGGAATCTGCTTTTAATTGTATATCTGACACCAGCAGTATGTCTGATTGGGGCCTCTCAATTTGTCTCTTAGTGAGGAGGCCAGATTGCTCGTGCTTTATGCACGTCTCTTACAGAGAGGAAGGCAAAGGGCTAAGATCAGGCTTGCTGTGGGAGTCAGTCTCTTTTTCATTTGTACTAAAATGTGAATAACTGCCATGGAATCCTCAATGGGGCTTAGACTTGGCCACTTGCAGCACATCTACCAATCACATATTTTGCAGATGTCTTTGGAAACCCACTCTAAATTCTGCTCCTAGGTCTACACATCTATTTATTGCTCTTTGTATAGGGATAAGGTGAAATCATACCCTTCTCTATATTTTTTATATGTTACCCACAAGGTGCCAGTGAATTGAAGGGAGCTCCCTGCCCATGTCAATGCTTAATTAACAAACCGAATGCAGTGACAGGCAAAGGAGGGAGATGGGAAGAAGGACTGATACATATTGTAGAAAGAGTCAGCAGTATAGATATCTGCACAGTAGAAGTCCTGAAAAGGGTGACAGGACTCTGAGCAGGAATTCTGTTGAATAAAGCTTTATCTCGTAACTATCATCCAGTGTTTGCTTGACACCATTTTGTGAAGTTATTTCCTGGTCAAGATGCAATCACTTAAGTAGCTCTCATGGAAAGATGTGGGCAGGAAAGATCCTCTCTTGGGCTTCTGGCTCCTTAACGTGTACTTTGTGAGAGTAAGCAACACCACGTTTTATATTTCAATGTCATTACTAATGTAGTGGTACTAATGTAATCATTAATGTGATTACAGTGTGCTGTACACAAAAGAATGATTCCTCTTGCTCTGACTATATCCCACTACTGCAATAACTTATGCCTGATAGCTCATGACATAAAGAAAACAAGTAGAGAAAGGAGTGAAATTTCTCCTACTATACCTTGCTAGCTCCCAGAAATCAGCATTGTGGGAACATCTCTATCTGTATATTTATGTTTAATAGCTGTGGATTAACATTATTTCCAAGAATGGATCTAATCACATTTTTACATCTCTGAAATTGTCTTTCAGTGTGTCTCAAAATGTCTCTGGGCACTTTATGAAATGTTATGGCCTTTTGGTGCTTTCCAAACATCTACCTAATAATTTCACTTGTGTCTCTACTCCTCCTTATTTTTAGGCTGTGAGAAATTATGCATAATCATTGTCTATTTCCATTCTCCAGGATTTTCAAAACATATATTCTGCTATCATCTTTTTCCCAGACAAACACATCATCTACTGTTTAATCTCTGTTCATATAGATGATGGTCCATCTCTTTGACCATCTTCTTTACCCATCTTTGTACTTCTAGATCTATGGAATCTAGGAATCTGAGTTGCATGCAGTATATAAAATGAAGGTGTAGTGAGGTTTTATAGAGCAGCATGATGATATTTTCTATGTTGTTCTCCATACCTTTTCCTGTAAGCCCTCACAATTCACATACCTTTCTGACTGCTCCTGAGGCTGAAAAGACATTTTCAAGAAAAGTGGCAGTTAGTCTGTGTTAAGAGGAATTTCTGTTCAAGCTTGATTTTACCAAACTATAGCATTCTTTCTAGCCTTTTTCTTCAGGTTTATTGTATAAAAGCACAGACTGTTGTATACTGACATAAAACAGTATAGATTGAAACATCTGCTAGGATGTCTTTGCTGGATAGAGTCCTTGCTGGGTTTTGAGAGGTGACCTCTGGTTCAAAATACTGGATACAATTGTAAGTGTGGACCTCAAGAAAAAAACAACAAAAAAGAGCACTTGTTTAGAGAGACACATAGCATGTCTGTGGCAGGACCTGAAATAGTGCTATTTTATATATGGTTTCAGCAGCAAGTTATCTCAGTTTTATGTGGGAAGCAAAATACAGCATGCAAAATTAAAAAAAAATAAATAAGTAAAATGGAAGAGAAAAAACCAAGACTTTGAAAATCAGGCTAGTGTTGTGTTCTTGTTGGTCTGCAGGTTATGGCTAATCTTTGGGTAGTGTTCATGGCACCAGTTCAAGACACCAAGACAGGGAATGTTGTTCACAGAGCTTTCCTGTGTCGATAACTCCAGCACATTCAGTATAAACAAGATTCTCTTCCATCTGTTCAGCATCCTGTCATTGCCTGAACAATGCTGAAAGGAAAATCCTACGCCCCACTTACTTCCTGCTTTTGCCATACGAGGCTCCAAGAGATTGAAGGCAACACATGGTTGAACAGAAAGAAAAGAGATGAGGTAATGGCTAAGCACTGCAAAATACTGCTGTTTGCTGACTCCTCCAGTGATGATAGAAGGACCTTAAATGACTCTCTTGAATCCATCATCTCATGAATTTTAGGTATTCCATTCCGAGGGGTAAAGAAAGGTTCATTTGATCCTAAATCTGATCCTCAACCCATCCTTATTACAAGATAACAGAATGAGGAAAGCTGGCCTTGTTCTTCTTGCAAACATGCAAGCTGGACAGCGTGGCTTGGAGTGAGGAAGACAGCTGATATTTGTGGAGCAATGTTAAGTAGTCATTAATTAGTAACAAGAGCTGCAATGGCCATTACAGCAAGTGTGAGAAGTAAACTGGTCTTAATCCAGTTATCACAACTGAAAGTCATCTCAATGACCCCAGTGACCTCTGCTCTGCTGTTTTCACTGCAGATAAGCTATAAAAAAGATTAATTTTCCCACAATGTTTTAAAGTACTTACTTCCTGTGATACTGGTTAGAGTGAGGTAAAGCCCAACTTTGCCATATTGGCATGTTATCATTTGACTTTGCAATGAAACATTGGGGTGTTTTCATGACATGAGAGAGAAGGAGGATGGAAGAATAAAATAAAATAAAATAAAATAAAATAAAATAAAATAAAATAAAATAAAATAAAATAAAATAAAATAAAA
>JAUBOD010000843.1:1455080-1471976 GCA_032353885.1 Nothura maculosa | reverse complement strand
AAGGGAAGGGAAGGGAAGGGAAGGGAAGGGAAGGGAAGGGAAGGGAAGGGAAGGGAAGAGAAGGGAAGGGAAGGGAAAGGGAAGGGAAAGGGAAGGGAAAGGGAAAGGCACTCTGTAGCTTTGCAGCTAGATCCAGAGATTTAAGTAAGACATTGTCTAGAGAAATCTTAGACTCAAACTTTGCTAATTATCACACTCGACCTTTTTTTCTTTTGAAGAAAATGGAAAAGAAAAGCAATTTCTGGAGGATTTTTTTGGGGGAGGGAGTGCAAAAGGCAATAAAAGCCAGCCTTTTCAAATTACACCTTCAGATAGCCTTCAACTACCTCAACCTTAATTCTGAACAGAAGGGGTTCAACCAGTTCTGCATTCCCCAATGCCATAGCTAATGACATAGACTGTACCCCATACTCTAAACCTTCTGTAAAATAACACCTGCTCTCATTAGAAGAGATGCCAGACTGAAAGGGTATTAGAGTCAAATTCTTTTACTCTGCTGCAACTTCTGAGTTTTAGTAATAGCATCTCTTCTTTGTATTTTCCAAGAAACAGCTGGCATAGGAATGTAATGAAGTGGAGGCTTGAGGTTGTGGCTTCACAGCAAGCCCATATTGCATTATGTCTCTTAACAGAAGGTGATTACCTGATGAAGCCTAAGGATCGTTTATGCCTAAAAGCGCTTAAGTTCCAGGGAAGAGAGATATAAAAGACCTCTCTTAAGAAACACCTATTCCTGGCTCATTCAGGAGAGTAGCTTTGGAGAAGTAATTTTTTATCTCTCCCCAGGTATTGTACAAGAAGCTCAGATATTTAATTAAGGGCTGGCTATTTGGCTAAGAGACTACTTAGACTTAGATATTGTAAAGCTCCCTTTCCTGTCTTCCTCTCAAAGTTTTTTTAGCCTGTCTTTATTTTAGGATCTCAGCACTTGACCATCTTTGATTTTCTATAATGTCAGCCACACATTCTCACACATTTTATAGATAAAGAATTGATAACCCCAATCTTAAAATACTGCAGAGCCTAGTGTCATGAGTTGGAAACAGCTTCTTTTCCCTGCTCCCTATGATATACCTACTTAACGCACCATGACTGTGGCCCCTTTTCTTAAGCTGAAGGAAATCTTTCCAATCTCAGAATTAAACTCTGGTAGGTTGCCTAAACCAACCTACCACTTTTAAACAGCTGTTTCATCATAGCTTTTATATCAGTTAGAATGTATGCCTTGAAGATAGTGAAGCTCTATGTGAAGCTGTATGTGAGGCTGACATATGTGACTGAAGAGTTGGGTCCATCATATTTTAAATCATCTACAGGTATGAACAAGAACAGAATAAACAATGATAGAAACAGGTTTGATTCTATTTTCTCTCAGAGTAAAAAAAAAAATCAAACAGTTATTAACTGGAATTTGTTGTGATGGAGGAATTCAGTTTTGGGTCTAACATGACATCCAGTAATTGCAGTACTGCTGCCCACAAACTAGAGATACAGAGATTTTTGAAATAGTAGCAATAACAGCAGCAATAGTAATAATATTATCTTTAATTTTAGGAAGAGACAAATAAACTTGACATTCAATTTAAGGTAAAATAATTTATATCTTACATTTAGCTGATGGTTGTATATCACTGTAGGATGTGTTAAACCTGTCTTTAAAGTCTGAAAATAGAGAAAAGAGCGTGGATCAGAATCTGCACTCATTACAAGCCATGTTACTTCTCTGACTTGAGCAAAAGAAGAATATTGGTTTCTAAAGCAGAATTTAGCCGCATAGATGACTCTGATCATATTCTTGTACAGTGCTATAAATTGCCAATAGTCTTGTGGACTCTGTGAAGCAGGAAGGAATTGGTTGGAAAAGTGCTGTTTTTCAAAAGAGCTTTTGAAAGTGGAGAGAAAGAAACACAGTTTAGAATCTTGTAGAAATTCAAGGTCACAGTTGTGGAACTTCAGGGAAGGAGCAGGAAGAAAAAGAAAAGTGAGGAGATGTGGACACACAGAAGAGAGGTTATCAATGATGGCTGAAACAGGAAGGATGTCAACAGAATGTTAATCGTGCGGCAGGGACTTCAGATGTCCCTAGCTCTATGTCTAAGCTACTTTGCCTGTTTTTCCCTTTGTGGTGCTTAGCTGAGAACATCTTTTAGTTGTATTTGTACAGTCTTCAGCATAATAGGGGCCCGCTCTCTGTTCTCCTAGATCTCCTGGCATCGTCATGACACCACTAATTAACAACAGTAATAAATGATACTAAGTGCCTCTTAACCCTCTGCATCTAGTTTTCTAAGGGTTGCATTAAAAAATAAAATTCCTAGTCAGACTGGAACTCTGGAGAGATGACGCCATCTGGATGATTAGTACTTGTTTCATTTGTATGTTGAACTCGGTACTCTTCCAGCACTAATTATTGCATACCCTTTCCTTATACCATGGCTTCTGGGGCTGTGCCTGTGGTATAAATAGCAGAGTAATGACATGCTGCATGTTGCTCAGGAGACCTCATGTTAGTTTACAGCATTTCTCTGATTATTACTTTTTTAATAGAGAGCAGATAAAATACAGATCTCACAAGTGAGACATGAGAGCCTTAATTTGTTCACATTTTTCTAAGAGCTGATGCATGATGAAATATTTATATGTTCCTCTTTGACTGCAGCATTTTGAATGTGCTGGGTTGTTTATGACTGTAGTTAAGAACCAAGGGGGAAAAAAGTGCTGGAGCATTCAACAGCAGGATTTTCATGTCAAGTGTGAAAGCAAAACAGGCATAACCAAAGCAAACCTAACTACACACAGCATTAAGCAGGATGACCTCTCCCATACCGGTTAAGAAATTCACAGTTTGTCAGCTTGTGCTCCCAGAGTGCCACTCCCAGAGGAAAGCAGCAGACACACATGGCAGTTTCTGGGCTTAGTTTCAAGATCTGCTGGGGACTTTGCTGGAGATTATTGGGACACTCACTCTGGAGAAGCCCTCAAGGAACTCCATGGTGTTGGAGTGCTGCTGGAGTGCTAGACCACCTGCTGCCAAATGAGGTGCTCTAGCAAGCTCTAGCAACTGCTAATGAGCTCAATGGGCTGTCCTGGATCCAAGGGTGTTTGGAGGCTTTTTTTAAGCTGGTCCTGAATTAGGGCAGGCTGAGTATAGCTCTAGGAATTATAGCTCTAAGTCAGCTCTAGGGAGAAATGATATAAGAGCCAAGCTCAGTACATAACTCCCATGCTGTAGCTAGCAGGTCTAGTTGTGTGCAAAGATGGGCCTGCTAATGCTCCTTAGATCAACGCATGTGTCCTCAGCTGTAGTGGCAAAACATCACAGAAATGGTTCTCAGCAGCTATTGGAGCAACAGTCTCTTCAATGTTCGAGGTTTTGACCCTGATGGAACTTCAGGAGAACACAGGTGTGCAATTCTCAGGCTGCAGGGAAACTCTGGGGTCTCTTGTGAAGGCTGTGGCTGGTGGTCTCCTTGCCTGTGGAAGACCTGGGCTGCCCAATCCAAGATCTGCAAGAATACACAACAAGTGGAAGCAAAGACAGGTGACATGGGAGGAATACAGTGACATGGTTCAAGTATGTTGGATTAGAGTTAAGAAAGCTAAACCATATCTATCTCTTGTTGCATTCTCACAAGGATGAGCAGATAATGAAGCAGGCTGAAAACTGGATGAAGCACTCAGCACTCAGAGGGCTGTAACCAGTTACACAAAATATAAGAGAACAACAACTAACGGCATCCACTAGGCTCTGTGCTGGGTGCAGTCTTGTTCAATCTATCTATCAGTGACCTAGATGAAGGGACAGAATGCATCCTTAGCAAATTAACTGATGATGCAAAACTGGGAGGAGTGTCTGATTACTCCATGGGGCTATGCTGTCATTCAGAAAGCCCTGGACAAGCTGGAGAATTGTTCAGAGAGGAAGATCATGAGGTTCAACAAAAGAAAGTGCTGGGTCCTGCACCTAGGGAAAAACAACCCCAGGCTGGGGACAGGCTGTGGACTGATCTGCTGGAGAGACGTTCTGCAGAAAAGGACCTGGAAGTCATGGTGGACATCAAGTTGACCATGAGTCAACGCTGTGTCTCTGTGGTCAAGAAGTCTGAGAGTATTCTGGGTTGCATTAGGAAGAGAATTGCAAGATGATGATCCTCCCTCCACTCAGTGCTGGTGAGGCCACATCTGGAGTGCCATGTTCAGTTCTGGGCTCCCTGGTACAAGAGTGAAAGAGTGACCATTATCCTACTAAAATTTTACCCTGGCATATCCCTTTTTAGATGGAAATTTACAACACTAAAAAAAAAATTATTAACTGATGATAAACAGTGAGGGGCAGTGTGGCATTTCCACCTTCTCAATGACATTCTGATGGGTTAGCTAATCCCCTTTTGAGTGAGTTAATAGATGGTGATTATTTTTCATTTCTTGTTTGCGGTTAGGAGTTACAGACTATTTCTTTTTCTTCTCCCTTTAAACAGTGTGACATTATTAAAGGATTTAAGAAAAGTGTCAATCGTAAACAAATGTGCATTCTGGCTTAAGATCTAGAATCAGAATCATTAAAACTATATCTGCTCAAAATGTTTGTTGTAACCTGGCCAGTGTCTGACCAGCTCAGTCCTGGAAGCTTTCCCTGCAGCAGGTCAGAAACCTCCTTGTGCTGTCATCTCTCAGTCCTATCTCTCCTTGTGGCATATCTGTAACTTGGCAGACTAAATATATATTTGGGCAATGGGGACTTCTCCAGAAGTAATTTATTCTTGATTTCTGGCTAGAAATTTACAGTCCATCCTCTCTTTGTTCATAAGTAATGGACAAACTTGGAAGGAGAGGCTGGCGGTTTGTAGGCTGATTCTTAGCAGAAATCTGAAACGCATTGTTAATATTGTGCTTGGGAAACAAAAGCAACACTGAGTAGGAATTAGGGAATATAAAACAGAGGCAGCTTTCAGCTTTTGAAGAGTTTAATGATGGTGCCAAATATCAGGGTAGGCTGCTATCTGTCAATCTTGCCTGGTTTGTCAACCCCCAAATTATCTAATCTCTATCCTGAAAATTTAAGGTCACTCACTGAAAATAGGTTTGATTTTCTTAGCTATTTCCTGTAGATTGCAGACTCTGAAAAACTTGTGATTCACAGCATGTAAAATACTTTGTACGTATTCCATTAGAGAAGTTTTAGGTTGGATCTATGGTGGGATAAGAGTTTATGGAGTCCATGGGCACTTGCCATTTAGAAATATTGTGTTAGGGCATTTAAAGCTGATGTGCTCTTCTTTCTCATCATTTACTGTGACTGACTTCATTGTCCACAAATGGGCTATAACCCTTTTCCACATTCCTTAGGAGTTTCCAGCCCTCCATCTCAAGTCTTCACATCCATGGAGTATGAGACCTGACAGTGAGACAAGGAGAAGGAAGACTCCTAACAACATTTTTCCTATATTCTTGTGCACCCATGCAGTGCTAGCTGCAATCCTGTCCCTCTGTGATTCATAAACTATCTAATTCTCTTTTTTTAAAACTGTCTCTTAAATCAAAGACTTTTGTTTCATTGCCTCCTGCTCCATGAAGGTCAAAGCCCTGTGATGCATACTTCACTGCTTCTTTATAACAGTGCCCTCTTCAAGATCAGTTTCATTTGCCATGTGTCGATGGTTTCCACTCCTGTCTTCATATAATTACAGCAAGGTGACATGAGCAACCCTCTTCGCCCTCGTGAATGTCTGAAATGCTCTCTATCTGTCCACATGTAATTAAGATTTGAACTTGCTGTTCATGGGAAAACCTTTCTCTTTTTTTCTTTCTTTCTCTCTTTCAAAAAAGACTTAATCTCACATCTTAGACTCTAGAGATGGACATAGGAAAAATCAGAATGTTAGAAATATTTAATATAAGAGATACAGTGATTTGAAGAATGTCATTTCTTTTACACAGATGAGTTTATCCTCTAGCAAAAAAAGCAAACCTAGAATCAAAGCAACAATGAATAGGAAGAAATTAATATCACCCTTACATTATGGAAAAATCTTAAATAAATGGTATATAAAAGATTATAATTAATAATACTAATAATTGCTATTAAGAAGTAGCATTGTTGTATCCATTGACTAATCACAAAGTCCCGGGTTGAGTTCTTTCATATTAGGCATACTGTAGGTTGTGCAAGCACAGCCTAATTCACATAATTTTTTCCAGCACCTACAGTTCTGGAGAGCTCAGGGAGGAGTATAGGTGACCTGCTACAGCAAGAATATTAATGTATATGGTGAGAGAGCATGATATATACATTAACAAGTGTAGACAGATTCTTTACAAGCTCTCAACAGGAAAGAGATACAGGAAAAATTTAGTACTAGAGGGATATGCCCACCTACCATACTTTTTTTTTTTTTTCTGTGTTTGTTTTTTTTCCACAGCAGCTCAAAGGATATTTTTTAAGAGCTTGGTTATGAGGATTTTGAATCACATACAGCTTGCTCATGTCTGACCATCCTGAAGCATGGACAGCAATGCTAATATTTGGACCCTGGGGCAGAAACACCTTTAGATGCTTTCCTGTAGGAATTATAGGTTGAGAGCTTTAGTTTTGACACAACTTGATGCTTCTCTTACACTATATGCTGACATATAACTCTAAACAGGTTTGCTGTGAATTTCTTCACAGGCTGCAGGCACCCTGGGGAAGAATGAGTTAGTATGCTAAAAAGACCTTCACTAAGGCTAAGGTGAAGCAGCATTACTCTGGGAAGCTGTGGGATTTCCTAAAACAAGGAAGTACTCTTCCCACAACTCAGGGACTAATTCTTCTCTTGCTGAAGGCAATAGCAAAACTTGCATTGATTTCAGTGAGTCGCACTTAAGGTCTTAGAGAAACAAAATCTTGCTATCATCTTTTTTCTTTTTAAAAATTTTCTATTTCTATTAGACTATAATAAATATAATGCATTATAATTCCTGCTGTATATCACAAACACATGCATTAATAATAATATACATATTATACTATACGACATAATAAAATACGTACAATGCATTTTAATGCATAACTCACCAATCACACAATCAATTTCATAATTCTAAATAGCAGTTTTTTGATTGCTGTTAAGTGAAGGGAGGAGAGGTAGGAGAAAAGAATAATATATCTAAAATGTATGAATTTTTGACAGCATAAAAATCAAAATAAGGTCTCTGGGCCAAGTATCAGGAAAATTCCCCATTGTAAATCTTGATCTTTGAAGAAAGGCAAAACAGGAAATGTCCCTTTTCCCTAACTTGCTAATACCATCTGCCTGAATGTCTTTGGCAGAAGAACAGCCTTCCAAGGAAAGTAAGTGCTGGGACAATTAAGACGAAACTGGACAAAAGCCAAGGAACAATTCTGTGTTGAAAAAGAGATGGACTAGGATACTTAAAAGGCTGTTTTGTTCCCAGCCTCTGTGCTATTTAGTGGCTTTATATCTGATTTGTAGACATAGCTTAATATTTAATACTGGAACATTCTGAAAAGTGTCAAAGAAACAATACTGCTGAGTCACGCTCAAGATAAGATATGAGAATAGAGAGCTCAATGTCCTGATGCTTTTGTCTGTCTTTATTTTGAATGAAGATCTCTGCTGCTGAGTGAGGAGGTGGATTTGCCCTGCTGCCTGTGCCTGTGTCTGTGTTTCATGACCAGCCTGGGCCAGGAACAGGTCTTTGCCCTGAGGAATCCCCATTGCCGCCTGCTGCTTCTTAATGGGTCTCTGTGGTGAAGGAGAAGCTTAAAAAAGACTTATAAATTTGATGGGAGGAGAGTGAGGAAGTGAAGGATATAATGGGAGGGAATTTATGTAAATAAGACAATAAAAATTCACATCATATGCAAAGTGGGGCATTGCATTGTATGTAGAGTGTCTGCAGTTTCCTCAGCCTGCTTTGACAGCTGTGTGTGAGAGAAACAGGGAGCATGGCCAACCAAGTGTATTAGCTAATCGGAACATCAAATCCTGGGCAGTATCTGCATACACTAGACTTGGCTCTAGACAATGCTGTCACTATTCAATCATCTGTCGTGTTTCTGTTAATTTTGCAAATAGCCACCGTCAAGCTCTCCAATTTTCTTGCCATACAGTGTTTTCTGAATAGGATTTTAAGCACTAAGTGCTTGAAAGAGCAGAGAAATTTGTAAAATCATTTTTTTTTCTGAGGAAGTAATTACCTGAAAAGTGGTAATCTCCTAAACTTTATATAAACTTCAAATGATCACCAGCATCACACTTTCTTAAAACAAAACAAAACAAAACAAAACAAAAAAAAAAAAAAGAAATTGAAATCTGTGCTGGAGGGAAGAGTAAGGTCCCCTCACTTCTGCTTTCAGTATGCCATGATCGGGCCACTGATTTCAAGAGAAAAGAACACAGGTCAGGATTGTGAATAGGTGGACTTTGTCTAAGACTAGTTGTTCCACAGGTGATTGCTGATGGTGAACAGCATGGTGAATTCTTGTATTTGCACCAGCCTCCAGCCTCAGATAAGCCCAGCAAACATTAAATTATTTGAGGTGAACAAGATTTAGGGACTTGGAGGTGCCTGCTTCTGTGCCAAGGCTGCTGAGAAGGAAAAGAACCAGAAACTAGCAGTAGCATTACTCCTACTTGAGCACTTGGGCATGAATTTTTGGAAGTGCAACAATGTTAACCAAATTCTGCAGTCAATTGAGCAGATTACCTACTGTACTCAATGGGAATTAAGCTAACTGAAGGCAAAGCACAGTGGTAACTCCAGCTCCTCACAGTGCCATCCAACTGTCACAGAATTCAGCAAAAAGACTGTTCTGGGAGTAGCCAGGCAGAGCCCGCATGTAGCATATACAGTCATTCATTTCACATAGCTCACTAAACAGCCATCAAGATGCTCCTTGAGTCTCCTGAGGTGGTGTTTTAAGACACTCTAGCCTGATGCTCTTCATGATGTTTTCTCTTAATCAATAGTAGCTGTCTATTCTGACAATTGGTGTATTTTGGAATAGGAGCCGGATGTGATTTCATTGTAAAAATGACAGTGAACAATAACACAGCGAGATGTTTACCTCCCAGGTGAGTACTGAGAAGAATGCAATGAGATCTGAGGATCCTGTACCAAGCAGAGAAGATGGAAGATGAATCTGGATGGTGTTTCAACCATCATAAAAGGAAAGCTGACTGTATAAAGTGCAAAAAGGATAAGTGTCTATGGCAATGATTACTGGTGAATACAGCTGTCCTTACTTCACTGCCTTTTGACTTATTTTCAGAGCACTGAATTTCTCTGTGCAACTCTATCTTTTGTCCTCTCTTCCTGCTGCTTTCATCTTTTTGATGTGTATGTGATTGACAAAAGAAGAAGGAGGGTTGAGAATAGCTAATGCTGAGCAGTAGAAAATATCTAGGAGGGGAAAAGACTTCAGATCTGAAGCTGTCCAGATGCTTTCAGGCTTTCAGTTCAGTATTTACCACAGCTGTCTTTTTTTTTTTTTTTTTTTTTTTCCCTGAGAATGCTAGGAAACTATGCCAGTACTGCTGCACTGCTGCTGTTATTGTTCTTCTAAAAGCCTCTTTTGACTTTGCCTCTTTTGACTTTGGATGCTTCAGTTTTCACTCCAGTATTTCAATACATGAGGTTGTCAAGGGCTCATTGGTCTAAAAACATAACATACTTTCAGGCAAATGCAAACAGTTCCAGATATCTTATTTCATATTAGAGAAAGGAAAAGGGATTTTTGAGAGAAGAGATGGGTAAATTTCTACATATCAGAGGTTCTGACATTTCACTTTCCCCGTACTTTTGCTTGGTGGTTCTTGCTGACCTCTTGAGCGCTAATAACAGATAGAGCTAATCTTTTAAAGACACTTATTTTAAAGAGATTCTATATTAAAGTAAAATAAAAAGGTTCATTATGTCTTAGTACAGAGTATTAAGCATCTGTGAACTAGAAAAAGGAAAAGAGAGATTGAATATGACATCTGAAAGAAAACTCTTGGAATAAAAACAATTAAGGGCATTAATGTAAAAGGATTCTGCATTTTTTTTTCATATAATTGACCTTTGAAGCTTTGTGAATCTCTTCTACTGCTGTTTAAATGGCAAAGTATCTTTAAGAGCCCATCTGGGAACCTGACAATTTAGAAAATGGAAAATGCAATTCTGAGTTGGGGTTTTGTACACATAAAGCCTTACAGCATTGTCCATGAGATAATACTTCTGTGCTCTCATTTTCTTGCTTCCTAATTCAGAGCTTTGGGAAGCTGCACCTACCAGCTACCTATCCAGGTGCCTCCAGGAGCCCTGGATATTTGTGAATTGCTATGCTGTCTTCTTCACTTCTCCCCCTCCCCCAAGTTGGATTTGGTCCATTACGCTTAAAGGCAAGGAGGGACACATGAATCATCCCTTGTACTAATGTTCAGAAGACTGGTAAGTGCTGTAAAATTGCAGAAGCAGCTTTTAATATATCTCATGGATTACTTTCAGATGCAGCCTAATATAATGGTTTCTATGTGCAATATATGTGCTAACCAAACTGTAGGTAATGAATAGCTAGATCCTACCGGGATATTCCAGTAATAGAGTTTCTAAGGATGGGTGCTATGACAGTTATTTATAATATTTCCTTTACTTAAATGTATGTCAAAACACAAGGTGGGGTACAAAACGTGGATGCCCATTCTCATTCAAAGTTCTTCCTCAAGGCATTTTGCAGTCAGGCTGATGACAGACAGAAGGCCCTAGTGTCATTTTCTTCTGGACATCGTCCATTCTTCTTTTTTCTTGCCCATCTTCCCCTTTGACACTTCCTTTTAGGGTACTGCCTCCCCTTGACAGACATCCAAGCGCCCATCTCAGCTTTTGAAATTCCAGCTCAATTGACTCTGCACTGTACAGTTGAGCTAGCTTCACAAAAGCTCACTTGGGTATTTAGAGTAATACAGTATAACATACTGCATAAAGTACATGCATTGCTTTTCCTCTCTTGCATTTTCATAAATACTATTTGCTATATATACTTCTTCATCGATTAAATCCACAATGGATTTTTAGTTAGGTTTGAATGATCTTCCTGTATCTTTATTTCTGTATGTAAGATACCAACTGCCTCATGTCCTGATCTAGCCATGTATCATGGGTCACTATTTTGGCTTTGATTCTTTCCTGTATTATATAATAAGCAATGAAGGAGCCTAGAGAGCTTAATGAAGAATTAATGAAGAATTAATCTTAGCAACAATGCTTGATGAGGCAGGAGGCAGAGGTACTAAATTGTAATGTTGGGAAGATGTAAGGCTTACTGGACATCTACAAGTCTCTGAGTGACTTCGGATAGTCTGTGAGGACATCTAGGGGAATAGCCAAAGAACTGATGCTTGTTTTGGACTAGAAATCTTTCTTAGAAGAATCTGTAAATTTATAGTCCCAGGCTAAAAATGGCTAGTAAGACCTTTGTTTGAGCTTGGAGAGCTTCTGTCCTGAGAGGTGAAGGTTTCCAAGCTCTTTACAATGGGGAAAAAATCTGAAGAGTCTTTAAAAAGACCGAGAGGATAAAGTGTGGAGGCTTAAATGTGTTTCTAAGAAAAAGGAAGTTGGCTCCTCCACAATAACTTATTTTAAACTTAGTATAATGTTATATGTGTAATAGCATTACATAAATATTTAGGAAATATTTCTATGAATAAATGAGGTGCATTAGGCTGTAGGTCAGTCTCCTGGGGGAATTCTTGAAAACACTGCTTTTTGAAAGCTACTAGGCATAGCCCTCCATAATATATTAAAAAGACAAATAGGACAAGAGGAGAAAATGCAGTTCAGTAAGAACTGAATATTTTCTAAGCAATAAATAGTGTAGCTGCTTAAAGAACAAGAACTAGATCAGACTGAGAGGTATTTTTTATTCCTTGAAAAAAAAAAGTAGAAAATCTGACTTTATTTTTAAAAAGCTTAATGAATATAAAAGATTTCAGTAAGACTGGTATATCTGATGATTGACTATTTAAAAATTCTTTTTAATTATCTCTGTGAGCTTTTATTTGCAATCACACAACAAAAAATATGTTTTAATAGGATAACTCATGAATTCAATGAAATAAGCTTCTGGTATCTTAATGTCTAAATAAACATCTTTTCAAAAGTGAACTGATATTATTTGTGAATCTCATTATTCCTTTTGCTTCCCCATCATCACAATTTTTATATTTTCAGAAAAAAAAGATCGAATTTGGGAAAGTAAGAAATGAACCCTCAAAAGACTGTAAAGTCAAAATACTAGTGAGCTGCTGACTCTCAAGAGATTCACAACAGGCTTATGGGGAAAATAAGGTAGAGACTTTTGTGTTTGTGCTGAATTTAATACTGTTTTTACATCATCTAAAGAACTATATTGTAATTCATAAGTAAGTTCTCAAAGAAACTCAAAGAAACTTAGTGGTTAAAATGAAAAGTGTCCTTTGTGAAAAAAAGTTTGTTTTTCAGATGAAAATGCATAATTTAGCTTAGGTAAAAGTGTGAGCTTTCTTCATGTCATTAGAATTGATTTTATTTGCTAAATTTATAAACAATATATTTAACCAAGCTCTCCAAACTGTCAGGGGAACAAAACAGTTTTGTTCACATACTGTGTAGTAAGATCCCTCAAAACATTTTAGGTGTTTGCTGCTACGTCAATAGAGCATTTCCATGACCCAGACAACTTATATAACTTTTTTAAAACTGTGGTAATGAAATTATTCATAAGGACCAGGGAGGGAGCTGACCCAGTTTACCTGAAATGAGATCCCCCTCTTTCCCCCTCAGCCTTAGCTGACACTAGCAAGTTTCATTTCAAACTGGGACTAAAACAACTTTTGAGACAAAAGAATAAAAATAACACTTGCAAAGGGAAAACGGGAATTTGTGCGCAGTGGCAAGTTTTGGTTTCTTAATGCTGATGTTCTGATGACAATTGTGCTCCTGGGTTATTTATGTAGATGTCTCCACTCTTTAATAGTGTCCATTTATATTTTAAGAGGCCTAGATTCACAGTGCACTTCTGTTACATGACTTCTCCCCATGAGCTGTAATTTAATTACCAGGACAAACGACACACAGGATTCTGGTGTGACTACTCACATTATACTTCCTTGTAGATGAACAAGACTAGCAGAGGCCAATAAGCCTTCCTTGAACAAGAAATGTAAGAATTCACCCCAGATTTGAAGAACAAACCACTTCCCAACACCACTTTCCAAGGAAGTGGTTGTTTTACCCTCGTACACTTTACATTTTGCACCAGTGCAATGACGGCAGGGATAGTAAATGAGCTGCTGAGCATCGCGCTGGCTGGTGTTGATCTGTGAGTGAAGGAATTGCATGATGCCACTTGGCAGGGCATATACCCTATGGGCCAGTACATAGGTCTAGATAGACAGAAAACAGTTCAACATTTTTGTTGCTGCAGCATTTGGTGTCATTTCACCTTAGATTGGAATGAATATCTTGGGAAATATTTTGTGTGCGGGACTGGGAAGGAAGGATCTAGGACCTGAGAGATGATTAGCATCATTCTCTTTCACTGGAATAAAAGTCAAACTGGGACAGTGAATTAGGGTTTGCTTTAGCTGCAGAGATCACAGAGGACCTAATCATCAGCATATTGGATGCTACAAAGTAGGTTATCTCTCACTGGGAATTTTAACCCCCCTAAAAAAACAAAAAATCTTTTCCGATGAAAATTCACTTGACACATATATTGTCATGAAGCGTTTCAGTTATGACTGAATAGTGTGTTTTATGGAGAACAATTTCATTAAAAGGACTTCATCGGCTCTCTGCCCCTCTGACAATAATCAGAACTGTAATCTTGCAGCCTTTACAAAAATAGCTTCACAACAGGCAGATGTGGCATCTGTTTCCTCCATCTCCTGCTGTGACCTCTTTCTAAAAAGTTATAGTTTGGGCTATAATATTGAAGTCCCTCACAGCTAGACCTACATTCAGGACATTATGTAGTTTGAATGACTCACAACATTTGAATTTTTGGTTTTCATTCCTGAAAACTGGATAACTGACTCCTTCTCTCCTAAAAATACTCTTCCCAAAGTAAAGTCCAGAGAGAACACCTGGTCCTGGTGTAGCCACATTTTGTCCAAATATCTACATTTATAGGCTCTTCCTGGTCTCTTACCCTTTTTTTTTGTCTCTCACAGATTTATTTTGATTAGTTTTACTGTTATTTCAACTCAGAAACTTATTTTCTTAAGTAATTTAGTGAACTTAATTTAGTGCATCTTAAAGATTGTCTTATTTGAGAACAAATATCAGCCTATGATTTACTCAGAGGTAACTGAGTTGTTGGATTTATTTTATTTATTTAACTTTTTGTTAGGATGATAGGAAGTTGTTTCACTGGCAGACTCAATCTACAACTTTTCTTTCTATATCACTTATCTTGATGGCCATATGCAAGCAGTTCTAATGTGTGCATGGATTATAAATTTGATCTGATAAAAGCATAGGCATTACAATCTGAACTAGGCCGTCTCCCAATCTGAACTGTGTTTTATGACACATTGGGCAAAAGAAAATGAAGTAGTTGGATTATTTCTCATGAAAAATGCATTTTGTGTGTGTTTCCACATTCTTAGATTTGATCGTCTTAAAAGAAAAAAAAAAAAAAAAGAGAGAGAGAGAAGTTTGTGCACTCTCCTGCAGAAAATTTTAGTGAAAACTTGTCGGGCGTAAGAGGTCGCACGTAAATTGTGTTTATAAGGTCTAAGAGCTATGGCTGTGTTTCTGCTGCATGTAAGTGCAGCTGACACACCTCTCAATTGGCAGGTCTGGGAGTCTCCATGCTCTGTAATGAGTCATGTGTGACATGAATTACCACTAAGGCAATGACCTAAAATGTGCTGAGACTACAGTATGTTAAGAGTCTTCTGCTAGTGCAGTCTCACTCTTACGATAACCTTGGGGAAAAGCTTTCAAATAGTGGGTGAATAACAAATAAGTCACTTCTTTATATATCAGTGGTGTTTCAGACAGTGACTTAACTACATTTAAAATTGATTCTTTTTTCTATTTTACTATGAGAGGGGTACTGAGGAAGGACCAGCACCCTCAGATGACCACCTTCCCCTTTCAGCTTTATTTTTGCAAGGACAAAGCAATGTTATCATTTTTCCCTGACCCTCAGTCTCTGAAAACATTACTCTCTTGTAATGATCTAGGAAAAAAAATGTCTTTTTCACACAATTTGCTGGATCATTGTTGTTAAATGCTCTAAGATCAGTTTGCAATTTCAATAAGTATTTATCACAGTAGTATAGGAAGATATTGACAAAAGGGGAAAAAAACGATAGCATGATAGCAAAAAAAAAATCTAAGAATTTCAGGATCTATCATTGTTTTGCGTTTGCCATTACAATTTCATTCATATATTTTACAGATTTCATAATATTCTTAGGACGCTATCAAGCAAGATAAAGTCCTGACACAGATTTTCTACATTGATTTTTAGAAGTAACTCTATAAATGCTGGCAATTCATCTAGGGAGAGATAGAAGAAACCTGAAGAATTCTAAATATATAAATAGATAAATAATGTAATATACAATTTAAAACACGTAAGTTTTCAACAACTCAGTGCCATGACTTATAGTTCTTCCCTATTTCTCTCATACTTAGGCTGTCATTAAGGAAAATTCTCCTTTCAGGAAATAATAAGATCAGAGATCAGGTTCCTATGTTTATAGTGGAGCTGCTGGAGTTGGCTTAAAGAGCAGAAAAGTGCTGAATATAGTTGTTGACATTTTATCTTAACATATTAATATTCCAACTGGTTCCTTAAGCATTTACTGTTATGCCACTTCATTCAAGCCTGGAAACCTGACATGGAAATAGGGTTTGCATAAATATATTTCAACAAGCCAATGGGAATAAATCCTCTTACAAACTTTAAGGGAGGGAGAGATGAGGATTTTACATCCTATCTTTTCCTTGTGTCTCTCTTTTAGAGAATGTCATTTAAATTTGAATGATTTAGATCGCGAAGAAAGTACAGGAAAATGGTTCAAGAAATTTTTTCACATGTCTAAGATTAAGAAAATCTTTCTTATACCCAATTTCTAATCCTTGTTATGGACTGTGCACCTTTTTGAGCTCGAAGAAGGGACCAAGTAATATTTTATCGACCCTGCACCAAGTGGATGCTGCAACACTATCCTACTTCATGAAATGTGTTAAAAACACACACTGTTTATGTCCATATGCACATTTTGTGCCTTTTTACTTACTCAGGAGACTCCTTTTGAGAGGATAACACTCTGAAGATTGGCTGGCATGCTGGGCTTTGGTCATCCCCACTGCCTCCAAGGACCCTCATGAGCAACTTTGACACAAATGTGAACTACGAATCCTGCTGTGACTCAACGAAAAAAATGAGGGAGGTCTGGAAGGGGTGACATCCTTGCTTCATCTTCAGGAAGCTCATCCTCCCAGCTCATCCTGGTCCCCCAGCTCATCTCCATCTGGTTGCTTGGTTACCTACTGGCACCACTGTGGGTATTGGCAGGAGAAGCTCATATCACTCTTCCTCAGAAACCTCAGAGGTAGGCTGATATCAGGGGGAGATTTTATTCTTGAAAGCTCCATTAGTGAGCAAAAGTTCCACTAAATTTAAAAAAAATAAAAATAAAAAATAAAAGTCAAGGAAATATACACATTTAAAAAGAGCTAATTAACAACATGGGTCCTGCTATAGGTCAATTATTTCAGAGTCTTAGTGAAAACTCTACTAATCTAAGAGAAATAGAGAAAAATAAAGGAAAAAAACATAAGGCTGGAGAGAAAAAGAAATTATTAATTACTTGAATGATACTAATGGCTAAAGACTCAGCTTTGTTCAAAGCC
>JAUBOD010000843.1:1430977-1454980 GCA_032353885.1 Nothura maculosa | reverse complement strand
ATAAGGCTGGAGAGAAAAAGAAATTATTAATTACTTGAATGATACTAATGGCTAAAGACTCAGCTTTGTTCAAAGCCATGGTATGTTAGCTGTCACACAGCCAGAGGATGACAAATTTTATCCCCAAAAGGTATCAATGTTAATGTTAAAGATATGCTGAATATTTTGAGCATCAGGATGTCATCTACTGCAGAAAACTGATCTTTTTTTTTCATCCTTTTTTTTAGAAAAGGAAATTCTGATGTATGTTATTGTTGTTATTACTGTTCATACTATTTTAGTAGACTGCAGTTGATTGGATTTTTTGTGATGACTGTTTTTAAATCACCCCTTTCATGGTGAAACAGCAGGATTGAGAGTCATCCAGGTGGAAGTGAGAATTTAAGTCTCTGAGGAACTTCACTGTTGAAACTGGATGTGTTAAGAGAGTGGGATGCTTCCAGACATGGATCAAATCCAAGTTTCAGAGAGATATAGTTTTGGACTAATCTGAGTCTCTTCCAATCTCTTTATCTTGAATTTGTTCTCTTAGGTGAAAGAAGGGAGATGGAAGGATAAATATATTTTGTCATCTGACTAATACAGTTTTAGATTCGTAAGTGTTGACTGCCATTTGAGATGATAAATTGAGGGCATCACAGAATCACATAGCTTTCCTATGAGTATTTTATGGGAGGCAGTGTCAAAAGCCTTGCTGAAGCCAAGGTAGACAACATCCATAGCTCTCCCCTTGTCCATCCACCGTGTCATCCCATCCTAGTAAGTTATCAGGTTTGTCAGACATGACTTTCCCTTGGTGAATCCATGATGACTACTCCTAATCACCTCTTTCTCCTTGGCATGTCTACAGATGCTTTCTAGGATGAGCTGCTCCATCACCTTTCCAGGGATGGACATGAGGCTGGCTGGACTGTAGTTTCCCAGTCATCTGAGAAAGCTATTTGGGATTGGAAGACGGGGAAAAAGACCTGTAGGAGGAACATTGCCTACAAGTTGCAAAGTTGCACAAGGATGTTTCAAGTAGCACTAGTCTGTTGCGTTTTATCAGCTGAACTGTGCTGCTGGGAATGGATCTGTTTCAAGAGTAAGATTACTTATTTTATCATCTATATACATGATCCCATGTACTCTAGAACTTAATCTGTCATGATAGTGAAAGAAGGTCTAGCTAGTACAGTTTATGGAGTTGACCAGGAAACAGGTGCTTAATCTGGGATACGCTAAACCATTCTCTGGGCTCTGATGACTATATTGGGCTTCCTTTTGTTGCTAATGGTATGTGTCCACGGACATCTTGAAAGCTTAGTTATCCTTTACTGCAACTGTGTCCCCCAAAATGTGTAATTCTCTTGTATGCAGTTATCAACTTAATGGAGATGCTTTGAGTATGCTATGAACTACTAAATAGCAGCAGATATGTATATTTGAACCTAGCTCTCCACAAATGGCAATGTCAGCTTGGATATCTAGCACATTTGTTGTTTCATGCCAATACCTAAGCTCAGCTGCATTAGCCTGGAATAGAATCACACTATGTGTTTACTCTTCATCTGTTTGTTGTTGTTGGTTGTTTGTTTGTTTTGTTTTATTGCTCAAAATCAGTTTTCCGTAATTTTCATTTGCACAGTGAAATGCGTCTTGGTGTTGCAGTTTGAAAACCATGGTGATGTGGAGGATGGAGATATCAAATAGCATGTTAGCTTAGTTCACCTTTTATACCTTTGCTGTGGATTCCAGTGGAGCTTCAGTGATTGCAGCCGTACTTAATATTGTTATTGACTGATCAGAAAGCCTCTCACTTTCACTTACAGGTATAGACAATCAAAAATCTAGAGCACGTGCTCAATGAAGAGTGGCCGTACCTTGGAGGCAGGTAACTTCAGGGATGGAGCTGTGATTTCACATTATAATCAGCTTAGAATGAGCAGAACTAAAGCAAAGCTCGTGTGAAATCAGTGATTTGCCACTCTTGCTGTCTCAGCACCAGACATCTTATGATGCCGTTGGGCAGCTACTATCAGCAGCCCAGCACAGGGAGCACACTGAGTTTGGCTCCGGTGTCTTCACTCCTCTCCACCCTCCATTACCCCTCTTTGCAGCTGCTTGGAGGGCAGATTGTGTTGCCTAGGGAACTATGGAGGACCAGAGTCTGTGCAAACCAACCATCCTGGAAGTGGCAACTGTGTATCACCCCAAGCAAGCTTCTGTAATGCCAAAACTTCTGTTAGGCCCTAGTTTTTATCCCAGTTTCTCCTTTTCAAG
Organism: Nothura maculosa; assembly: GCA_032353885.1. NCBI lineage: Eukaryota > Metazoa > Chordata > Aves > Tinamiformes > Tinamidae > Nothura > Nothura maculosa. The sequence continues at coordinate 1,452,718 of JAUBOD010000843.1, read as the reverse complement.
CAATTCTTCCACACATGGAGTCACTTGAAATCTTATGATATAGCTTTGACAGTAAAAAGGAACAACCTAACACTTCTGGAACATAAATTAAGTAGAATTAACATCCTGCTGAAGGGTTTTTTCAATCAGTAAGGTGTGAGAGATGGTAAAGTACTGGTTTTACAGTGTGTTACTAAGAAGTCCATGCTGCTCCCCATGCATCTCTAGAGTGATAGCACAGAACATGATCAGAGCTCTTGGGGACCTTCAGTGGGTAATGGACTAAGGCATCTACCTTGGTCAGGTAGAAGAGGTGAGGAATTGTATCTTCACTGCTAAATTTTTTTATTCTTTACAATTTTGCCCTTTACCCTTCCCTTCCCTTCCCTTCCATTCCCTCCCTTCCCTTCCCTTCTTTTTTTCCTTCCCTTCTTTTTTTTTCTTCCTTTTTTTTTCCTTTACTTTTTTATTTTGTGATAAGAACAGACATGTAAACACAAAAGGGAGATATACGGGGTACATGTCCTTTAGTTTTTCACAAAATAATATGAAATAATAAAAGAGAGCAAAGAAAAAGGGCAACAAATATTAATTTTTTAGTCTTTTGATTAAAATCATTGATAGCAGCATCACCTGAGGAAAGTTATATTTTACAGAACCCCTGTCTGAACACCATATGTTTATAGGTGTCTCCTTCTAAGTTTACTCATAGTTTTTTGTGTTTTCTAAAAAAAAAACCCAAAAAAACAGCTTTCAGCTTTGACCATTTCAAAATGTTCCTATATCTTATGATACTAATTCTAGATGGCATCATGTGAATGTCATTAAAGGTGAGGAGGGACTATAAGACACAAAAGGATAAAGATAAGCTTGTTTTTTTTTTAAAAAAAAAATTAATATCTCATCAATTATTCCTCTGAGGAATTTGAGGGCTGAACAGAAAATACTTCTGTTTTGGAACATATGGATGAATTAAAATGCAATGGAGAGAAAGCACATGTCTCGGTAATTTAGTTTCAATTGCTCATTTATATCAATAAAAGCTACTGTAAACAATGTGTTTTTTTTTATTTGTAATGCTCCAGAATAGCTGTAGATGTCTGCATGAATACCCAACAGGATCTGTCTGATAGATTCCATTTATGCTTTTATGATTTTGCAAGGAATAATGCAAGTCTTATTAGATTCTTCTGCATTAGCTTAATGGAAAAAGAATCTCTTTTTTTTTTAAGCAAAATATGATGTGTAAGGATAAAGTCACTCTGACTGCAGATGGCAATGGAATAGGAATAAATTACAGTACATATCACCCATCCAAATTTCCTGCCATATTTAAGAACTTCTACACTGACAAAAACTAGAATTAATACAGGCTGACAAGTTGATGGGAGAGGAACTGTATGGCCACAATTGACATCATAGGTATCTGTCCAGTGCTTCTCTTCTCAGATTAAATATTTAATCTGAAGTCCTTTTGCCATTATATGTACAACAAAATATATTCTGCTTAATCAAACTTATTCTTCAGTAAAAATCTGAAAACATAAAATGAAAACTAAATCTTTCTATTCCTTTTAAGGCCATTTTACTTGACAGAAAAACAGAAACAAAAATCTAAATAACTAGTGATATTTCTGGAAGATATTTCCAAGCCAAGGAGATGTTAATTGTTTTTCCAGGAATGCACTAAGAATAGCATAAATAAATTAATTATAGTTTGAAAGGAGAGCCTTGTTGCTTGTATAGTCAATGTCAAAATTCAAAAAAGACATAAATAATGGCTGTACTGACTCAGAAAATTATCTATTTTGTCTGCTTTTCTCATTCCACAGAAGCTAAAAATGAGCTAATGGGGACAAGTTTAAGAAAGCTGTACTGAGAAGTTAGGATGCTTCCATCCTAATCTTCTATTTCATCTATTCTGTAGGATTTTTCTTCTAAGCATTTCTTCAATCTCCCTTTAAATCTGTGAAAGTTTATTGCATCCATGATGTTCTTTTACAAGGAATTTCCAAAGTTCCAAAACTCTTGTGAAAAGAATCAAAATCTCCTCTGTTTTTTTTGAACTTTGATCTTACTAACTTTGTTTGATTACCTCTAGTGCTTGTACTGAAGGCACAGACAAAAGTTTCTTCTTATCCACTGGCTCCATGCCTCTCACAAATTGGCGGATATTTATCATATCTCCTTTAAATTACCTCTTTTTCAAAGCAGAAGACTTCCAGGCTTCATTACTCTAGCATTCGCCACAGGAAATTTTTAAAATATCTTTAATCTTCCTTATTGCTGTCCCTGATACTTTCCTCATGCTGATAAGCCTTTTGAAAATATGCCTTTTAAAGATGAGGACAAGAGAGTTGCGCACAATGTCTAGGGTGTGGTTTAATCATGGATCAGATAAGGAAGCATTCTGATTACCTGTTGCAATCTTCAGCTTTCCAAACCATTCTCTGAAACAGTATTTTTCGATTAGTGGTGGCAAGTCTTCCCTTAACATCAATGGGGTTTGTATGTATCTTTTTGAATTTAGTTGGTTTATCCTTCCTCCTTCAAGGCTATGCCAGTCAACGAGTGTCCTGCTCTCAAATAACTCGTGGTTGAGTGGAAATTCCACTGGGTAGGTTGCTAGTTTTCTTCTCTTCAGATATTCTCTATAATCACAGAATCACAGAACAGAATGGTAAAGGTTGAAAGGGACCTCTAGAGATCGACTAGTCCAACCCCCCTGCTCAAGCAGGAACACCTTCAGCACGTGGCACAGGGTGACACAGGTCTGGAATACCTCCAGAGAAGGAGGCTCCACAACCTCTCTGGGCAGCCTGTTCCAAGGCTCTGTCACTCTCACAGGAAAGTTGTTCTTCCTCACATGCAGATGGAACCTTCCTGGGTTTCAACTTACACCCATTGTCCCTTGTCCTATCACTGGCCACCACTGAGGCCAGTAATGATATATTTAAGAATTGCCATCCTGTAAAACTCGTTTTGTAGATTTTTTATTTGCACTGCTTTTGAGGATATGTCAAACTGACAACATTACCAGACTCTCTCCCAGTCTTCTCCTCATGCAAAATTGCTCATCTTCATGCAGTTGTTCACCTCTGAAAGGTAGTTCCAAATGAGATCCAAACTGGTTGGATAATATTCTAATAACTATTGAACCTGCAAGAATTCATGATTCCCAGATGCATGTAGATTCAGGATATGCTGATGATAGCATTCAACTCATAGCAATTATGTATCAATGGTAAATAATTATAGTCCCTTTTTTATCCCTAATCAACGAAGAACATATTAAGCTAAGAAAATGTTTACCTCAGAATATTCATGTTTACTTAATAATAGTGAAGTACTGTGAAGTAAAGAGTAATTTAGTGTGTGTATTGTAACTCATTGTTGCTTTAATTAGCATTTCTTCTTCTTCTACAAGATGTAATTCCATGCTTCCTGTACAATCAATTCTATATCAAATTGGGAACAAGAAAAAAAATGCAAAAACAGAAATTAAAAAATATAAATTTTGATCCTAAGATATGAAATTTATTCTGCAAAAATTTTTGTTCTATAGCAGCATGAAGATAAGTTATAGAGCAACAGTGTCATGGTGACGTACAATCGTTTGCACATTGATTGCAGGTGACAATGAGGCATTACTGATGTTTTACTATGATTCTTAAGCAACAAACAACTAAATGACCACTTTTACCAATTTACTAAGAAAATAAAAAAATCTTGGTAAACTTGGACCTACTCCACAGCTAGCATCCTTGAAATTTTTTTCTGTGCTTCTTATATATGTTCTTATTTCACCCACATGCCTCATCAAAAGCTAGTTTTGAGCTTTCCTAGGTAATGCAGGTGTTATATGTGGTCATCCTAAAGAAGAATATTATTTGCCAACAACTGTCTCAAGGCAGGAGCTAAAATGCTGATTTTGTTTCCTATGTTTAGAACAGAAAATCAGATATTTCCAGTTGAGTAAGAGTAATAGAGACCTTTTGCTATGACTGCAGCATTAATGACAGAATAACCTAAAACTAGGCTGCTACAAATGGATTTTGCATCTGCACAGCTACATCCTCACCTGGTGTTAGTCAGGCAAACCTCATTGTCCCTGAAACAATGCACACTAGATAAGACTGATTCATAGAAGTTCATTTTTTCTTTTTACTAGAATTTCTTTTCATCTTTCTGCTTCTCTTTCCTCCCCACCTACATATGATTTCCCTCTATGGAAAACAAACCCACACATTTCTAGCATTCAATCACTTTAAAATTAAGGAAATGTGTTCGGCCAGCCTTCATCCAGACACTGCTCACCTCCTCTCTACCAAAGAAAAAATAACTTTCCAATCCAACAGCTCATCCTAGGCTACAAAGCCAGATGGATTGCTCCCTACTACATGAGCAAATATCTTCTTGATCGGAAAGTAGCAATCATTGAATACATCATGTACAACAACGGCAGGGAGGGAACTGTTCTTCATTCTGCCCAGTGAAGCATATTGGAACACCTGTTTCCTATCTTGAAAATGTTTATGATGACTGCCAAAGAAGTTAGTGCTGAAACAACATAATTAAGTCAAGTAATCCTGGTTGGCCACCTGTTGAAAGAAAGAAAACTGCAGAGCCAATTCCAGACCTCAGCTGTTCCTAGTGGTATCAAAGGTCTCCCTGTCTATGGGGAAATTTACTTATCAATGAAAAAGTCTGTTGCTTGAGGAAAAGAGATGAAGAAAGGGAACCATTCCAGTTTATCCATCCTTCTGTCAAGGGAGGTTCCTCTGATGGATAAGATTCACAAAAAAACAATTTATGGAAGAAGTGAATCTCAATACTGGTATATTCTATAAGAAAGTATTTACCATTAATCTATTACCTTTACATGTTTCTTTTAGCCACTGTTGCAACTAAAAAGTTTTCCGTATTACTTCAGACTCATCTATAAGTTTTCTTGACACGTTTTCAGAACTGTGTTGTGATGCAACCTCAGCTTGATGTCTGATGCTCTCCTGCATAAAACACCTCAAACATGTTCCTTGTTGAAGCTTGTATTGCCATGATCTGGATCTGATATATAAGTATAGATAAAGAGTTATTACACTCTAGTCCATCAAAAGATAAAACAGATATCAAAAGATAATCTAGCACTGTTCTTTGTACATGTAAATCATATATTTTGAGGATAAGCTGCATTCAGAAAAGGGCACAGAAAGTGCATGGTTTTCTCAATATGAGTTTATGCAGCTTGGGTTTTATTGCTGTGTTAATTAACTGTCCATTACCTAACTCAAATGCAGACATATACTTTTATTCAAAGGAGCCCCACACCTAGTATGACCTGAATGAGCAACACATTGTTGGGAAACATTCACACTGAACATGGATGATGCTTAGCCTTGGAATTTCTACTAGCTTTAGAGTTGACATTAAAACTATGCAAATAAGTGAACTTTTGCTTCATTGGTTGAGTTTAAATACAGAAGAAGAAGAAAAAAAAAACAGTTTATTTGAAACCACATTATTAACTTTTTCTTCTGCAAAACTGGACTTCTTTACATTGAGTTGAAACTTGTAACACCACATAAATTAGTTTATTTTTTGCCTTTTTAAAAATATTATTAAGATCTAACTCATTCAAATTTAAATATTTTGACCATTTTTTATCATTTCTAAGCTAATATTCTGCCAAGTTCACAACTTTCTGTTGGCTTGAATAATTTTTCTCACAAAAATCAAATCTCAAACTTAATTATCATCAGAACTCCTTTATATAGCTTTTTGTCTTTGACTTACAGGGAGGGGAACTTACACACTACTTCTTCTGACTAGAAGCTACAGTGCTTAAACTGTGATCTTTGAATCTTCAAGTATTGGGGTCTTTGCTTTTAACACAATCCATACTAAAAGCAGGTACTGCTGTTCTAAATTTTATGGGAAATTGTGATTGGGAATGCCAGGCTTCAGTTACTACTGGCAGGTGCTAATATTGCATGGGGAGCAGTATATAAGTAAGAAATCAGTTGTTTAGAAACATCAGTTGCACAACTGGGTATACTTAGAAATTTTATGACAATTTAGGAAATATTTTGGTAGTGTTTATTGTAATATAAGACAATAAAACCAAGACAGCTGTCAGAAGCAACTGCAAGGACCTAAAAAAAAAAAAGATAGAACACTAAGAAATATATTTTTTGTCTCTCAATTCAATAAATTAGGAGTTCTCCTATCAAAAGTAATGCATATATTTTTTGTCAAAGAAAGCAAATAATAAATCAGAATTACTCCCAGACGGCCTGTGACTATTTCTCAATGTGTGATTATTTCTCAGTGTGTGATTATTTCTTGGCAGGAATTCTCAGATCCTCCCTGGAGAGCTTACATTTTAAATAGACCGAAATATATGTACCTTCCTCTCATTTTATAGTTTTACAGATAAGCAACTGTATCTCAGAAGAAATCATAGGCTTTTTTCAGAGTGAGACAGAGAATACATATCAGAAATGATGCTGGGTTTAATGCATCCTAAACCTATGTCTCGATTACATAATTACATAATTACATGTCCAAATTACATAAACAAAAAACATACCAAGTTAATTTGATATAGTTGAATGCTTTGATGTAGTTGTGTTCTTTGTATTGATATAGTAAAGCAAACAAAGAAAATAACAACAAAAACCCATAATAAGAATAGTAGCAATATGAGGAATTTCACCACACCAGACTAGGTACCCAACCATTATATGTTTTTTATCACATCATACCAAGAGTTCATGAGAAAAGTTTCTACAGATCACTCAGGGAAAATAAATTCAGATTGTATATAAGTCCTTAGTTCCCAACCATGAAAGCAATTGCTCTGTGGAATGATCTTAGAAGGAAAGTGATAGGAAAGTTATTACCTGAAATATTTTGAGATGAGACTGGACACTTCTTGAAGACATGTATTCTAGAGAGTAATATTTCTTTTAAAGAGAGATAGACTAGATGACCCACAAGGTCCTTCTCACATTTCAAACTTCTCTGGTGATATTTACAACTTTCTTGCCCCTTTTCTCCCACTTACTCTCTTCCTCTCTGTATGTATTTGAAGGATAGGAATATGTAGATGGTTAATGGGTAGAACAAAAAATCCCATGGCCAGACAAATGAAAAATAGTCATATTTTACCAGTATGCTCTTCACCTAGCTGAGACACAGAAAGACAAAAATATATCCATTTGTGAAGTTGAGAACAGAAAAATGTTTATGGAAACGTTTTCTTTTCAAAAACCTCTATTAAAAGCTTTCCAAAACTGAGCACAGGAAGAGGAAAGGAGACTCTATGGGCATAATAACAGCATTCAAGAGGGCTGGAAAAACCTCTTGACCATTCCTTGAACTATTAATACTGATGCAAAAGTCATCTCTCAGCAAGACCAAAAATATGTTTGGCAGATTTGCTATCAGAAATATGAACAGAAATGAATAGCAATGTCTGGAATTTGCAGTTGCTGAGTGCACCAGCATTTTTGCTCTATTTGTCTCTCCTAAGGCAGTTGTGAATTGTCATGTCCCAGAAGACTATTGAGCAGGTCCTTGTTAGCAGCTGTTGGCCGTCAATGGTCATTGATGTATGAGTTCTCAGAAATGCTGAGCATAGTATTGACTGACCACTTCTGCTGATGAACTGGCACCTTTGCCTTTTGTGTCAGCCAGTTCATTAGCCAAAATGAGTCTAGTACCACTAAAGCTCTTATTAGAGCAGAACAATTGTCTGGTTATTTGTTTCAAGCTGTGAAAGGCTGCATAAAAGTGCATAAAGAAGTGAAGACTTCATTATAGGATGAGGACAGAGTGAATTCAAGTCACTGATGTTTTTCACAGCCCTTGATATTTCAGACAAAGATTGGTATGGAGATGCTCACAGAAAAACAATGAGGTTGAAAATCTCAATCTCTCAAGAACAAGAAGAAAGAGACAGCTGCAGAGATTTTAAACCAGAATATTGTAAGCATAGGAAGAGGAAAACAAAACTGGGAATTAGACAATTACGGCTCTAAATACAGACGTTGGGCAGATTTTACATAGATGACTACTCAGAATGTGTGATGCAGAATGGCTTAGTTTGCCATGAAAAGAACTGAAAAGCAAGCATTGCCTGGAATTAATTATCAGTGTTAGGTATCTACTATTACAGAGATCTTAGAATATGCTCTATAATTATTTTTTAAAAAATTTTCTCTTCTTGAAGGCAGACTGAAACTTCTAATAGGATTCTCTTTTCTTCCTGATATTCCCAGGGATGTAGGGGCTATGTTGAATAACTTAGAGAAGTGGTAGAAATCAAAGTTTTACACAATTATGCTGGAATTACTATAGACAAATGGGAATCTTCACAAGTCATGACGATATTGACTTTCACTGAACACATGAACCACTTCTATACATCATCATTCCCAATGACTAAAAGAGGCCAAATATGCTCTATGAGCTCTGGAAGGTCTTAAGGTGAATTAATATATATGATGAATATCATTTAGACCTCTACAGTTTTTCATTACATAGCTTCTCTGTTCAAAATGCACTTATCACTATGTAGTGCAAAATGTGCTATGTAGACTTCCAAAATAATGTGAGTCAAAGCTACGTTGGCAGTAGATTCAAGTTCCTGTTGTGATTCACTCAGTCAGTGTCACTCAGCCCTCATGTCTCTGCATGCCACTGGAGGCCCACAAACTGGTAAGGGCCTTGAAAGTAAATTTTTTTTTTTTTTTTTTCCAAACACCCATAGATATACTTTCCTACAACTGGCAGGAATGCCACTGCTGGCTGGTGGATGAAGCAGGGAGCTGACCCCTGATAGCTGTTAGAGTGTAATTAGAGTGCTTGTAATTATAACAATAAAATTAAAATTCTTGTAAAGTGCTAACATTTTGATTATGAATATGTAAAGTACTTTATTTATGTTTCATTTTCATTGATCTACAGCTACCTAGAAAGAGGAGGATTCCAGATATTTTTTGTTTGAAAACTGAGACATGCAGGCAATTGATTATTCATAGCTCTTTGAATCCTGAACATTCTGGCATGTGGTGGGGTGTTGTTGCCTTGACAGAAAGTGTGTGTATTTATAGCTGTTTTGAGTCACAGTGAAACACTTTCTGACATTGGCTGAGATTTTCAGGGAAACTTAAATCTCAGTTGCCACATGTAAACAATTGAGCTTTGAGGTGCTATTGTCAAAGGAGCCTAGAGGATGTCTTGAATCCATCTAAAATAAACTTAAGAGATTAAATTCAGCTGGCCAAGAAGAAGCATTGGTGTCACTGGGAAAACTTGGATATGCAAGACACCTTCCTAGGTGTGAAACAAAACTTGCAGGAGACTTGTGGTCATCCTGGAGCAAGAAGCAGGAGCGACGTGGTTACAGCTTGAGGCTACTGCTTCGGTCTCTTGCCTATGAGGCATCCAACCACAAAGCAAGAAGAGAGAACATAGGTGCAAATGTGTGTTATGCAGGAAATAACTGAAGCCATCAATATGCCAACCATGTGTGACGGATATGCCCCTTTCACAGCTCAATCTGACCTGTGCCTTACATACAGCTCTGTTCAGTTGTAACCACCAGTGATTTATCTAATCCCGGTAGGGGCCACCATCCTGATTTCTTCTCCCACTCAGACTCAACATAACAGTTCTGAAGGCTTCATTTCAAAGTGGAGGTAAGGCTAATACACTAGCCAATGATCCTCTGAAATCAAAGAATGACTATAAGTCAATCATCTTATCCTATAAATGTGCAGACAGTTCGAAAGCCCTTTGAGCTCTCCTGGCATGGCAGCGGGGATCCTGCACAGCAGGATCTCCCCTTGAGCAGGGACGCCTCTCAAAGATACTCCTTGAGGTTAAGAGATCCTCCCTTCCACAACAGATTTGTGGTAAGTGAATATAGCGCGCTCTCTTTCTTTAACTTTACTTTGTAACTTGCACAGAAAACCTTAGTCATAAACTGTTGACCAGGTCTGGGACTAGGATTGGATCCAGCCGCACGCAGAATCCTCTGAGAAGGAGCTTGGAAAGCAAGGAGGTCCAATCTGAACCTCGTGACCCAATGGGAGGGTATCCAAAGACAATCATGTATTCTCTTGTGCCTCCATGCAGTCAATAATAAGCAACCTTCCCATAGAATCTCGTGAAATAATTGTCCATATTAATAAATCCTATTATTATTTCTTTCATACGAGTGAAGTGCATATTTGTCACTCATCCCTGCCCCCACTCATTCCGCCACAAACCTCACAAACCAAAAATGTAGCAAGTAGCAAGCAAGGAACTATTGAGATCTCAACCAAAAGGCTGTAGTAATAAGGTTCCTGGCCGAAGGAAGGAGTTCCCGTAATTTTTGTGCATGAGGACCCGAAGGTGGAGGTTATCAACAGTGAGTATGCCCTCTTCTGGGTTGGGAGTGCGAATCCCGTCTTCTGGGTCCCACGGGTGTGCGAATGAGACGTCAGATTATTGATGATGTGAGTGTGGACCTCCTATACAGTGCGATTCCGATCTCCTGTGAGGGACTTGACCACTAACGGAGGGAAGTGAGAGTTCTTGTGTGAAAGAAGGCACCCTGCGAAGGGGGGGTCCACAGAAAGACCCTCAGAAGGATCCACGGAGAGATCCTCAGGAGGACCCACAGAGAGGTCCTCCAGGAAGATCTACAGATATACCTTCGGGAAAACCCACAGAGAGACCCTCGGAAAAAAACGTAAAGAATGGAGCAGAATCAGAATAAGGCCCCAAAGGAAGGTTCCCAGAGAACCCTCGAAAGGGTAAGCATTTACCTGAGATAGTCCCAGACAGCCCTTTAGTCTTGATGATTAGATACCGAGATAGTTGGCCCTCTTTTAAGGAAAAATCCAAAGAAAAAAAAAGGTCCACTATTGTATGGAGGTCTGGGGAGGAAAAGAAATACGACTTGATCATTTATGTTGGCCCATTTTTGGGTCTTTTGAAGATTGAATATACCAAACTTTAAATTTATATGTGAATCAGAAACAGCTCCACTCATTTCGTGACACTATGCCAGGGTGAAACATAGCTGTACTAAACTTGGAAAATATAAGTCCGCTTGTTTAAATTTCCCAAACTATCTAATTTTTCCTAACTCATAGCATATAATGTTACTTATTCTAGGCACTTTGACTTTCACTAAGACCAAAGACCCTGTTTACAGAGAGAGAAGCTTATTTTCCAAAATAAGGAACCATGCTAGTGATGGATCAAAATCTGTATAGTGTGGTTACCTTTGTTTGCAAAACACAGTGTTAAAATCACCAAAGTGAGATCATAGAAAACTGTGTTTTTGAAATGCTTTAAAGGCTTTTTCACAGTGACTACTTACAGTTTTGTTTACAGTGCAGCCGACTTTCTAAAATTGGTAATTTTTTGTTTGATTCTTGAAAAAGCATACAGTTGGAGGAGGCAAAACTGATCAGAATTATGTATCCTAAATTCAAAAGACTCAAAAACAGTATTAAATTTACCAACCCACAAACCATTGTGACTGCGGTACATCTACAGAGGATATGTAATTATTAAGGCCTAGCTTATTAAGCACATTTTAAAATTGGCTGAATTGCTTGATTTGGTAAAAAATTACATGCTACATTTAATCAGCCCTCCTTTAAGGAACAAATGTCATTAAACACCACTTAATTAGCTGTTCCTACATCCCCACTGTGTGAAAAATTGTATCCTTGATGACTACAAAACATTTTTAAGGTCAAATGTGGTGAATAAAAATATCATTGAATGCCCTCTGGTAATAGACTACATAAAAGTGCAGCTCATTTCCATTAATTGGAAAGATTAGTTCTGTATCACAGTTAATCAGAATCTGATGGCTGTACTGTTTGCATGAGGATCCATTGTATTTAATCTTACCTTTTTCTGTTTTTGTTGCTTACAAGTCGGTTAATTTGTTAGGGTAGATAGATATGGAAATACCTTCCTGCTCTATTAATTTAATTGTCCTGCTCTCTACTGTGACAGAGTGACAGGTCTGAGGAGAGAAGAAATGGACAGTAAAACAACAGGAATTGATCAACATTACCAAAACCACCAGCATTATTTTCCTTCTCCTTCATTTTTTCTGTAATTGATTTCCTCTTCTCCGATTGCCTAAGATCAGCAAGTCATGACAGTTATTTAGCATGAACTCATTAATCCTCTATTCCAACTTTTTTGGCCATTCCTTTCTTCTCCTAGCCTCATCAATGCTGTAACACCTTTTGCCTGAGATTCTAGGGTGATTATTTCATGGACATCTTCTACATTTCAGTGCTACTCTTTTTTAGAAAAGGTGTGTTAAGAGTCAGATTTTTGGCAAGCTCCAGTGAAACACTCCATTAATCTCCATCACTGGTGTAATCCCCTATGTATAAATCAAAGGAGGCGAGACACTAGGATCAACATTTATTTTTAGGTAGGAAGTTAAGAGATGTCTTGTGACAAAGACTTTGCCTGCACTTTAAGCAAGTTGGAGGAGGGATGCCAGTCGCAACCTTGGCATGAACTGCAGTGCCCAGTCACCTTGCAGAAGGGCAAATTTCCTCTGCTAGTCTGAGTTCTATTACTGGAAAAAAAAGTTGTGATTCAAGGTTTTGCTGTGGTCATGTGCTTCCACACGATGCACATGCAAGTGGGCCATTTTCCATCTGGATTTACACTTAAGAGATATCCCTACTAAGACCCTGAATTCATTGAGGAAGACTGATGGAGGAATTTCCCCTCATGGTAGACACTTGATGGGTTTATTTCGGTCTTGAGTCAAGAGTAGATGAAAAGGTGGGAAGAATGAATATGTACCCCTTCTGGGATTGTGCAGGGACCTTTCTAAACTTTGGTAGAAAAAGAAGAAAACAGAAACAACAGAACCTGTAGTCTTACTGTAAGTTACCCATTTCGGTGCCTTCAGGAGTCTGGGGCATTTTGAGGACACCCTGGATGCAGAAGACTTTAATAAAGCCCTATGGACTACACCAACTTTGCTCCCTAGTGGAGAGTGGAAGTTATACATTTAAGTGTAATCCCTGGAAGATAATAACTGAAAAAAAAGAGCAGGTATAAAAATATACTTTTAACATATTGTCTTCATAATTTCAGAATTAAAAACATCCTTTATCAATAAATGGTTTTGAGTTCCCCCAATAAAAAAAATTGAGGAGTGTTTTTGGTTATTCTTCTTCTTTTCTTATAGTAAGAAATCTAACTCTCCCAAGCATTTTTGAAAAACGTGAAGCAAAATAGAGAGCACATGCTTCCTTTTCAAAGATAGAGAAAGATTTAGCATTCACAATTCTGCTGAGAGCTGAAAAGAAATGTTCTTTTTAGATTTTGAAAATGTGCCTTAAGTTTGCAATGGAAAAGATAAATGTATGATAAAGGCAAAAAATGTGAGGGCTGAACACAAGGAGTGGGATTTTGTGAGGAAAATTTTGTATATATGTATATAAAATGATTTACAAATATATAAACACATAAAATTGGTGAATAATTTTACATTTTTGAGATATATATGATATATATAAATGTATGCCTTTCAAACAGCTGCAGGAGGCAGCTAAAGTTTAAGGCAGTTTAACAAAACATTCATATATATATGTGCAGAGGCTCTCCTCTCTCCTGATTAAAGAGCATACCAGGTACGTTTTTGCCAGGTGGACAAGCTAATTGCAAATGCTCCTCAGTTTCTCACAGGGCAGAGGCCTAGCCCCCAATTTTTGTTATCTTCAGAGCTCTTCTGAAGTTGGAAATTCCTTTAAACAAATCTTTGGCTCTGTTCCAGGAGAATTCTCCAAAGACTCTAATAGGAGAGTTTCTGACTAATCTCTGTAAAAATAACAATGAACAAGTTGGGCAATGTTAAATCATAGCAGATTTCTCTTTCAGTAGCAGAGTGGCTTAAAACTGTCCCCCTGGTCTTATGATGATGAACCTCTGAATGTCATAAGGTAATACTTAAGGCTCAAATATTTTTAGGTTTAGTAGTGAAATGATTTGCAGTATGAACTTTTCCCTGCCTCACTGCTTTTCTTGCTGCCCTCCTTTTTAATGATATTTCTTATGCCTATAACAACACCTGCCTGTGTGGATACCACACAATTAGCTTATATACTCTAAGCAAACATAGGCTTAATGCAGTAAATTCTTTCTAATTTTTGTGCACTTACAGAAGGATGTTTGATCCTATATCTACATATGTATAAAATGTTTTAATCCAGAAATTATTTCAAAAAAGAAAAAAAATCATGTTCCACTGTAGTTTGTGAACCTAACAGAACCCTTTGTTGTACTAGAAATCATCAAAATATTGCAGAAGCATTATTTTTCCCTAGTCATTTAAAACATATATAATATGATACAGGTGGTAATGGCTTTATGTACATGCACATGTATGCACACTGTTTCGGATCTTAAGTGTGTGACAGAGTTTTTCTCATAGAAACCTATAATATTTTCCCAATCTTCTTTTTAACAGTCCACTCTCAAAAAGAGGTATTTCTTCTACATGAAAGTCTGGACTATTTTACAGGTTTCATCTTAACTATCACTTCAGTCTAGGGACTTCCTTCCTGGCCACATCAGGTTATGTAATGGAACAGAGCTTACTTAAAAGATTTTTTTTCTCTGTGCTCATGTTCAGTCTGATCCATCCAAGCCTTAATTTGTTATAATTAACTTTCCCTCATTATATCATCTACTATCTGTAACAAGGTGCTAAAGACAACTTGGCTCTATTGTCCTTGTAATTGTCTCTAGGGAGCTGTAGGCTGCTCTTAGATATTTCCTTCATCTCTTCATCAGCCTGAACATGTCCATCTCCCCCAGTTTCTCTCCACAGGCTACAGGCTTTCGGTCACCTCAGCAGCTCTCCCTGGGCTTCCCTTAGTTTCTCAGCAGTATCTTGAAGTGCCCTTGAACTAGTGTTAGAATACTTTATATAAACAGATAAAATCTGTCTGAAAAAGTGGGCACATAATTAGCTCTATTTTATACATGGCGTGCAGCAGAGTAACTAATGGAGATGCACCTAGTGTTTCCCATTCCCAAGAATTTTCCTTCCTCTTCCTCAAGGTTAATACATAGATATTAACATAGTGTAAAAGGGGAAGCTTTGCACTGTTACTGACAATGTGTACATTAGTTACACTAGAGACTTCACTCTAAATGTGGTACCTCTCTTCACTTTCAAGACATCAACCCATCTCTTTTCCCTAAGGTGAACTCTATATTAAATGAGAAAGAACATACAAGTGTTATAAATTTCATGCAATCTTCTCTGCGGTGTGTGTGTGTGTGCCTGTATATCATCATAATCTGGAGCCAAATATTCTGCTAGTGTGGCTAGATATTGTCACTGAAATTTTAAAACATCTGATATGATTAAAATTAAGCATTAGACCAGATATTCAAGTATCTGAGTAATATCTACCCTAGGCAATAGGGCAGCAACCAATATCTGGAAGATGTAGGAAGCTTGAACTCTGTCCTTAGCAGCAGGAAGTCTAACTTTAAGAACAAATACTGTAAGAATAAACAATAATCATTCTGACTACGTGGGAGCATGAACTGTAAGTACAAAGACGTGATTTTATTTAGTTAAACAAATATATCTAGAACAATGTTAAGATGCCACTTTCCTCATGAGTCTCAGAGATGGGGATAAATAGGCAATTTCCACCAAATGTCTTTACCAGTGGATTCCAGGGCCTTACATTCAGTAATGAGGAATTCTATGGAAGTGGATAATGGAAAATTTCTCGTATTTGCCTACTGACTTCATTACTTCAGCCAGGCTGTCTGCTGACCTATGAGGCAACTATCACCTCTCATAACTAACTAATAAATTTCTTTACTAATGGAAATGTCTTAATGATGTCCAGAACAATAACATTTCTTGAGAGTGACAGAGAGTGACAGCGCTGGTGTCACTGTGTGCCAGCATAAGGCATCTTTTAGGTTTTTTTTTTGTCTTTATAGCCACTGGAGTCCTGTTACTCTGATTGATGCTAGTGAGCATTAGCCCCTGCACAATGACATTGAATAGGACTGTGAGACCTCGGAAAATAATGTTTTGTCACACTAGCTCCAGGATATTTTGTATTGAAAAATAATAAAAAAAAGTAAAGAAACAAAAAGTAGATCTGACCTTTTTTCCTCTTAAAAACAATGAAATGCAACCTCCAGTCACATTATTTTAGGAGACAAGTAGGATTCAGGAAGCGTTTCTAATTAATTTGCTTTGTGATAATCAAGCTGGCCCTCCCCTGTGTTATTGTTCCTACAGTATTTGGGGGGATGGTCACTGTGTATTAATTCTAGAGAAGAGTTATTTTTTCTAGTCTCAAACAGCTGATTCATCTTTCATGTTAAGGGCTGCAGTAGATTTAAAGACTGATTTATTTTGGCTGTATTAACATGGGCAACATCACTTGGTCTAATGATTAAGTATTCATGCCTGTCTATAAATTACTTTCTTTGCTTTAGATAATAACAGATTATTTTTCACCCCAGCTATATGTGAATTATGGAAGATGTTTTTTTTTTAATCTCCAGCATATCTTTCTATGAAAGGGTTTATGCATTTAATTTTCCTGGTTTAAGAAAAAGTGATCTTTTAAGGCAAACTAGGATGAATTTATAGCAGCTGTTAGAAATGTTTTTTGAGTATACCTTAGAAAATAAATGACACAAAGAGAGAATGTTTCTTTAGTTTTGTTTTCTTAACAGTAAAATATAAGTAGATGATACAGAAGTGTACTTGAATGACAAGGAAAGCAACAGAATATCTATTTGCTAAGGTAGAATATTTAAATCAGCTGTGTTCAGTGTCCAAACTTTTAGCAAGCAGATGAATCTTCCTTTCCTGAGCTGTCCTGCAGGCCCGCCTTGTCAATGACTTCTGTATTAGACTTCGGAATAATGGGAGTTCTATTCCAAACCGAACTATGTGATAGCTCTGTAAGTTTGAAAATATCATACAGACCAAATCCCATCTATAAAAAATCAACAATAGGATTACCCTATTTGAGAATTTTGGGACTACTTCATTTCATCAGTTTCTTCACGTAATGGGACAAAATGACATATATCTTTAATGGAGGTAGCCCTTCACAGAGAAGAGCTTTTAGCACTTTTTTTAGCAGTTTTTTAGCATATGGAGGGAAAGCACTTTTCTGTTGTAGTTTAGCTGACCTTTTTTTAAATTAATATTTGAGTAGAAATGAAAACAATAAACAAAATGACTTGATCTTCTTTGATTAGAACGGCAGTCCAAAGTGGTTCAAGTACAGATATCCCTGCTGCAAGCATGCATGCTTAATCATATGAATTTTATCCATTGTTAAGATCTGGATGAGTTGTTAGATGTTGTCAGCCTGTTCAATATATTTCTTTCTAAACTGATTCTCTTCCATAACATCTGATGAAATCTACTCCTTATGTTTTTATTTATTTATTTTAAAATATATATTCTGATATAGTTATGAGGAACTACCAGTGCTGCTTACCAGAGAATTTGCAAGTCACTTGCATAACATATGCAACTGGTATATTTTCATCTATCCACTCCATGAATAATACGTGCTATATCATACTGATATATCTTCTACCTCATAGAGCTTCTTTGGGTAATGCATCTTCCTCCATGTTATTGCCACTTTTGGTAGAAAAGATGACATCAACCAAACATTTTAAAAGTAAAATAAAATATTAGGGATTTTTTCAAGCACTGCAACAGCCATCTTAAATTCATTACTTTCTCTGTAAATTAGGACTTCTTTTTCTCTTGATTGCTATGATGTAGTTAATCTTAATATGGCATAAAAAAATAGCTTTACAAAGTGCAAATACTGTTGGAAACATACTCTTATATTAAAGTCCCAGATGTCAGTTTTGTTGGGGGAAGCCATCAACAATTCAAGACGTAGTAAAAACATTTTTCTTGCCGATCCATTTAGGATGAATTATTATGTTGCCCTCTTGACAGGTAATGCAATATTACGTTAAGTATAAATAAATCAAAAATACAGATGTACTCGCTTGAATTATGATGGCCACTAATGGCATTTTGAGAGAAAACATAACAAATTCCAGGTCTGACTAATGTCCCTGGATACTCTGGCTGGATGTTTCTGAACTGTTCTGATGCCAGGGATTCAGGCTTAGACCTTCAATGGAGCAAAGAGTTGTTCATCTTGGGTAACTCAGTTAAAGACACCCTCCTACAAATTTTCACATCCTTTTAAGAGGATTAATGGGACCTCTGGTATGACATGACCACAAGCTCTTCTCTGACAGTGAATCTGTGTTTGCTCAGTGTGGACAGAGGAGGAGACCAATAGGACACTGCTTCTGAAGGTAGAGCAGTCCCACCTACCTATGCTCAAGTTAGTGCCCTATCACAACAGCCTCTTCCAGACAAATGAGAGTGGTGATGCCACTGTAAAGCTCATCAGCCCATTTTTGTTGCAAATAGATCCATTCAATAAATAGACCTGTCTTTAAGGAAAAATACCTTTGTAAGAGGAACTTCTTAACAGATAACACATGTTTTTGTGCTGCAATTTGCTTTCGGATGGAAACTCATAATTAGAAAGGAGACATTCTTTTGGGGGCTAATCCATCCCACAAAAAAAATAGTGCACTTAAAAATGATGATTCTGTTTTAGGGACAGAGCAAAAAGAGCTTTGAGCTGTAATATTTTGAAATTGGTGATTTATGATAGCAAAATACCTAAACTGAATTAAAATGCACTCATTTTTTTTTGAATTTGCTGTTTTGCCAGCATCTCAGATGATGGATTCAAACATCTTCATAAACCACTAGTTTATTATAATCTCTTCTCAATGTTAGGGAAGTACTATTTTATCATTGGCTTATTTATCATTACTTGCAATGTATTAAAAAGAGGGTGTTCGGTTGACCTTAAGCTCTGGAAAAGTAATATATGAGAAAGAAAAAGCAATAGTCGGAATTAATTATAGACTTAGATATGATGGAGGAGTTCCTGTCAGCGTATATTGGCATCATCCCATTGAAGTCAATGCAGTAAGACCAATTTACATCAGCAGAGGAGGTGATTTTACAGACATTGGAAGAAGAGGTGTTATGATTTTCACAAATATGAGCAGAGATATAGCGCTGACAACAGCAGAATGCTTGGTGTTGTATTTGTTTGTGTGCCATTAACATTCACACCTGTCTGCATAAAACTGTTACTGCCAAACTAAGTATTTTTTAATGTGCACAGAAAAGGTTCCTATTTGCAAGGATATCAGCCTAAGATTTTACATGAATAGAAAGCTTTAAAAAGCTGATCATGGAGTCTCATATGATGGTAAAGTTCATCTTATTGTACATCAAAGAAATACATCAAAGTGTGCCTTCTGATACCATGGTAGTTGGTTAAACGGATTCAATGGTTACGCTGCAGTAAGCTTTGAGAAAGTAGGTATAAATCAGGTGGAATATTTTGAATCACGGGAACCATTCTAAAATTATCTGAAGCGAACAAATGGTAGGTCTAGTTCTTATCTTCTTTTGGCTTTATTTCATTGGACCACCACTTACTTCAGTGGGAATGTACTAAGTTTACACGATGTAAAGGTAATTCAAGGCAGTGTAATTCAAGGCATTGTAAGGGCGAGGTGACAAAGAGATTATTTCTGATAAATCATGAGACCACTAGGGAATAATGGGATAACAGCTTTCAAATATTAGTAGAAAAGCAGAGCTGATTTCATTTCTGCTCTGTGAGTCAGAGTACCTTTTCTGCACACTTTGCAACATGATCACAAGGAATTCTGCTTGGTGTGGACGCTTTGGTGAAAAGATTGTTTTTATAATGCAGTGATTCATGTCTCTTGTTTCATATAAAATGTCATTTTGTGCTAAGCAAAGGGCTCAGTATGTCATTCTGGGTACCAAATCTGACTCACAGAGAATAAAGACCTCCTGTATAGATATAGAAGAGGAACTTGAGCGTGCTACTTCCATTAGCAATTTTGCTATATAACATTTTCACTAGAGAAACTATCTCACAGTCTAACTTCATATTCTTTTAACGGAAAAAAAAGAAACAGACTGTGCATTAAAAATCTACTTTGAAAATTAGTTGTTCAGTTTTTTTTTTTGTTCTTTTCCTTCATACATGAATGACACCAGCATGAATCCAAAGTCTCAGATTACAGTTACAGGAACTACTCTCTCCTTTTGCCTGCAACCATACAAACATAAAACATCCTCTGATGTTGCAAGCAGTTGCACAGAACTGCATTAACTATCAGGAGAGTGAGTTCAATAGGGCATACCCACATTGAGGGTAATTGGTGCTGTGTCTGCCATGGGATTAGAAGGGGCAGAGTGATGCATGTGAGGAGAGTGAGGTGGAGCACCCACAGGGACAGCACAGAGGGTGAAGCATAGAGTAGTGGGCCATCTGCACCAGGACAGCCAGTCCTGGCTATATGTAATAAACAACTACCCCTTCCCTTTCTTGGTCATTTCCCTAGAAACAAAAAGAGATACTTGGCATACAGAAAAAGAGACAGATAAGCTCCTGTTTTGAATTTGCTATGAAAAATTTTGATCTGTATTATCTCATCCTTTTCAGCACATAAAAGTGCATGCTTTCTTTGATGAAGATACATTATACAGAAATGACTGTGCAACCATCAGAACTGTTTGTTCCTTTACCTTTGGACTTTAGGAAGCATGGCGGCAAAACGAGAAGGCTCTGAGAACGAGTGGGAGAACACAGAGTCTGAAATCATTGTCACAATATTGTGACAATAACAGCAAAAATATGACTGGATAGGGAGATATTACAAAAGGAATGGTTGAATGGAAGCATATAAGCATTCTTTAAAAAGTGTTGCATTAGTTTTGATAAAACCAGTTGAAATTCCCCTGTTTCATTTAGCTGTAGCTCTGATAATCTTTCCATTCATCAGGTTGGATGCATGTACAAGCTTTCTGCCATTTTGTATTTCTTTCATGTACCATGGCAACAGCTCTTCAAAGTAACATTCTTCCATTAATGTGTTGCTGTGTTATGCTGCAAAAGAGGCTTGAGAACACACTGATCTTTAGGCAGATCTGCAAGAGCAGTGACCTCTGTGTCTGTCACATAAAACAGAGTACACGGGAATGAAAGATGGAATGGCAGGGGCTTGGGGAAGAGCAAGAGGTTGTATACAAAATGGGAGATGGAATATAGAGCACACTTTCCAGGTAATGCACAAGAAATCGCTTAAAGGGCAAATTTAATAGGTTTGCCGTGGGGCATCAGAAAGAGAAGATGTGAGTACTGCTTCTCTCTGGTGGAGTAGCATTTAGTGAAGTCAACAAATACTATAAAAACATTATGATGATGATGGGGAAGAATATTCCATGTGGCTTAGAAAACATATTGAAATCTCTTAAGACCAAGGTAATGCATTCAAGCTGCAGCCCGGGAGACCCAGCTTCACATCTGGCTTAGATAAAATGGTTTTGACATTGCAAATCATTTTTTTCTTGTGAGTTTGTCTTCATCTTTCAGCTGTTCTGCAAGGCAGCAGTTCAGGACAATCAGATCGTTCTCCTTGGGATCAAAGGGACACCTTGCTGCTGAGCTTATGAGTGTTAGTGCTGTGTGAGAGAAACCTAGTGATCTGAGCTCTTAGAGGCTCCTGCTGATAAATGTGTGGAAGGGTTATTATAGAAAGTCAAACTCTCCA
>JAUBOD010000843.1:1381677-1419269 GCA_032353885.1 Nothura maculosa | reverse complement strand
TGCCGCCCTGTGCCACCTGCTCTAGGTGTGCCCGCCGGAGCGGGAAGGTTGGACTAGATGATCTCTAGAGGTCCCTTTCCAACCTTGTAGATTCTGTGATTCTGTGATTCTGTGTAATTAATTACAGCTTAAACTAACAATAACTACTTGCTCACTCTGTTTACACCTTGAAATCTGTTCTCCAATTACTATTTCCCTGTTTCTCAACCACACATTCTTGTAAGGCTGTGAGAAAGTGGTGTAAAATGGGAGTAATAGTGTAAAAAATGTGAAAGTTGTGCTTGCTCTGCTTCTTGCAGGGATGTGTAGTCAGAGAAGCCTTTCTGAAAATACAGAAGTTGATATTTGAAGAAGGAGGAAGTGCTCTTGAAATTCTTTTTTTTTTTTAAGATGGGCAAATGAAATAAATCAAATGACGTCACTGACACACCAAGCCAGTCACTCAAAATTCAACCTTAAAATAGGAAATATTTACTTTTCACAGTTCTGAGCGCACAGCACTTCAATTTTCTGAGTGGTTATTCCTCTACTGCAGAAATAGATTAAGATAATTTGTTCATTTCTTGCCATATCTTTCATAATTTTCCAACAGTGGAAATGTATCTCTTTGGCTTTTGACTCTCTCAAGTTCATTCTACATGCATGAGGTGCCAGGTATTTAGTTGTAATTGCTATAGCATGATAGGATTCATTTTTGGAGATTTTCTCATAGGTCTGTCAATGCTTTCACCATAAGACTTAATATAAGCAAATATTAAGCACAGTGTCCAGAAGTACTTCTTAATCTAAAGAAAAAGCATCCTTGCCTAATAATTAACAAATGCTGCAAGGACTAACAACAACAACAAAAATGACCTTGTTCTCAATTTTCAAAATCATGTGCTGCAATTAGATAGTTTCTTATTCATATTCTTAAAAGATAAATTCTCTTTAAAGCAAGGGCTGTTTAAGAAAGAATGGAGATTTTTTGAACTTGTGTGAAAAAGAGGTGGAAGGAGCAGTGTGGTGATTTCCTATAGCTGAATTCTCCTCTGTGTGATCCAGGGCTGTTCAGAATATTACTCACATGACTTGCAATTCTCTTTAAAAAGTAAATAATATGAATAGGAGGAACAACATAGGAGCAAGGAGAAACAAAATGGAGAAAAAAAAACCAACCTTTTTCTGAAATCTCTCTTTAGAAAACCAGGTATCTTTTAAAAGTGTTACTTTGCATTACATTTCGTGCGGTGGACCTACATGAAAATTGGAGCACTTGAAATAAAAGCCTCTCCAAATCAGCAAAATGATTTGATCATTTATTTAAAAGCCAACCTGTGTTTCTAAGTGATATTTGCCTTACACTGTAGATATTCCTCTACAACTCAACACGTGCTCGCCACATGATTGCTGCAGATTCTCATGTGAGGACCAGCATGAGGTGGGGAATATGGTCAAATGCAGAATGACTGATTTGGAGTGAGCTTGGGAAAGAGAGGAAATAAGCAGATCTGTACATGGCAGCAAGATTGTTGGCATTAAATAAGGCTCTGCCTGCTTTACCCCTTGCACTGACAGGGTTGCAAAAGAGCAGTTCTGTTTTCATCCATGGCCTCTGGCTGGTTCTTCTAAACCACCTCCTGTATGTGGTAGGCCTCCTTTCCTAACAATATTTGTGTTCAAAGCTGCTGGAGCTGTACATGGATGGAAGTAAGTATCTGTTGTAAACATGGTCCATGTGAATGCAACACAATGACAGCTGGATTCAGTCCTAGGATGAAGAAGAAAACACAAGCACTTTAGTACCTCTCCGAGATGAGAATGTAAGCAGCGTTTCTGGATGCCTTGAGCATCTGTTCATGGCCTGATTCCTTGTGTTCTATGAATTATTTGCATTTATTCTTCTCTCCATTAGATTTAAATTCACTTGTGGGCTTTAGTCTTTGATGGGAAGAAAATTATTTCACTTTTTTTTAAAGAAAGCTCTTTCTTAAATATGTTCATATTATGTGTTTCTTCAATATGTTCACAAATAGCAGTACTCACCTTCATCTACTGAAAGAAATGAATAGTCATTAAAGTTGTATGGTTCCTTAATTCGTTCCTCTCTTCCTTTGGAATACATTTGCTGCCATTTGTCTTGGCCAAAGCCTGAACTGAATCTCCTGATGGCATTTTCTGTGCTTGTGTCATCATACCTGGCTTTCTCCTAATGTTCTTGCAGGCTTATTTATCTAGTGTCCTACTAGATGTCTAGTACAATCAGATGTCTAGGGTACTCACACATATCTTGTACTTCGTGAGGTGAATATGCTTAGGGAAGTGACTAAAAACCAATTTCCAGCTAGCTTGAACATAGATTTTTATCTGCTTTGGAGGGATATCAGGGGAATCTATAAAACACAAGTATAGTCCTCACTATAGCAGCACTGTGTTGCAAATTCATGGCAAGAAAGAATTGAACATGTGAGGTTTAAACTGTCATCCAAATATTATGAAGAATTCTATCTTTCCTACTAGACCAAGAGTCATCTTCATAAGCTGGACATACCAGTGAGTCTGGAAACAAAGATAGTTTTAAAGAAAAAAGCTTATAGGCACAATGTGAAGGCTTTTAAGAAAACCTTTAGCTTTCTTAAAATGTAACTTTTTTTTCTCCTCCCACTCTCACCAAGAAAAATAGATTTATTCACTGCCATTTATATGATGGCAACCAAAAGATATTGACTTCCTTCATGACTGCTTTTTGCAATTTGTAGTACTTGGAAAGTCTTAAAGTCAAACTGGCAGTGACAAATAGACATTTCCAAAATGTCAAGTCATTCCAAACATGGATTTTCATTCATTTATAGACTTATGCTTATATCTCAAATGTTATGGAGCTTCTTGAAGCCAATATTTAGCTTTCTGTTAAGAATTTTCAAAATCCCAAATGTGCTGACATTCTGCATGAAGATAATGCTGCGGCAACACATTTCACAAATAAATTACATACAATTAGTGGCTAATAAATAATCTGACTGCATTTTTTTTATACCTGGAAGAACTTTCCACAAAAATTGTATCTTAAAAAAAGTCACTTTTCTGAGAAATAATACCTCAAAGATATATTCAGACTGTTGCATAAAGATTAATTTATAAAGCTACTGAAATAAATATATTCCCTCTAATATTCATCTGATTAAAATAACTGAATAAATATAATGTACTACTATGCTGCAAACTCAAAAGCAAGAGATGATTTTTTTTTCAGAATTTCTTTTAACTTAAGTGACAGTGGAAATTTTTACTTTGATAAATTTTGAGGTAAAAATACAAGTTAGCCTTTAAGAGGAGGATTTAGTGTTAAATATAAATTTCTTTATAGTGCTCTACTTTCATCATTCAGCAAACTTTAAAACTTTGATATTTCAATATTTATATTCCTCCTAAATCTAAATAGGAAACAGAAAACTCTTTATACAATATAGAAGGTTTGTTTTCATAGGCTGAACTTCTGTATGAAATATAGTGTCTAAGATAATGTTAAGCACATCAGGCAGAGAGCAAATTCTGGTTCATTGTATTTTTTCTCTATTTTGTCTGTGTGTGCTTCTTTCAAGAAGGAGAGTTAGCTAATAAATTACTGTGCCCTGAAATCTTCTTATCTCTTGTGCCACATCACAGATTTTTTATTTATTTTTTTTTTTTGCACTGGAACTAGCTAGACCATCCTTTTGCCAAGACATATTTGGTATCACAAAGAATGAAAAGGGGAAAAATGGCATGTGTTCAAAATCACCTGCAATCCCAGAAGACATTAATTGCACTAGGTCCCAGAAAAACTACTTGTCCTAATTGCACACTTTTTAAACAAGGTACAAATGACACCACCACAGCCCTTCTGTGATTACGCTTGTCTCTATGGTGGTTGAATTCTTGGCTTAAACAGTGAACATATAGTTTCACCTTTTAAAATTGGGGCTTATGCTGCAGTAAAAATTCCCTATATCATAAAATCATAGAATTATAGAATGCTTAACGTTGGAAGGGACCTCAGAGGTCATCTAGTCCAACCCCAAAAATATAAACCCTATATAAAATATATAAACCCTATATAAGATTTAATGCCATTCCAGTACTCTGAAAATTAAAACTAAGAAATGCAAGGAATGGTATTTTTTTCACATTTAGAGATACTATCAAAACTGTTTAATTTTGTATTCAGTTTTGAAAAAGAGAACAACAAAAATTAAGAAACTTGGATTTTGGTTTAGTTTAGATGACACCGAACAAATCTTGTACTCTCAAGAAAAATGAAAAGATTAAATATGTGTATATATATATTCCTTTAGTAAATTTGGAGGAGTGCTGACACAAAACCTGAAACTGAGATTCAGATGATCCCCATCAAATTAAAGGGGCAAATTTGGAATATTACCAAATTAGGAGTTATTTCGCCAGCAACTGGTTGACTGCCTCGTTCAGTTCCTGAAATTATGCACCCCTCATTCCATAAAAATGCAACAGAAATGCAGAAATGACCAAAAATTATTATTACAGAGGAAGTAATAAAGTAAAAAAGAATTCATATAGGTTAAAAGACAATTAGAGCTAAGATAGTTTCATAATTATAAAGCTTCAGGTGATAATGGTGTTATGGAAAGAGTATGATAGCTGATTAAAAATGTTAAGTTTTAGATTAGTATACTAAAGAAATAAATACGACACTGCAAACTTTAATGGTGTATTTAGTCTTTTTTTGCAACTGTGGAAAAGGTTATAGGAATTATGATTTATCTTCTTTGGATGACTTGTTTTGTACATAAACATAGCATCTTGATGTCAAAAGTGAGGTCAGTATTACCTTGTATTAGACATCATAAAATAAATAAAAGTTATAAACGCCTACTCAACTCCTAAAGAACACTAAAGAAACAGTGAAACTATTTTAGAACAATTTTCATGAATAGATGATATCCCTAAACCAAGAATTGCTGGAGATTTTCTAATACACCTCAGTGACAAAGGACAAGAAATCATATTCTGGATTTTCTTTTGGTTTTGTTTTCTCTTAATAATGCTTTTGCAATTCCAATCTGATGTACCATTGAGTAAGCCAACTCATGATAGTTTTTAAGTTTCCTGAAAAAAGTTTTAGAAATGCTTTTTTATATTCATGCAGAAATCTTCATATCTGATGTTTAACACTGGAATAATTCAAAGGGCAAATAATAAGGAAGTGCCATAGAGAAACAAGCATGTACAAAAGTTTATCTTCTTTGGCATAACTTAAAATCAAAGAGAAGCTCAGCAAACTCAACAGTAAGCCAACTGAGAACAGTGATTAAAAAAAGTTCATTCCACACAGATGTGTTTGGTGAAACTCATTATCACAAATTATCACCACTTACTCAAATTAGTCTTTGTACTCCCCTGTGAAAGATCAAAGTCAACACAGTTATGAATGAAAAGTGGATTTCCATATTGATATTGTTAGATCTCTTCTCTTGTCTTTGATAGTGTTAAGGATTGGCCAAGGTTTCAGTGTTAATAACTTGCTGGCAGAGTGGAACAAGAGATGATGCAGCTGCCAGCATGGCCTAAACCTATTTTGGCTCATCATTTCAAGAGACCAAGCCTATACAAGTGCTTTTCGTCTATGAGGGTGTCTTCATGCATAGTTCAGAATGGTACCACATTTTCTCCCTTTCAGCACACGTAAGGAAGTAAGTGCTGAATAGAGAACAAACACTTGAATCACCTTCTGATAGCTATGTTTCTTTGTATATGGATCTGCCTTGCCTGTGATCACCAGAACAATCAAGGACATATAAGGCTTAAAGGACAATATATATAAAGGACAATATAAAGGTCACATACAAGAATAAACTACCCCAGCATGAGTGAAGAGACATTGGAGGCTGAAGATTCTGTCTGAATTTAGCATCTGAGCTTAGCTACTGAAGTTTGACCTCTGGGGTTTTGGTTGCATCCCCAGGTTCTGTTCAGTAATCTCACAATATAAACATCAAAGAATAAGATTTTGGAAAGCTATTCTTCAGTCCCCTTGGGACTATAAAACTACCAGGAATGATTGTTAAGCTACATCTTAAAGGTGGCTTTACAATATAGCAGTAGAGGAAAAAAAATCTTTGTTAAGAGAGAAAATTGGTACTGGAGGTCCATATAAATGTAATGATCTGTAAGGAATTTGTTGTACTCTCTTTTTTTCAGTCAGTATTTCAGGAAATGACACATTAAAGTTTAAATTTACACAAAATGTAGACATTATCTGGAGTTGTTTTTATTGCATTGCCCATTTCTTTGGCTTGCTGCTTAGGAGCAGCTGCTGGATTTAATTTTAATTTCATGTTATTTCTGGCAAAGATGCCTATACCCTGAGTGGATCATTTTTTCTTTTTTTTTCCCCCAAGATTTTGATGCATTTATTATAAATATAAACAGAGAACAATAACAGATAGTAATAATTGTGAGTAGCAAAGATACGGTAGGACCAGGTGGCTTGCTGTGACTCCATGACCTTTCAGTATTAGAAACTACCCGTTGTCATTAGTTATACTAAACCTTTGCAGCTGTGTTGCAACAATGAGAAGAAATTTTTGGACTCTGATGCTTGGCTTCAGAGCCACCCATAAGCCTCTTTAGGCAGGGGGAAGGAGGTTATTTGGTAGATTACAAAATAATTCCCACTTGGATAAGGTTTGTGTAGGTGGGAAAAGACTGTTGGAGAATTCCCTGGGTAAGGGGTTGACTTTGTTAGTGCAAGTTGATGTTTATGCTGTTTTCTGAATTAAGTTCTGCTTATAGTTGGTTGTTCTTTATTTTTCTTCTATTCTTACTCTCTCTTTTTTCTCCTTTTCTCCCTTTTTTTTTTCTCCTCCTTAACAATCCTTGGACCAAACTGAATGTAATCAAGAGTAGCTAAAATCATTCTTATGCGGGTACTAGTGGAAGATCTTGACTGGATAGGCTTGTTGGATATGCTAGAATAAAGAAAAAAGAAAAAGAAAACCCTGAAGCTACCTCTAGCTTAACTGAAAATTGAAGATTTTTAGCTGTGAGCAAAGACTAGTGTACTTTGTTTCTCTGAAAAAGTGACCCAAAGATTCTGAGTTACAGTTAATCTTTCAGAAGTCTGAGATGGAAGGGAGGTGTACAGTATGTGCCTTAGGTATTAGAACCATTTTGTGCACAGTAAGTATAAGAAGTTCTCAGGATAAAAATGAGTCATGTATATATAGAGATGTAGTTGTTGAATTTTATTATTCTGCAACAGGATAATAATACAGAAGAGACAGAAATGTCTGTTTTCCTGAGACTAAAGCTGCTTTTTGTTCATTGCTTAATATTATTATGCCACAACATAGAAAAGTTCCCATTTGTGATATTGAACCTAATATATAAATGTGCTAAGACATTATACAAAGGATTCACTTCTTTAGATAAATCATTAAGAATTTTGTAAATCAAAAAGGAAAAGAAAAGAGAGAAAAAAAAAGAAAGAGAAAAAAAAAAAAAAAAGAACACAGCTTGGCCTAACTGCCAAATCTGTCCCGCTCCAGGCCGTGACTATAAACAGCAGGCTCTATTTCCTGGAAACTGCTATCAACACACCCACTTGCACTCCACAGTAGTATGCATCCCAGCAATAGCTGGTATTACATGGCCAACTTTGTTAAGCAAGAAGGTTGCTGTTTTATCTTATGCTAGTTGGCATATTTTTTTTTTCAGTCTTTGAAACATATATGCTACAGGAGACATTCCTCTAGTGTCCATTTGAGTGTGAAGAAACTGTACCTGGTTTCCAAGGTCCATCCTGATAAAAAACTGATTGCAGTTGTCATACTACCAAAAGCTGGAAACTGGAAGGTCTGCAGGTTCAAGACCAAATGGGAATCAAGAATTCCCTTCCATGAATTGTGGGTTTCCTTGATAGACTGGCTAGATAGATTCCTATCTGGATTGTAGGAGTGTACAATTTAGTTTAAGATATGTAGAATTTAGATACCTACAAGTAGATACCCTAAGTGTGGCAGGCATCTTGTTTTTCACTATAGTAAAAAAACTCAGCAGACTCTGCAGAGCTGTTCAGCTCTCCATCAATTTTTATATGGTCAGCTGAATCTCAACACCTCAGTCATGAGGATGGATGCTTCTCCTGCAGTTTCTCTGCATGTTACTTCCAAGTTGTTTTGAATCAAAGACATATATTTAACTATTGTCATGACTGTCACAGAACTCATCTCTACCACTTCTGTACTATATCCAATAGATTATAGAGGCCTCAAACAGGTGTTAGCGACCAGTACTGAGAAAAAGTGATTCTTCATTATTCCAGCACTGTCAAGCTCCTCCTGATACTCTGCAACCTATGCTACCTGACTATTCTCTTAATTTGAAATTGATAACTCTCACTTTTTATAACAGTGAGTGGGGGGAAAATAGACATAACTCATAAAAGTACACTTCTACTTTAAATAAATATTCATCCTAAATGCCTGGACACAATTAGTAAGTGGCAATGATTAAAGCAATTT
Organism: Nothura maculosa; assembly: GCA_032353885.1. NCBI lineage: Eukaryota > Metazoa > Chordata > Aves > Tinamiformes > Tinamidae > Nothura > Nothura maculosa. The sequence goes on along the minus strand of JAUBOD010000843.1, from coordinate 1,410,750 downwards.
TTAGCTTAGCTTATTGGTGGACAGAGAGAAAATGACGACATTTCCATGGATATTTTTCTCTGTAAATTAGAGCTAGCAGACAACAGATTTTTTAAATGTTTTAGCAACTAAGTTAATTTGAAGTATTAGAGCAATTCTTTTTTTTTCATTTTTGTAATGCATCTGTGTAGTGATAGTGTTGTTCCTGCAATGACTAGCACTAGCTAGAGCCAAGAATCTAAAGTAGTACTAGAAATATTAAACTTCACATATTTTTCTAAAGAATTGTTTCCTGAGAAGAAGTGTCAATTTTAATTACATGGGCAAATTTCACAGTTTTTATGCTACCAGACTCATCATTTCCTTATGGTGAAGGGTGACAAGAATGGTTAAGGGCCACAAATGAGAAGGGAGTTTGAACTAGATGATCTTTGCAGATCCCTTCCTAAGAGGAAGCTGGATGGAGTGTGAGACATTCCAGAGGGCTGTGCTGCCATTCAGAGGGACCTAGACAGGCGGGAGAGTTGGGCAGAGAGGAACGTCATGAGGTTGAACAAGAACAAGCGCAAGGTCCTGCACCTGGGGAAAAATAACCCCAGGCATCAGTACAGATTAAGGGTTGACCTGCTGCAAAGTAGCGCTGCAGAGAGCGACTTAGGAGTCCTGGTTGACACCAAGTTAACCATTAGGCAGTAGTACCCTCATGACCAAGAAGGCCAGTGTGATCCTGGCCTGCATCAGGAGGAGTGTTGCCAGCAGGTCAAGGGAGATGATCCTACCCCTCTCCTCAGCGCTGGTGAGGCCGCTCCTGGAGTATTGGGTGCAGTTCTGGGCTCCCCAATATAAGAGGGATGTGGAGCTTCTAGAGAGGGTCCAGCAGAGGGCAACAAAGATGATTAAGGGACTGGAATATCTCTCATATGAGAAGACATTGAGTGAGTTGGGCCTCTTTAGCTTGGAGAAGAGAAGGATGAGAGGGGATATAATTAACATGTATAAGTTCATGAAAAGGGAATGTAGGGAGAAAGGGGCCTTTACAGATAGTAAAGATGTTATCATTAGTTCTGCCTTGAGAGCTCATGCATGTTCCAAAGGTTACATTTTTTTTGGCATAATGCTTGAATTGCACATGGAATAAAGTTGTGTTAAGTTTTTCTTAAGTCTGTGAACCTAGGTAGTTTTAGGCTAGGCTAGAAATCCATCACATATGGTGTGATGGATTTCTCAGTGCCAGAAATGAGCTCAAATGGAGAAACTGTGGCTGCTGTGATCTTACTGCTTTGCAGTTTTTATAAAAGTATGATGCTAGATCTCAGGGAGCAGAAAATAAAAGCTTTCAGTCTGGGTCAATTTATTAAGAAAGGCTATGAAATGTTTTGACTGATACCTTAGTATATAGTATAAACTGTTACCTTAAATTATTTGGAGTTAAGAATAAAAGTCATCAGGACAAACCATGTTGTTAGTGGTAGTTCTACGTTTTGGAGGAAGAGATGGTGGTTAGGCAATAATGCAGGAGGTGAACTATATGGTGAAAACCCTTTTATTCTATAACTGAAATAGTGAAAAAGACTCTTGCCTGATGCTGAACACATGGTTATTTGTGCTTTGTTACCTCACACATCAGTTTGATTAAAATGTAGGAAATCAGATAATGTATGGTTATGGGATAACACGGCTACTTCTGCATCTTCCTTAGACATTGCAATAGATATTTTGGCTGCAGAGTGTGTTAAGCTGTCCTTCTGCCACAGTGTCCTGACAATATTTTGCAAAATATGAGGATGACCTTCTTCTCTAGCTCCATTTTCAAATATTCTCTGTGAGTCTCATGGGTGACCTGCATACAGGGAAGGTGTAGGTGTTCTGTGAGTGTTGGAAGCCTCCCCATTCTAGGTGTTTGGAAATTGGAGTGCATAAAAGGGATCATTTCCTGCTGATCTTGTATATTATCTAAATCAAGAAATATTGGAGATACCATGGAATGGAATCATGTGATATCACAAAGAAATGCAGCACAAATGACAGAACTATTTATTTCCCAACTATCTGCAAACCAAGGGCAAACTAACAAAACAACTAGAAAATTTTCACTTTTTTTGGCTACAGTAAAGAAAAGGAAAATATTCTTCAGAGGTTATTTGGTGGCAACTACTTCCTTAATTCTATTTCTAATTCTAATTTTTTTTTCAGAAATAAATCTGTCTTTCAGGTTTATAATCTTTTCTTTAACATACTTTTACAGTTATCCATTCTTTATGTTTACTAGACTTTGTATGAGTCATTGCTAAATTCTTCAATATTTAAATTTGCAGTTGTGTGTTTTCTTGGCATTCTACCTAGAGTAAGACATATAATGATAATGGGAGGTGATCACCATATTTCAAATGAGGGAAGCAGAAAAGGAGGAAAGGTTAACTGACATACACAGTTACCTTCTTTGTGTTTTCATGTCTTCTGATGGCTCAGAGGAAATAATTGCCTTTTTGCAGCTCTCAGTTCTCCTACCATCATTGCTTTGCTGCCTCAGGTGTATTTTGTAAATGCCGACTGTATGTAGCTTCATATTTACTTTCAGATCTTCAATTGCATCCTCTCAGCCAACAAGGTTCACTGCTCTATCATTGCTGCACTCCACAGTGACTTATTTGTTCCAGTCCTCATGTATTTGACTGTCTTTTTTTTTTTTTTTTGGTAAAAAATTTTATACTCTGAAAGCGATTCTATCAGATACATTTTTTTCCAGGATTTTTCTCTTCATTTAAATTATGTTATCCACCATTCTTGCTAAGCTAGAATATATTTAGTACTGAACATCTTCACTGCAAATTACTGGGACATTTATTTCAGGAAATCATTTATCATAATCCCTTATTTATCTCCTTGGCCTTTTAGCTACTTTTGAGATGCAACTGTATATTAGCTTCAGGCTTCTTCCAGAAGAAAGATTTTAAAATGTGGAATATTTAGTAGTTTGATATGAACTTCTTTTAGATGGATTGTTCTTCAAATATTATATCATATAAAAATTCTATTATTTTTTAAGCCTTTAGGATCACTTTATCACTTAATCTCTATTAGATTATCTTAACATGGCAAGATGCTTGAGAAGGATTTCAAAAAATTAAATGAAAGAAATTGGTTCCTCTCAGTCCTCTTCCTCTTTCTCTTCCTCCTCCTTTTATTCCTCTTCTTCTTCTTCCTCCTCCTCTTCCTCCTCCTCTTCTCTCTCTCTCTCTCTCTTTTTCCCCTACCATTTGACAACTGGAACTGTTTATATATTTTATTTCTAATCTAGCAAGACTATGCTAAAATTTTGTTTCGAATATGTAATATAAAACCAAAATGGAAAGATTAAATAGCCTGTTTAGTCTTTCCACCCCTATCAGGACTATTTCAGATCACACAGTTTTACATTTTCTCCAGTTGAGGTAAAAATACCTGACCCTACATATATTACTCAAGTAGAGTTACTAAGAAAATGGAAAGTCAAAGCTTGTCTACCCAGAAAAAAGCACACAGAAATCTAGTTGTGATTTTACAGCTCCTTCCCACCAGTACCTATTCCTAGTGCATTCTTGAGGTAGTTATCTCCTGCACCCAAAGATGTCCATAATATAGACCTGCTTTTGTCACTGATCTGTCCTGAGGCTGAGCAAGTCAATTTTTCTGCTCACCTTTCCTCATCCTATATCAGTTTTGTATAAGGGAAAATGCACTATAAACTCCCTGGGACTTTCTAGATGGCATCAATCAGCCTAGAGACAAGGTCTATCACAGAAGTTGTTGGGCAACAGATACACACATGAACAGGTTCATGCACACAGAAAATATTTTTAGAATACATGTACGCATTTTTTATCTACTGGAAGTCTAGCCAGTGATTTCAGTCCTGAAAATTATGCCTACTTTGTAACCAAAAAAACATTTCAAGTAATCAAAACTGTAGGAATGGCAAACGGAAATTAATGTAGTTTATTAAAATTGTGCTTGTTAATATTCTTATAGAATTCAGTAGGAACAAAAATTATTACTTGAGAAGATGCTGAGATTTAATTTATTCAAATAAACTGCCTTAGACTTGCATTCACTTATTCTAATCACACTGTGATTAGAGTGTTTCTCTAAAGAGATGAAATGAGGTGGAAAGGGCAGGGGGTGGGGGAGCTAATTTGTCCATCTTTTGAAGAAGAAATTCATACTTCCTTAAATTTGGACACCTAAAGCAATAGAAGAATCCAGTGAATACTGAACTAATGTCAATTAATTTGGAATTTGGTTACCTCTGAAGAAGTCAGAAATATCTTAAGGTTTGAACTACAAAATCAGTAAATACTATATTCTCTGTTAGTGCAAATTGCTACCATTCTGTTAAAGAATATGGCCTATGTATTGCTACAGGTTTAAGCAGGAATATGTTACTCTGACTATATTATTTCCTTACAAAGTAAAAGCTGTGGCATTCTACCTTGTAGCAAGCAAAACTAAATACTAAGCTCTCTTAGTGCCTAGAGTTTAACAATCAATGGGATTTCAAAGGTAGTAGACTAAGGCCCTGTGTACGCTCCCTTGAGTTTGGGGTGTTTGTTTGCAGATAGACACAGGAGAGGAAGAAAAAAAAAAGTTGAAAAATGATTTTTTTTCTGGACTTTTTTCCACTGTTCTGTCCTACCAATTGCACTGTTTGACTTAGGAAGACCTTACCTTATCTTTTTGATAAAGAAATCAAGGTATTCATCATTCCAATGAATAAGCTTTATTCATTTTTTTTTGTCTTTACTAGAATCTCTGATGTTATAGTAAACCTCTGTCCGTACATTGGAAATACTATCAAAAGTGAGATTTTTTGTTGGTGTGTTCTGATTCCATCGATCAACCAAATTATTCAGGAAGTATCAGTACATATAAGATGATGTACTAATTTATCGCACTCTTCACAGCTTCTGGCAATTGCAGACAGACCTACTTGCCCTGAGAGTACTATGCGTATTCAGGTGTCTGAGCTAAATAAGGTGCTTTGGCCATTGAACAACTGTCTCCTATTCAGATTTGTGTGAAAAAGAAAGGTCATTGCATCTTACAAATATAAAAACAATGTATTAATTCAATAGCAGTGATAAGAGGATAAAAAAGCAGTGTAAACAAGATTCTTTCTTTATTTATATATATATTTTTCCCTTACCACTGTAGAATGAACCAGTGACTGAGCAATGTGGGCTGATGACCTAGATAACTGAAATAGCTTAATCAATGTTGCAGCTAAAATGGTGTTGAAAAATCTCCACACATCACAGAGCCACACAATTACTTTTGACACTTGAAATCTCTAACTGCTCAGTTAGATAATGGCTCTGCAGCATGTTGTTTATGCACTTGAATTGCGAGCGCTTTCCCCAGTAGAATTGAGAGCCCTATGCTGGTGGCCTGACAACTGTCTTGTCTGTAAAAGGATTAGGTATATTTGTAAGCCCTTGTGTTGCCTCATTCCCTGCTGGATTAGCATGCTAGCTGGAGGGCACCATGGTGTCCATTAAAATGCTGAACCTGGACGGATGATGAGTGTTCACGTTCCTCTAAATCACCCGAGCTCAGTGAGCAGAACAGAGCCTTTCTTGCTTGTTCCCATGGTTCTTTCCCTGTCTATGACTTCTGAAGTGTTGTATTTGAGCAAGTCCAGGAAAAAAGGGAAAAAGCCACATTCTGACAGTCATGACAATTTTAAAGAACATTTTCTTTAGCGAGCCTAATGACTTCACATCCCAAGCACTTCTCCATAGGAGCCACTCAGTGTTTGTCCCAGTCATACCACTTGCAGAATAAGTCACACACTATGCTCAGGATTTCACAATTGTCTGACAAGACTTTGAAAAAAAATAATAACACTACTTCATCCCTTCTTATTACCCTTCCAAGGATCAGTCCTGCTGGGTGCTTGGCATTCTTTTTTTCTGCAGTGCACTGAACATGTGTTGAGCTTTAAATACATGGAAAGTTCCAACAGTTCAAGCTAAATATGTGTCCAAATGTTGCAATAAAGCTACGGTGTTCTGCACTTCACAAGATAAAAACTCTTCAGAGGATCTTGAAATCTTTCCCCAGAATTTGTTAATTGATCTTCGCGATTTCTCTGCAACAGAGGAAATGTTCCATTTATTTGGACAGTAAACTGAGCTATGGCAGAGTAAATGACACGATGCATCTGGGAAAAAATAAACAATAGAATTAAGATGTCACACTACCAATCTCATGGTATAAGCACTAAACAATATTAACCATCAAAATCCCATAGAATCTTTTTCTGTAGCAATGTGGCCTGGTAAATATATATTTTTCCTTTGCTAGTATCAAGCTCCAGGCTTCATACTAACCTTGCAAGGATTCAGGATGTGCCAGGTATTGTCCAGACCTGCCTGATTTTTGCCTCTCTGGAACACTGCTTTAATAATTTTTTGTTTGTTTATCTTGTTTTGTTTTGAATGACTAGATGGCTGTTACCTAATTTATTTTACTTTTGATTATTGTTGTATGATTTTGTGGTGCAAGGGTAAATTTCATACAATGTTGAAGGTATTCTGTGCAGATTGCCTTTTTTGGGCTCAGCATAAACCTCTGGGGTAGAGGTGTATAGGCCTGGGATTAATTGCAGAGGCTCCACCCATGGAGACATTTGATGTTTTGCAGAAGACTACAGGCATAAGATGATATTGGGGATTCCAGGACTATAAACAGCTCAGCAACTCTCAAGTAAAGAAATATAGATCTGAGAAGAGGGGGAAGTGTGGGGAGGAGGGCTGATTTTAGGGGTACAAAAGAGCAATCAAAGCAGGGATACAGCTGTTAAAGGTGCTTCGTATTCAATAAATTTCGTTGTAGCACGGAGCTGCAGAACGGAGAAGAAGATGTAAATCATTGAAGGCTATCTTATATGATATATAATATATATTGTTGTATTTAAGTCTGAACCAACAAAACTATTTGATTAGAGTGGTAAAATTTGAACTATAGTATTAATAAATTGTTGACCTTGAGTAAAAGATATGTTTCATTTTGCCCATAGAGAAATTTTTAGGAAGATAATTTTATGTTTTTGAATGGCAGAAAATATATAGAGCGATTCAGTATTTTTTCTATAATTTTGTTCTTTTATCTGGTTACAAATATAGGAGACCTAAAACAATTATGTAAAGAATAATTTATATGTCTTGAAAATTTAAGTAAATATGATCAATTTGTAATGACAGATTTAAGAGCATATAGATCATTTTTAGAAGGTGAAGATGTAATTTGACTCCACTAAGAACTGAATAGAGTATTTTGATCCAGATTAACTGAGTATTTGTCTAGACCAAACCAAAATTTATTCACTTTCCTTTATTCCAGAATATCTTTTTTACTGACATCTTTGATTTGGGCATTGATTTTTTTTAAAAAATTCCTGGTTTATAACCCTGTTTTGTTTCAATTACAGTTAAGGCAAAGTCTTAAAGCACTAGAATTCTAAATAATAAATAACTGCCCTAGATGGGTCAGATGAAAGAGAAGTAAAATTTATCTGATCAAAATAGACTTCACAAAATTGACCTAAAAACAGGAATTTACAGTCATTAGAGATACTCTGGGGTACAGAAGATAATGCATTCAGCTGGTAAATAGGCCACAAGACTTGTGAGAGACAAGTCACAAGAGCTGACTGTTCTTCAGCCCCAGCTGGAGCTTACCTCCAGTCTTATAATGGCACCAATTGCTTATGCAGAGATGACTGCATCCTGTTAAGTACTTAAATATTAAGGACAACTGCTTCTGAACTGGTTGCCTACACTCCCTTTATGGAATAAAATTTACATTTTTCCTCAAAGTGGAGTCTAAGGTGTTACTTCCCAGGTGATTTGCATTTTAAAATGTCTCTTTCTCTTCACTAGTATAGCCATAGTCTAGTGTAGTCTGTTAGGCCCCTGCAGATGTCTTATATTAGGTGAGATGAATTCCACCTGCTCTGTTGGCTACCAAATTGTATAAAATTGAGTTTCTGTCACTTTGAAACTAATATGTTAACACGTTTTCACATATCTCCTCAGATACCCATCTGCCTCAACAGTTAGCAGGAAACACTTGATTAAATGATGATAACCTTTAAGTGTGGCTATCATTCATTTTACTTGTTCATGATAATCATTTTTAATGACTAAAATACATGATAATTATATATTGCTTGATTATACTTCTTGTTCTCCTTGGAAAGCTTCTATATCTTTCTGTTTATTAAATGTTTGGATGTCTTTTTCTTTTTAATACCTGATGACAAGGGCTCCTTTACTTTAGGCATTGTACAGATCATGTGATTCCTCACAGAGTAATATTTTCTCTGATGTTCTTCTCTGGAGGTCTCCAAACCCTACTGGATGCCACCCTGGGCCACATGTGCTAGGTGTCCCTGTTGGAGTAGAGAGGTTGGACTAGATGATCTCTAGATGTCCCTTCCAACCTTAACCATTCTGTGATTCTATGTGAGATAATACTTTGTTTTGTTAGAGAGTTTGTTAGTTTATATTTTGATTTCACACAATTTACGGTCTCAAGTAGAATGGGCAGTTCTCACAACTGGATAATCTATTGGTCTGTAAAAGAGTGATGCTGTAGAGCTGTATAATAAGCTTTCTAGTTCAGTATGCTGGTTCATTCCATGCCAAAATTGCATAGTATTTGTCATTTTTGACAAGGAGAATTTGGCAAGACATTTCCATAACCCATACCTTGCAGCTAGGCGGAACTTCTGGGAAATGTGTTGTCTCTTTTGGCTGTTTATCTTCCTCCATTTTAGGAATGCAATATATCTTTGCATTACCTTTCCCAGGAAAGTGAATTTATTATTGAAAATACATACTACACTGCTATCTGTTGTTTACCAGAAATCGCACTGGAGGTCTAAAAAAATATTTGAAATTTAAGTTGGGGCTTCTGCTCCAGATTCAAACTGAAAATAGGTTCTGCATATGCGATTGGTACCTAACTCCTTACTATAACCAAAGGAATTTCAAATACTGAGAGTCTAGAGAGCTGTCTTATACTAAACTTAGCAGCTACTCACAGCTGAGCTGAATAATCCTCTGAATCCCTATATTCTTGCTCAACGGATTCAGTTGCACCCTCACACAAGTATATACTGCTACTCGAGATGTCCATAATATATACCCACAGCATTGACAGATATGACATGGGTTATATATGAAATCTGTGCATTTCTGGAGTAGAGGCTGAAAGTCATCCAGAACTATCTGGAATGTAAACCACAATATTGAAGTGCATAGCAGCTAAGTTAGGTATGAGCCATAGAAAGAAGGATGTGTGGGCCTTTTTAAGCTGTAAGGAAAGTTATAGCTTGAAAAATATATAGTTAAATGTGATGGTGTAACAGGCTTCAAAAATTCTGTTTTCTTTTCCATACTCATGGGTATCCATCAGGTTAAAGTATACAAGAACAACACAAATAATGAAATAATTTCAGTTATACCCAAAGTTTGAGTGATTTTGTTAGTCTATAATTACTTTCATTTCAACATTTTTGCTATGTCAGCCCATTTAAGACTCTAACATATACTTTTAAAAGGATTTTCATCTTTCTGGACATGCAGCTGGCTGAGAAGTTATTTAAGTATTGTGTTTAAGTCATCAATATTTGTCACAAAGCTTTTTGAGCAGAGAAGGAAAACTTTCAATGTGGTTTTGGAGTAAAGGAAAAGGGGTCAACTATCCCACTGATATCTAGTTTTGGGATTTCATTTTGGATGGCTGTCTAGGGATAGTTTCAGCCCTGCCTTCTGCTTTCCTCCACTTTGCCTAAGGGCTGTGCAAAAATTCTGGAGTGGGGTATAAAAAATGTTTGGTAACACAAGGTTCATCACTACTTTAATCTTGTAAACTTTCTCTACTGCAATAATTTCATGTTTGCAAAATAGGGAAAAAATAAAAGATATATTGTTAAATTATTTGCAAGCAACATAGTTACCTTTCGAATGACATTACCCATGAACTATGAGGAAATATTAAACTTAATTCAGGCCTGCAGAAACAAGGAAGATCACGTAGCAAAACGGGTCATCATGTGACCTGTGCTGTTTTTTTTTAAAAAAAGTAGTTTTGTAAGGTGAGTTTCAGGCCTTTGTAACTTAAGAGTAAAGAGAAACTGAACTCAATATAAAAGAAGCAAAGCAAAAAGAATTGCAAGAGCCTCATAGGATTGAGAATCTTGACTCATAATCATTGTGAGCCTGATGCTTAGTATACAGGATGTGCATGTCTTATTTCCTCCCTGGCCATGTTTTTCTCAAGCCTAGGAAGCTTTAATGCCAGTTTTCAAATTCATTGTCATATCCTAAAACACCATTTCATTTACTTTGGCTTTCAGTCAAGGAAAATAAGTAAGGATGAAATAATTCATCTTTTTGAATGAGTAGAATTTATGGGTTGGATTCCTACACTTCATTCTAAGAATAATTATTCTATGATTATTGAAGCTATTGTGATTCAACTACTCTGATTCAGCCTAACTCAAGCCCAAAGAATTTTTATTATTCTTCTTGATCTGATCTACCCTTTAGACTGGAGTTCATGGGCTGATGGTACTAATCATTTTTATTCCACTCAACACAGTAGATATTCAGTGCTAACTTTTACGACAAATGCCTATATTTTTTGTTTGTTTTCTTCCCCCAAGGAGATTAAGAGTCTTTTTACTTTAATATGTGGGAGAAAGAGTAAATATTCCTTTTATTTGTAACGTCCTTGGTAAAAAGACATCATAAGTGTCTCAAAACTCAGAAGCTACGGCTTGTTGATGCTTGTATTACAGCAGGCCCAAGAAGAAAGAGGGAAAGTGAAGTTTCTGCATTCTTCTGGAAATGAATTGGAACTAGAGGAAATGAAAGTAAGTAGAAAAAAAAAATGGAACTGAGTGTGAGAACAACCAGAAATATCAGAATTGCTTGAGTCATTAGGAGAAGACACAGACAGCATGGAACTGAAAAAAAATGTGAACTCTGGCTAACTAATGACCATTTTTAGATGTTCCAAGCCCAACTGGTACTTCTAAACCTTGTGTGTGTTGCCCAGTAATCTAGTCTAGATGTTGGCTAGATGTTATTGTTGTATAGATACACTGAATTTGGAGTCCATATAGATGTACACTCATTTCAAATTTGAATAAAATTCCAAAGTGTCCTAAGATGAGAGATTTGGGCTGGCAGAGCTGAATATCAAAAGTCTCAGCCCACTGTGAATATAAAAAGTGTTTGGAAGCTATACCTATGAAGTTCAAGTAATTTGTCATGATGTATTTACCTAACATTATAAAAATTGACCTAAGCTCCAAACAAGATTATGAATTACCTAAAAGGACAATAGACATTGATACAAATTTTGGAGAAAAACAATATTTATTACAAACAAATCTGAAATAAATTCTTGTCTAGCAACAAAAATATTTCTTGTATTGTCTTTTTAATTTGTTCCACATTTTGTAATACATTACTAGTTCCTAATTTCTGAAAAGATATATTAATACAGATGTCAACAGTTGAAAATATATCAAAAAGTATTAAACATTTCAGAAAATAAGAGAAAGTAATATGTGGAGTCCTATGCTTGTCATTTTAGGAAGTGCTGTCTTTTTAGGATCCATGGTACCTGTGGTACTAAGAGATAATAAAAAATGAAGATTTTTTTTAAGATTATCTGTGCTGGTAATTATGAGTTAATTATTTTCACAGAGCTGTTACAGTAATACCTAGTTAAATGCCTTTGTTATAGTTTTGTCATCCTCAGTAGTATTGGTAATAATAGCTTTATTACTTCAGCACTTCACAGAATCACAAAATGGTTGAGGTTGGAAGGGATTTTTTCACACCAATAAGGTCAACTCTCACCCTTTTCTTCTTCAGGCTGAACAAGAGCCTCTTCTCAAAAGAGAAATGCTCTAGTTTTCTATCTTTGTAGCCCTATGCTGGACTTTCAATAAAACTACGTTTCTCTTGTTTGGGGCAATTCTGGGCTGCCCAGAACTGCATGCAATTCTCCTGAAGTCACCTCAACAGAGCCGAGACGTGGGAGGATCAGGATCACCTTCCTCAACATGTTGACAGTGGTCTTCCTAATGCATTCTGGCATACCATTGGTCTTCTTCATCACAAGGGCAAGTTGCTAGCTCATGACAGCATGTTATCCACCAAGGTGCCCAAGTCCTTCTCTGCAGAGCTGCTCTCCAGCAAGTCATCCCACAGCCTATACAGACATCTGGAGTTATTTCTTCCTAGGTCCAGGACCCTGCACTCATCCTTCTTGAAATTCATGACCTTCCTCTCTGCCCAGCTCTCTAGCCTGTCCAGGTACCTTTGAATGGCAGCACAGCCCTCTGGTGTATTGGCCATTTCTCTTAGTTTTGTATCATCAGCAGCCTTGCTGAGGGTGCACTCTGTCCCTTCATCCAGGTCACTGATGAATAGGTTGAACAAGACTGAATAGAGTAAAGAGCTCCTAAGGACACCACTAGCTAGAGGGGTCTAAATCTTTATAGACTTCAATCTATAAAGTTAAATCCAGAAGAGGAAACCATCTCCATTCTATAATATTACTGCAAATGAGCTCCTGAGTAGAGTTTGGGTCACTGCATTTTATTTATTTATTTAGGGTAACCAGACGTGCAGATTAAGACCAAAAGCAAATGGTCATAGTAGAGTCTTTTCTCCTCATGTATTCTCAGGAGTAGTAAGCATCCTGCAGTGATACCTTCTCGTCCTTCCTAGTAGATGAACAAGAATAAAACTAAAAAAAATCAGATGACTTCCATCAAACTTCACAGACCTGGTTCTGAAAAAAAAAAAGAAAAAAAAAGCAGAAAAAACGATGAAAATTGGTATTATTCTTGCTGACATTTTTCACTCTTTAGTTAGTCACTCTTCACAGTTTCTTCTGCTTGGGTGATCAGTGCTAAATAAATTGATGTGAAAATGTGCTGCATAGGTGTTATTAGTTAAAAAATGCATTGCTAGCTAAAGTGATGTTTCATGATACAACATAGACACACAAAAAAAAAACCAAAGCCCACAAAATAACCCAAAACTTATAAGATTGAAACCACTTTGCTTTGAAAAGTCAATAAGTGTTGATTTTAGTATAAACTATGTTTGCTTCATATTCTTAGTTTTATAATAGATTCAACAGAATAATATGACAAAATATTTTAGAGTATTTTACTCATTGGACTATGTAAGAAATATAATAGTTATAGAGCTTTCAAAATTACAGGGCTTTTGATCTTTCTCTTAGAATGCATAGATCAAAATGTTGATTCTGCTTATAGCTAGTGTGTAACTAAAATTTAAGCTCTATCAATCAGAAGAGCTTATTGGGAAATCAGATTAAGTGGGAACAGTATCTATTTCATTGTCAACGACTGTGTCAGCTGCTCTCATAATAGAAGCGTTTCCAGAAATGAGGAAAAGCAGGCCATGACACTCAGGATTTGGAGGCTGGGAGCCTCTGTTTGAGTTGTTTTCAGGTGGAAAATCTTCTTTCTCCATGCTTGAATTGGATATCCTTAGTAGCTCTCTACTCTTAGCCTATTGCAAAAGTAAAGAGAGAGGAATTAACATCTACTCAACTCAGCATGTGAATGTGAGTAAAAATCGGATGTAAATTTAATGTGCATGGATAAAAGCATGCTACATGCCATACCTCTCTGTGCACTCTGGCTGTGCAGCTCTCATAATGTTCAGTCAAGACTTTTCATGTCCCTATGTGCACATCCACACTCATTCACACAGACTTGTCCAGATAGCTCTGGAAGAAATTTTTGCTGTAAGTTTCCTTGCAGAAAAGTGACTTTGATGTTTATCCTTTCGAACATTCTGTTCAAATCCCATCCATGGGAATTGCATGTTTGTAAGTAGAAGTAGATTAGCAAAATTTAATAATCCCATGTCTGCAGAACACTTTTAGGGTCTCCTCGAAGACTGGATAGTCCAGTTCTTTTGTCTGACCTTTGCTCATTCTTGAGAGGGAAAATAAAAAGAATAAATGAATAAAATGCTGAAAATCTTCCAGAACCTTTTTTTTTTTTTTTTTTTTTGACTAATAATGTTTGGAAATTGGGGAATTTTAAAAGAGTAGGAATAAGAGTGGGTGGTGGAGGGATAATAGGAAATACTGCCTGTTCAATGCAGAACTCTCACTGTTTTGTGTTTTGTACTATGAATATCTGAACCAACTAACAATAGTTCTTAAGAAGAAAGGTAAAATAGGATAGATTTCCGTATTCAAGAGGATCCTTACTGTTAATAGGGTCTAATGAAATGCTTACTGAAAACACCAGCATGATTGGTGTTTGTTTTAATGCACATAGAGAGGTTGCTCCATTTCATACCAGATAAAAGCCTTTTCTTAGTAAGAAGCAGTTCTGGGTTTAATTACAGGTTATAACAGCCTAGTACTCAATCTCTAGCATTGACCACTAATGAGTGGTGTAACAACGTAAAGAAAAAGGCATAAGAAAAGAACAAAAATGTTGCATACTTTCTAGAATATTTTCACAGCTCTGATTGTCTGTGATTCAAAGGTTTCCTGAAGCCATTTTTTTGTCTTTGCATTTAGTAATCTGTAATAGATACTTCTCTCATTGCTTTTTTTAGTCCTTGTGCAATAGTTTCAGTTTTTTTGTTCATTAGTGCTGAAATTTGTTTTCCTCACATAATCCTGTTTTTCCCTTTTTACTTTCTCCATGCCTCACTTGATTCTACAGACCACTGTTGCACTCCTGCCCAGTCCTTGTTGCTCCTTCCCCACAATGTTCTCCGAAAAAAAAGTTTCCTTCTCTGATCAATTGTTTCTTAATCAGATATCTATCTTGTTTTGTTTATGTCAAATGTCTACTACAAATACCTACTTTTAGTTATAGCTATGGAAATACTGAATGCATCCTTAATCAAGCTGAACTAAGGCTGAGTCGACTAGGTATATTTATTTCTATTGCTGACTAGTAAAAAAACCTCCTCATATCATAGCCTGCTGTGGGCAAGTAATTTGTTTTTTGTTTTCCTCTCTTAACCCAAGTATATAGCTTTTTGTACAAGAGACTGGGGAAAATTAGAAGTTTTCTTCTAATAGTGATGGTGATCTATGCATGCTTCTGTCTCACTTATAACAACCTGAATGTTTTTACTTACATTGATACTTAAAACTATGAATTACTTTCTTTTCCTTTCCTAATATATGCTTTGAGACTCTTGCTAAATTAAATATATATTATATGAACATGCATTCTTGCAATTGACATTCTCTTATAGGAATGGGAAGTAATTACTCTTGACAGATTAATGCAATCTGTTAGTTATCCAAATGCTTTTAGCCAGTCACATTTAGGGATGGTCAGCACAGTATTTTCTGCCATTTATTTTTCTCCTGAATGTGCCCAACTGTTTTAGATGTTACCCATGTTGTTGAGATCCATTTAGTAATTATTCAACAGTAGGCTTGAGCAACATACTAGGGGGCATGCAACTCCAATCTGGAAGCTGATGAAGAAAGCTACAGCTTAAGTACTAAGAGTTATAACTCAGCATGAGAACCTGAGCTGGAGTGTTCAGCACAGAAGAGGGATTCTGGCAATCATGAGGGCTCTTCATCGAGCTCCGTCTGTAGCTGCATCTGTTGACTTTCAGATTCCTTTGTACTCAAAGCCTTTGAGAACGGGATTGCGTCTTGGCTGGTGATCCTTTATTACCTAACTGACTGGATTGTTCTGGGGATGTTATATGTGAATACTAACACTTATATTTTGATAATATTTTTATTATTAAATCTAACTAAAAATTGATCTGTTGCGTCAATGTTATTGATAATGTTACGTTCTCATTTTATTTATCTTCTGTGTTATTTATTGATAGGCACAAGCCCAAATGCACAAGCAACCATTAAAATAAAAGCATTATGTTTTGACTGTGTTTCTATTTGTAATTTATTGTGAGGACTCATTTGTTGCAAGTGTTGGGGATTCAAAAAGACAGAGTCTCTGTAAGACTATCGATCTCTTGAGTAGGATGAAGGTATAACTCAACAAGCAAGTATATGTTTTGTCTGTTATGTATCTTTGTATGAAACAAAAATGAGAAGACTATTGGTATCTGCATAATCTGGCAACATATTAGACAAACTAAACTTGAAGTTTAGCAGAATGAAAAAAGATTATTTAGTTTATATATTCAAACAAACGTCAAAGTGGAAATGTGATTTTCACTGGGAGACATTAGGTGTCACACATCACAATGGGAAGCCTGCTGAACTCATGCGAGGTGAAAAGGATGCTTAAAAACTGTGCTAGGAGCTACCACAAAAAGAGAGAAGTAGACATCTCCAGTAGGCAGTTCATTCCTTTTAAGTTAAGATACTTAGCTTCTGGAGGGATAAGTTGCCCTCTCCAGGCATCCCTATCTCTAGGAGAACAGATGTCTCATCTAGACAGGAGTTGTTTTTCAGACAGCTAAAAATCAGTGAAATATCTTTTACTTTAAGAGGAAAAATGATTAATAGTCGCTTAGTGAGTTTAGACTCTTTTCTGGAGAATTCTGTGACAAGTAATTCCCTCAGTTAGGACTCAGGAAGAGAAGTATTTTGTCAGCAATATCACATATGGTATAAAAAAATAACACATTGTTCTAAAACGAACTTCTAATGTCCTTCAGATGTTTAGCTGGTCCAAAGATCTATGGCCCAGAAGCTGTGGAAATTTGTGCAGTCTTACAGCAAACCCAGAGGGACTCTGACGTTAGGGATCTGCCATATGTCTTCAGCTGTCCTGTAAATGGACTAGGTTCTATTTCCAGGCACTATGTAAAAGCCCTGAAGAAAGATGGCTAAAAAATCTGTCTGATAACAGAAATATAGCTTTGTTAATAAGCTCCTTTGAAAATCTGAATAATCTTCTAGGATGTCTTCTCTTTTCATTTCCTTTCTTATGTATTAATTAATTTTATGATGACCTCTGATAGATGTATTTCAAGTAAGTCATAGAATGCCAAACTGATTTATAGAATAAAACCTGTATTTACTATTCTTGGATCCTTTTTCAGTTAATATTGTAATGAGTGTGCTATTTAATAGTTAGGAAGATAGTTTGTCAGGGCAATCTCTATTGCTTCTCCCACTCCTAGTGATAGGAGTTCGTATACTGTAGCTCCAGAATATACCTGAGAGCTTATGTCTATAGCTTCAATATTTGTCTATAGAGTAAAATTTTGATTTAGACATAATCTGCATTATTTTGATATTATCTATCTGTTCATCCATCTATCAATCAAAAATATATATTAATTATTTTAACTGGGTTGATAACAAACACCCCATCACTTATGGTTGTGATGAACTTTTCAAGTCATGCAATGAAACGTTAGTTCCACTGGATGAGAACATCTATGGCATTAAGAGTAGAATTATTACCTAAGCAGCAACACTGTGTGTCAAGATTTTCATCTAGGATCCATCTCAAGTGGTTCAAGTTTAAGAAAAGTTTTTAGGAAGGGAGCAAAATAAACAAAAAGTAATATATATCAAATATCCTATCAAAAACAGCCTTTGAAAGATATAGTCGTCCACAGCTATTATGGTGCCAGATGAATCTATCCTGCATATCCATAATTCATGCTTTTGACCAAGACAAATATAAACTATGCAAAACAACCACTAATGTCAACTGATTCACACTACCTCCACAACTGATAGACTTTGACTTCTAATGACTGAAACGTTATCTGGGAGATATTACGCTGCCTGCCCCAGTCTTCAAAGAATGGTTGCTGCAGGTTGGTAGAATTGAGAAATCCTCACCTCATACATTCACACATATATTTGCTCTAGCTAGTGTTTGGTGTCTAGTGTTTTAAGGGAGTCAGGTTCAACTTGCGTTATAACAGAATCAACAAAGCAAAGATACTTCAAATGATTGGGTGAATCATCTGGCCATGGCAGAGGACACTGATGTTAGTGAAATATTCTGTTTAGTCTCTTTACACTGCATTGAGTCTATTTTCTCTTGATGTGTGGTGGTAAGGCCTATTAACAGGATGACTGTACATCAGAGAATTGTACTGAAATTGTACTGAAACATCTGGTTTTTTTTTTTTTCAGATAACCAATTAGTATGAATGTTCATTAGCAGGGCAATTCTCAAAAAAAATTGCAAAAGGTTAGGAGTTTTTCTGATATAACAGTATTTCATTGGCATAAATCCAGTCAATGATAGAACCTCTCTGACTTTTCGTTTAGAAACAACTCGGACTACAACTGATTCAGGGTGTCTGGGTAATGGGACATGGAGATTTCATACTAAGTCACTGGTTTAATTGAGCCTGCGTCTGCAGTCCAAGCAAAGTAGTGGTGGGTGCAAAAGGAAGTGCTGATTTCAAATGAACCTGGAACCTGGAAACTATTTTTGTCTTCATATCTAATGGCAGATTTAGGTTTGGTTTTGGTTTTTTTTGCATTGCAGTTTATGCAAGTATGTGTGTGAGTCTGAGTTGAGCACTTGAAAATCAAAATTCAAAAAATGTAGCGAGGTGCGAAGTTTCTATAATCCTGAGGGAGTATATGAGCAAGTTAATTAGAAAAGTTGAGACTGGTCACACTGGAGGTCTTAAATGTAAAAGGAGCCATTTAAGCCTTATCTCCTTGTCATCAAAATGGCTAGTCATGGACTTTACCATCTCACAATGAAAAAGCATTGAAGGGGTTCAAATAAAAAATTAAAAGTTAGAAAAAGAAAAGCAAAAAGCTTGACTACGAATTATCATCAATTAAAAGTCTATATTTCTCTCATTCTTTATATAAATTTTTGAGAAAAAAAAAAGACAAGAGCAGCTCTGAAGTGGCTGACATCTGGAATCCTAGTGCATTTAAGTCAAGTGAACAAGTAATGCTTTTGATGCTTGCTTTGTTGATGACTATATTGCTATTTTCCTAGCTATTTGGAGAATTTTAGCAAAACATTGCCAAGTAGCCCTCGATGCCTTCTAGCTCCTATACACCAGCTCTGTAGTGGTATGAAATGTGTCTTCATCTGCCTCTCCTCTTACCACCCTTTACCTTATCCTGTGATATATTATCCAAACAAGGGAAGAATGCATATGCCTGCTGACCATACCTCCTAGTTAGGATTATCAAGAGATCTGGATTACTGTGTGCTATATGGTGTGTCTGATCCACATATAAAGGTTTAGATAAGAAAGTGTCTCTTTTTGTAGCTATCTAAGAGTGTCCAATTCTTCATTTTACTAATCCTATAAATGAAACAAAATGAATGCCCTTGTATCCTTCTCTGTCCTGGCATTGTTGGTTGTTTTTAATTTCTTTAAAGCATAGTACAAAATTATGAGTTTGAATTGTTGAGGTGCTGGAGTCTCATACATTGCATAGTGATCAAAATGAGAGAAACTTTATGCTTTTGTACACTGTATCTCTACATTTCCTCTGCTGGTTGTTGCATAGGACTTTTTTGTATATTGAACTTAGAAGCAAAACAAATACCATCAAGATATCATTAATACCTTAGAAGATTTTGACTATAAAAAGCGCTGTTTGTACTTAAAATAGAGATAGAGAAACTCATTTCCCTTCCCTTTATCAACATCCAGGTGATCTTTTTTTTTTTTTTTCTCTCTTTGGCTTTTTTGTTAAATGAGAACAAGATAATGAAAATCAATTTCAAGAGACATTCTTTAAATTTGAAAAATAAATGCCAGTGACCTCCTCTATCTTTTCCCCATATTGCTGAACTCTACTAGCCACTACAATGAAAGTTCATCACAAGAGAGAAAAGACTGTTTGTATTAAAGAAAAATGCAATCAAGCTATACATGGTACATAATAAGTGGCAGATAAGTGACAGTGAAATATTAAAACTATTAAAAAAATAAATGTACTTGATGTAATTTTGCCCACAAAATTACAAGGACTTGTCCACTTAGAAATAAAAATGATTCATATTGAAAATAAGCAGAGTCTTGTGTCATTTGCATTACAAAGAATGGTGGTTACCGAAAACCTTTAGGGCTAAATGTAGCCACAATGTTGATAAGAAGACACTGTGCTTCAATAAGTGTTTCCCCACTACATTACATAGAGCCAGTGCTGTCACAAGTGCTGTTGAACACCAGCACAACACTTAACTAGTGACTACGCTGTCACTAGCTTATCTGTCCACAAAATGATAATCATGTAATTACCAGACTGCTCTATGAATGGAACATCTGGAACTATAATTTTTATTTTCTTATGATATTTGGATTATTCTGTAGTATCTCTCTTCTTTGTCTATAAAATGGAATCGTATCACTTTACCCCAAAAGATTTGGGATAAAGACTTGGTCTCCTATGTCTCTTTCCCAGTTTGCTATCCCTCTACATTGAACTGACAAAACCAAGTATTTCCAAATCATGTGACAAGCCACAGCATTCACAAAATAACAGTTGTCTCCTGGACAAAAAGGACACTGAGACCTTGTTCTCTTGATCATGTGCAGTGATGTTGGCTTTTCCAGCTCCTTTTACAGTATGGGATCTGAAGAAAGTTTCATTCTTCAGGTGTGGAATACCTAACCCCTCTCTCCTGTCTCCTAAGATCTCAATCTCTTTTTCTTAAGGGTTTTTTTTTTTTTTCCTTTTTGCTTTTTTGGATGTCTAGCATAGCTTCTGCTTGTGTCACATCCTTTCATGTCATACTCTGGAGAGGTGGAGAGGGAAGCATTATTAGTCTCTTTTCTCTATGTAGCACCTATTTTCAAGTAAGGGAATGTATTAGTTCTATGATCTATAGTTCACTGTGTTCAAGTAATATTTAGTGTAGACACATAGAAATACACAGATGTGCACAAAAGTTGTCCTATCTCCCTGACATCATTTCTTTAAGCAGCAAAATGAAAAATATGCACAAATCTCTGGAAAGCCTGAGGTGTGCTCAAGCTACTATTTCCATTTTTTTTTTTATTTTTTGCTAGCTTGCTTCACTTGTTTACTAAAAAGTTATGAACATTCTCACATACTTGCAGAAACCCAACTTTATGCGAGACATCAAACAGTATGAGGCTCACAAAACAGCAACAAAAGCAGGATGGGGCTGCAATACAGGAGGAGGATGGGGAAGAGTGCCAGAAGTCATAGCGCTTGTGAGCAGTACAGTCAAAACTGGAGCCCAGAATTGCTGATTTCATGATTGCCACTTCAAAGGTACTAGCTCAAGCTCTCTGATAAGTGCTTTAAACACCTGCTAGTTTTAAAAAAGAATAAGCAAGCTAGATAGACCCTCTTATGAAAGTTTATAACAATGTCATTAGGCCCTTTTATGCTGTCACCCAAGTATTATACCTTCCTGTGAATGTACTGAATAGACTAAGGCAAACAAATAGATACACTGTGAAATTCGGCTTTGTTTCTCCTGTTATTACCCAGTCCATTTCACAACAGCAGAAACTGGATTTTTGTGACCAATGGCAGGTAAATGGCTACAGTTTTGGGGATGATTGACCAATCAACTAACTCAGATCATGTGTACGTAGCACAAGTGTAATTTTCTATTTTCTTTTGCTGGGTGAACCTTAGCAATTCCTAAACACATCTGCAGTGCAAGATGGGTTTCTATATAGTTATTGATTTATCTGAGGCCAGTATTTCTCACACACTCATCCACTACAATCATTTTGAATGTAAAACTCTGTGTCTGTGTCTGGAGAGAGATGAATATTTCTGATTGCTCAGAGGGATACGTTCTCCAAGTGACATTTCAGCTCAGTGGCTGAGTCAGTGCTTTGGTGGCATGTAGCTGTGAACCCCCAAGCCAATATCCACTGAAAATGATACTTCCAAGAATGATATTTTTTCTCACTTTTATCTCCTTGGACTGCCTGCAGCAATAGCTGACTCACTGATTAGTAAGCTGAACTCTAACGAAGCTGAAGTAAGGGACACTCAGCTGAACCTGTTTGTGTATCAGTGCTGAATTTCACTTGTTTTTGTAGCAAGAACATATTGCTTTACTGCATTCATTGCTCTCATGCTGTACTTAAGGGCTGAGAAGGGACTGAAGCCTCTGGAAAGAATCCAGTCCAAAATTTAGCTAATAAATAAATAAGCTTGGAATAGATACAATTACTGTCCAACAAAATAGTGATAACAGTTCATTTAATATATGGTTCTCCTTATGGTACAGCATATAGCTTTTGTTTCAGATAAATAGTTAGAGAGAGGTTCTCAGTTTCACCCTAATTCAGTAAAAATAATGTCTTTGTTTCAAACTACAGTGCGTGTCCTGCAAGAACATTGCTGAAAAGCAGCATTTTATGATAGGCAGGCACAAAAGTGTTTGTAGCTTAAGGAGACAGCTTATTGAACTGCCTTTTATCAAAGACCTTCAAAATGTATATTTTGTGCTGTATATGACTCCCTAAAGAGCTTTGCTGTCAAGAAGACTACTAGGAAAGGGAATCGATAGTCCACAACTCAGTGGTCAGGAAAACAAGGGTGGTTTTACTTATCTGCTACAGTTTCTAGGCAGTCTGTAGCTTTTTATTGTGCTAGCATGTCAAACACAAAGGCTTTGATCTAGCAAAGCATATAAGAGTACATGAGGAACTTTAACTTCCTCAGCACTAAAACACGTCTGTTTTCTGGGAGTCTGTGTGGGAAGCAATATTTTCCTTCCGATGTTCCGCTCTCTTCACTGAAGGGATGCTAATTTCTGCATCGCCTGTGCCTTCAGTGATTGCATATGGGAAAACGAAAACCATTTTGGAGCGGTACTTTCAGAGCTGTATGTTTCTAATGACAAAATCTTTAATCTCAGGAACACAGCTGCTGCCTTGACGATTTCCATGGCATTACTTTCCCTTCTGAACCTTCCCATTGCTTTTCACATTGCTACCAATCTATAAGGATTCGCTCACTTTTAGGTGAAGTACTTATTCAACATTTTTACTTACTATTTACATTTTGAATATTGTACTGACTAGAGACATAAAGTATGAAATAAGATTCCCATTGGGGTGAAGAATATGCAAACTTTGAGAAAAAAAAAAACCAAAAACAAAACAACAACCAAACAAAAACTTCTCTGGCTAAGAAACCTCACCATCTGTGTACAGAAGTCATCAGTACAGCCAGAATGGTGAGAGGAAGCTGCTGGAGGAAGGAGGAAGGAGGGAATATTTCCTGGCATGCACTGCAGCAATCTCAGTGCCATTTGTTATTTATTTATTCATTTTCCATAAGAACAAATGGGATCTTTAAGGAGGGCATGAAGGGAAAGGTAGTTAGTTTCCTATGGATGAAGCAATCCTCCCCCAACTACGTGTAGCAGCATAAGAAAAAGGACAAAAGAAGAGCAGATTGTCACATTTAAAAGGTGAAATATGAGGGAACATATGAGCACATTATCACCCCCTTCATTTTTTAAGGGTTTTTCAATCTCTTCCGGCATTTGTTCTGTTGTGTTGTATAAACGCATATATATTGTCAGCAACATCTAAATTTAGTTCACCACTGTTCAGCTGGGATGAGGCCTGTGTTGCATCCCTCTATGTTTTTTCTCGTGCTTTTGCATTGGAAGATGTGGAGAAAATGGTTGTAAGACTGATCAGAGGGAAAAAGAGGAGGCCGAGCAAGCTCCTTTTCCCTGGACTACTGAAATAGGATCTGTAGTTGCTCATCTTGTGGACTTTGACTTTTTCCTCTTCTAGACAGGAAATGACTTGCTGCACAGGCATACGATCATGTAAGAGAAACATACTATAATAGTGGAATCATTTTGTGAGTCATACTTAGTAACTTCTACAGCAACTTTCTCCCATTTGCTTTACTACAGAAGCACATATATTATCATGCTTCTCTTATGTTTTATTCTCTCCCTGCTTTGCTTGAGCATTTTAATCAGAAAACATTTTTGCTTAGTCCGTATTACTGAGATAACAATAGAGCTGCCATTGCTTGGCATGTGAAACTTGTGGATGTTGCTTATAAATCATGAATCAAATAAAGTGCTAAAGAGGACTTTCTTATTTTAGTATACCCCTTACTCCTAGAAGAAAGCTCTTACACTCAAATTGGTACAGAGATAGATTGCATTTCTCTTAGTCTTTTGATAGAATATGTCATCATCATTAACTATTTTATGTCTTTTGAGTTTGTGATGTGTATGTGTTTATGGAGGAAAGCTGGCTTAGGAAAAAAAAGAAAAAAATAATGTTTTCATTACATGTTTGGACAAGGCATACATTTCAAGTGCTCAGTTTCAGAATCAGACAAAACACTGCTGAAGCTTAAATGACTTCTTAATAGGAGTGGGCAATTTCAATGCACTTAGAAGTGACACAGCTTCCTTCATCGACCAATTGTTGGGGGAAGTATCATTTTACAAATGGTTTCCAAAATGCTTCATTTTGTAAATGTTTCACACACCTACATATCAAAGTCAAACATTTCCCTAAGTGTTTAAAAGATTCTTAATAAATTGTGCTGTTGAATGCTCTCCTTGTGCCTCAGAGTTCATTTGCAAACCTATACTCCCAGTGACAAGCACAGGGTGCACTGAGTTTTAATTCTGGCCTTCCACTTGCAAAAGAACCAGCTATTAACTTCTAAATTGCAGCAATTTTCAGAATCTGTTGAGCTGCAGTCTTTGAAAACAACCTAATCCATCAGTAGATATCAACACTGTATGGGAAGAAGGAAGAATAATTTGATGGCTCTGGATAGGAAAACAATGATCATATTGAATAAATTAATGGGAAATATTATTGGGGAAAATATAGACCCTTCAGAAATCTTTTTCTTCCTCACCTCTAATTCTCCTCATGCTTTGACAGTGATTATAACATGTATGTGATTCCTGCAGCTAGTTTTTCCCTTGCAAAAAACCTCCAGATTGAGTATCTCCATTTTCCTCTTTGGTTGTATGTAAATGTGGGAGGGAAGGTTATTTTTATAGTTTTCCACCCACTCTTCCAGAAGTTATGTTGAAATTCTTTACCCAGGAATGTGGAAAGATGAATCTTGAAATTATTTAAACTACCCTGTTTTCCACAGAGACAGAGTAACAGATGGCTTCAGATACAGCCTAGTTTGAGAGAACCATTTATTCAGGTGCTAGAATAGTTCAAGCCTATTTGTTTCACTGTTGTCCCTCTAAAGTTATCTGTGGGAATGCCAGGAAAATAGTAATACAATAATGGTAGTAATACTATCATTATTTTCTTAACACCTAGATCACCATGGAAGGGAGCCAATTGTGTTAGGTTTGCTCAAACACAGGTGGAAGGTGTGCAATGTGCAGACAGGATTTTTTTCAGCATATGTCTGTGCATTAGCATCAGGGCCCAGATGTTCATAGCCAGCAAGGCACTAAGCAGCATTCAAGTCTGGGCTGAAAATTTGATCCTGATGGATTAGCATGTCTCACATGAACAACCTTATTCAAATCAAGTATTTTACAGACACAATGATCCCCAAAATGCGATACCAAAAGTTAGAAAAGTCATAAAAGATGCAAAGACCTTGGCTGCAGAAGGGTATGTCCTTTCTAAGATTTCTCATGATGTTGCTCTGTCCCCTTTTGCAAGTGACTTAGTCTTCATGTTTCCACATGCTATTTCTGGCCTGTAAATTCATTGGAATCAGAAAAATCACTTACTGCGAGTTACTGGACTTCTGCCATCAGCTGACATCCCTATAAAATACAATATCTAAGCCCCAGCCTAGAGCTATGCATGTCATTACCTCCACCATCTAGTTACAATTTTCCCTCTCACCAGTCTTCAAAGTAACAGAAACAAAGATTATTTCCGTATATGCTCATTATTACAGCAAAGACAAAAGGAAATCAATCAATACTGATTCAAGATTTGCAAGTTCTGTTGGGATTGACATTGCCAGTACAATTTTTCTATTAATGGTTACCAAAATAAAGATGCTGAAATTCAGAAACTCAAAAATCTTTGTCATTCCTTATTCAGCTTTTGGTTTTTAATCTTATGTGTTCCGTTTTTTTTTAACTTTTTTTTTTAACTTTTTTTTTCTTTTCCCTATAGGCTGTGCATTTCTGCATATAAAATCTCACCCACATAATGTTTGTTATTTCCTTTATCATGGTGTAATAAATGGGTAGGTATTTTTGAAAATGAGAATATGCTTACACATATATGTAATGAAATCTGTATTAAAAACAGTTAGGTGCAAATGCTAAAAATACAAATCACATTACTGTCAATTAACATCTGTGGAGGGACAATTCATTTCTCAGACATACCAAGTAAAACACAGAGCTCCACCTGGTGAGGCTCTACTTGCTCATATGAAGAGCCCTCGTGGCTACTGACCTCAGGGAGCTCCTGGCCCGTGCTATCCCCTGACAACTCAATGGACATTCCTAAAAAATTTGCAGCATATCTTCATTTGTAAATGGGCTTCATTTGTAAATGAGAAGTGTTGTTCTTCCAGTGCTGCTGGTGACCTTAAGAACAACTTGGTCAAATAAATAGGCAAGCAAGGACCTGAGGAGGAGCTGAACTCACAACTAAGAGGTGCTATTTGCTTTACATGTGATTTAATGACAACATAGAAGCAGTTCTGAGAGTTACAACAAGTAGGAGGGAGGGAAGAAATGGGGGTCAGCTGTGTGTAGACATGCAAAACCCTCTGTCTGGATAGAAGAAATTAATTCTCCAGAGTACATAGGAATTTAAACAGAGTGACAGGTAGGATATGGGAATCAAACATGAGAAACATCATACTCATTCTTATATGAGAAACAAACAAGGGAAAATTAGGTCCAAAACAACATCAAGAAATAGTATCAGAAGTCCAAGAACTTGCCTGGAACTTGCCAAGGCTGGCTTATGAGTATAGCAGTCTTCAGATGATGGACAGCAACTCAGGAAAACTATTGTGTTGCCTATAGTGAAATACATTTCAGATAATTTCCTCTTTTTAATCATTGAATTCAGTCATTGCCTACTATCAGATTTAGTCTGTGTGTGTGTGTGTGTGTGTGTGTGTGTGTATGTGTGTGAAAATAGTTTCCAGAAACCAAGAGTCAGAACCATATTTTGGTGGGTATTGGGCAAACCAATTGTGAAAGATCAATTTAAGCAGAGCTAGTAGTTGAGCAGAGGTCTCCTACTTAGAAAGACAAAAGGAGACAGAAAGATATTTGGGGTCTGTGAAGCCCTAAGAGATTTTGTTCAAGTACTAGATGAGAACTACACAAATAATTAACATTTTTGTGATGTTTCTGGAAAAAATGGTTTGAACTAGTGGAGCATGTTGCTTTTCTTAAGATTTTCTTTTTTTTAACACTGAATAAAATGGATTTAATTTCAAGACGTTAACTTGAATTTAGAATACATTTGATTTAGAATAATTTTGCAAATGTATTTCCAAAAAAATGTGTAGGCCAAAAATAATAATGTTATTTCAAAAATATTTTTTATATGTCTTTTGGATGGGTTATTTCATTGACATGAATCTGTACTACTCAGTGGAAATATTTGGGTCAAAAAGCACTTCATCCATCTCTACTCAAGCGACTATACATCCTAGAGCTGGAGTCAGCTCAAAATAGTCAACTGCTTTGTCAAATTGTACATTTTTTTTCTTCTGTGTTTATAATAACTACTTCCTCTGTTTTGCAAGGACTTTTTAATTTTAACAAATTCCCTGCAGTTATTATTGTTTTAGGATAACTAAGTGCGTATGAGAACCGAATGTACTGCATTAATCAGTTTTACTGAAGAGAGAAAAAGAAATAGAGCAATGTTAAAAATGCAGAAAGAGAAGCACTTTTATTAGGGGCATGATCTTTTATAAAGCAATCAAGAATTTAGATAGAATATTGCATATAGGAACAGAACCTGCTACCCAAAGCAGAGAAGTAATTTATTTTTTTCTCGTGTTTGACATTTAGAGTCACATAACATCAGTCTGTGACCCCAAAATAATATATTGACATATCCTTCAGAAACTCTGCATAGCACCTCTGGATTCTTTTCTGTTTTTTCTTTATTTCCATAAGAGCTTTTCTTTCAAAAACCTACTGTACATTTAAATAGCAGTAAGCAATTTCAAAAATAATTGTGGTGGGTAGAAGCAAAGCTAATAACAGTATATTCAGATTCTCTGCAAAACAGCAGATGCAGAGGTTCTCAGGCTACCTGAATTATTTATGGTTAATTCGGCAGATCTCTAGTAATGTCTGAGGCTTTTATAGGTCTCGGAAGCATATCAGAGAAAAATGCACCCATATTCATGCACCTGCATACTTTTAATTACAAACTCTACAGATGACTGTGTGACCGAGTCATTTAGAACTTTTGCCTGAATTGTTCAGAGAGTAATTTCACATATTTTGTGCTATAGCTTGCAAAAACCTCACATTTCTTTCCAGGAATATTCATTTTAATTCAATGACTTCCAAGCATGATGCAATTCAATAGCACAGAAACACAGGAATCACCATACCGTCACGAATCAATGTTCCTTCTATTTTGTCTCTGGCTCCAATTCTGCACCTGGACCAGGAATACAAAATCCTACCACAAAAAATGGGACTCTGTATTGACTTAAGATGCTCAATAACTGCACTGATTATAGGGCAAGGTCCTTCGATATTTTCAGAAATATATTTTATCAAATGAGAAAGAGCCCTTCTGCAAAATTTCTACACCACAGAAATTAACGTTACTTACATGCTTAATATTGTCCTTTAAAAAATTACTTTTCTTCCTTGTGCATACAGAAAAATAGTCTGAATTTTGTAAGTATACACATTAGCTACAATATTTTATGTGAAGTTCTTCTTATAAAGATATTATACATAGCTTAATATTATGTGTGAAAATATCCTGGGATCCTGGGGTGCATTAAGAAGAGCGTCTCCAGCAGGTCAAGAGAAGTGATTGTCCCCCTATATACAGTCCTGGTGAGGCCACGTCTAGAGATTGTGTCCAGTTCTGGGCTCCCCAGTACAAGAGGGATGTGGAGCTGCTGGAGAGAGTCCAGCGCAGGGCTACCAGG
>JAUBOD010000843.1:1343777-1366171 GCA_032353885.1 Nothura maculosa | reverse complement strand
GAATTCCTTTCCCCTTTTTCACCAATTCAAATCTGGATAAACTAAATGCATTAAGTGAATTGTTCCAGATTTCAACTAGTGAGCTGTGCAGCATTTGGCTGCTTGTGTGAGAAATATCCTCCCATCTGTAATTGTTACCATCTGTTTGGTATTCAGGGTGTAAAAATCTAATGGAGATGAAGTCATATTTCATATTCTTTTCTCCATTCGGAGGTAAGAATGAAGCTATAACAGCCTGTAAATGCATCTGCTGGCGATAAGGTAGTACAGCTGGAAATGGGATGCTAGATTCTGCACGGTTCAGAAAGCTTCTGTGTGGAAGCTGTTAGACTGCACTGTGTGCTAGTATGCTGTGATCCCATGAGGTGATTGATGTGTCATATAAATAGGGTGACAGACAAGTATTTCTGCTAGTGTGATAGGAATAAGAAGTGCAAAATGTCAAAAATGCCCTGAAAACAACCATTCAAATTTATGTAAATTGCTTAATTAATTGACCTCATTTGTGCTTGCAGATTTTCTTTGCATTTTCCTTTGTGAATTAGTTATTTTTCATTGTACACTGAGACAATATTCCAAGGCTAATTAAACCCTTTAAAGCTATAGGTTAATATCCAATTCTTATGTAAACACATTTATAAACATTAATCAGATCCAAATTACCCATTTTATAAATACTGTTTTATTCATTTACAACTAATAGATGCACTGCCTGTATTTATTCTGCTGTGAGCTCAAAGAATTCACATTAGTCTGTAAATGTTATCTATTTAAATTACATCATGCTGTTTACTTTTCCATGTATTACCAAGTAGCTCTTTTCTTTTATAATCTCAAGGAGGTTGTTTAGCAATAATACATTTGGGGTGCCAAGGCCAAGTCCAAGGACCCTGAGTCTAGGATATCATTGATGGCTGTTGTTGATACGAAGTAGAAAACTACACAAGAAATGTATGTGGAGTAATCTACTCCTTTGGCAGAGAGGTGAATTTAGATGAACAAGTAATATAATATTATGTAGCTAAAATTTTCAGTGAATCACCTGCTTTCTGGAAACTTGGAGTTCTTATTTCATATAAAATGTACATTAATTCCAATTTTAGTGAAAGAAAATAGAATAAGTCTTGATGCATGAAGTTTAATACTGTCTCCATTTTTTTTCTGTTAGTGTTAGCATTCTAACACTAGATAATCTCATTTTCTTACATAAATACCCCATTCCCTTTGGAGTTTCTTCTGGTTCTTGGCAAACAATTGCAAATATGTGGGAAAGAGGGAAATGCATTTCCATGCAATGACTCCTCCTCTAGTAGGCATTTTCTGTTCCTTATTTGAATAAGTGGTGAATAAACATTGCTTCACAAATGATTAACTTTACATGAGGAAGGTGGAGGGAGGCTATGGATATTCACGCACAGAACATATGGTAGTGTGTTCAATTGCATGATAATTCATGCTCTTTCTTGAACACCTGTAAGTAAATCTTGACTGAATTGCCATCATGTTTTTGGTCTCCATTCTTATTTGCATGACGTGTTCACTAAGGCTGTGGCCAAGGTCATGTCCTGGTGTGCTAGGTGCTGTATAAATGCAGAAGGGCAATGCTTCCTGTCATGAAGAATTTAGTCTGTGCTCTTTAAGTGTGTAGTAACTTGGCTTATATTTTTCTAACATGTATATGGGTTAATAATTTGTTGCCAGCCTATCTTGTCACTGAATGCCCCATTCTGGTAGAATTTTCACTCCTTGTAGCATCCCTTTCCACAAAAATCCTCTGCATGCTGCTTGCCTTCATTAGGCAGGTCACTGCCAGGGATGTTAATGAGGCTGGGCCTACCCTGATTCCTGCAGTGTTTTAGATGCATCTCACCAACTTTCTGCATGCCAACATTATCTTCCATGTCTCTATAGCCTATTCCTGCTTTCTCTGGCAATTCTTGCATCCACAATGATTTAAACAAAATTTCTAAGTAAAATTCCCTGTGATGTACAGTATGCTGTGTATTTTTTTAATTTATAATTGCTCAAAAGAGCAGACAATTTGTTTTTATATGAACTCACACAGCTTATTCCTCATAGCTCTTCTACCTACTAGATGGTTCAGGTTTATATCTACATTTTTCATGATACTCATTATTCAATAGGCTTGGAAGTTAGATTTGCCAAAAAGTAAATACCACGGTCAAATACTGGGAGACTTGTATCATGCCTAAATCTCTGGGAACTCTTCACATTTTTTTAAATATGTTAGTTCTGTGTATTTACTAGCTAATTCAGCTGAAATCACTGAATATATATTATCTAAACCACTTTTATTCAAAAATTACTTTTATTCAAAATTAGGAATTCTTCCGTTTGTCTACATTTGTTTTTATTCCAGCTTGATAGTTTATTTTATTGTTCAAGATAGATCTGGTTCTTCATTAATGGTCCTCCTTTCCTCCTCCTTCCCTCTTCCTTCCCTCCTCCTTCCTTTCTTTTTTCTCCATAAATACACATACATATATACATAGATACATATACATATAAATACAAATACATATAGATACATATAAATACATATAGATACAGTCTTTCTTCCTCGACTGTACCCAAACTATTGGCAAAGGAATCATTCTGCTCCGCGTTGAGTTTTCACCTCCATTTCATAGCAAACTGAATACGTGTCAGGGTCTCAATTTCACCTCCATTTCAAAGCTAACTGCCATATGTGTTAAGGCTCAAATTTGAGGACTTACACTTATTTACTGTGAAAAGGTGAGCAAAAGCAAAATGTTACCTATAGATGTCCCCTGAAAAATATCTTAATGAAACACAGTAATGAAAATCCATCTGAGACTATGTGAAACCATGGATTTCTGTGCCAGAGGGTTTGAAGGATACTTTATTGTTACTTCTGGTTTATATTCTGTAGATTCATATTCAAAAGTTTTGTACATGAGCTCTATTTTGAAAGGGCTCAAAATGTAGCTCATCTAAAATCACTGCAGTTGGCTTACCTGGGTCTTTGTAACCACAAAATCAACCATCTGGTGTGATTTCCAGATGACATTGAAAAACCCTCACCGTCATAAGCATTCCTGGACAGATTTCAGCCCAAATCTGGCAACAGGATGTGCCTAGAATATGGAATCAGGCTGCCTGAAACAAAGCCAGAAGTTGGACCAAGATTGCTGAAAGCTTTGCAAATTATTTCTGGTTTGTTAGGAAAATGCTGCCCAGCTGTAGTTATTACGAATGCATTGTAACAATTATTGTACCAAATGAAAGAGTGTCCTAGGGGTGTGGGAAGAATAGAGGGTACCTTTTCATCTTGTATACAACAGCAAGACAGAAATCTAAATTCTATTTAGCAGAACACTAATTAAAGGGACTTAGTACTTTCTCGACCAGAAGAAAGTGGCCCAAATAAAGCCTTCTTGCTGGTTCCCTTAGACATTTTCTCCATATGGGTTCTTAGGGCAAGGAGGAGTATCAAAATATTTTTCTTTCTAAAGATAATAAAATACATTTTTTTTTAGAATTATAGGTTCCATCACTTCATTTTACATAAACCATTGAATAACATTATTTATCAAATTTTCATAGCACATCATTACACAACAAGATGAGCACATGTTATTCTTTTTCATGTGACTGTGTTGAAAAGATGTTTCTTTTTCTCAGTTGTGAAAAAAGTCTCTGAATAATCTGTGAAATCATCCATTTGTATGACATTTTCCATGGCATATTAAAGAGAAATCATAAAAAGGTGGGTTGTAGGGAATATATGGAGTAGTCTAATCCAGTTGCCTGCTTCGAGGAGGACCTTCATCAACTCCAGGATTGATAGATTAGGTCAGCTCGACCTGACTTGCCAAAAGTAAACATTTACATGGATGGAGGGTCTGCAGCTATGCTAGAGTCTGTTCCAGCACAGCAAGACCATACTAATTAAGTGTCTGACCTGAACTCCTCTGCCAGACCATTGCCCCTTGGTTTGGCTGCATCATTTCTGTAACTTCTTTTCACATAGTTCACATAGTTGAACTAGACACATAAACTGAGGTCCCTCAACCTCACTTTATAGGCCCTGTGCTTTTAAGTAAGTATCCTCGTAACCCTCTCTACATTTTCTCAGTCAAGTGTAGGAAATAATTGTAAGAAACCATTAAAAAAGCATATATTTAATCTAACTTCCTTTATTTATTTAAAAAAAAAATTTTCATCTCTTAAGCAGCTCTGTTTTGCAGTCAAAATTCCTAACTGTATGTCTTTAAATGACTGTTATTGAGCATTTTTTTCCAATCAGTTCAAATAATATTGAATTTGGTATATTGAGCCTTAATGCAAGTAGAAATTTCGCAGTATCGAGTGAAAATTATACACGGCTACCAGTTATAGTGTTTAGCTCATTTAGAATAAGAAAGATAGGAGATAGGAGTTTATTCTGCTGTTTTGGCATAGAACGACCAGATGGCTTAGAAAGGATGCTTCATTTTTAGCATTTTAGGGAATACACAGCATATATCAAGTCGGTCTGCTTTGTGAAAGGCTATTGGATCTCAAAGCCAGTGTTTCTCTCACTACATGTACTGATTTTTTCTGCTAGTATCTACCATCAAGTTTCAGAACAGATATGCCTCGAGATGATCACATTCTGAGAGGAACTTGTGCCAAGATCCTTTCTGGTGACCTCATAACTAAAGGGCCTTGAGTTAACCAATTTTCTTGTTCACAGCTATAAGAGGGTAATTTCCCTCTGGACTTGACTCTACTCGAAGGGACACAAAGAGAATACATGCAACTTTACTTGACCTTTTTCTGTCAAGCAGGAGTCAGGCAGGCAAAGTGGGGAGTGCAGAACCTTGAGAAACAGATTTTTGAGTGTTATATAGTGACGAGGTCAATAGAGTTGCTCGCATGTATGCTATGCCTTTATATAGAAATATGGTCTCCCATCAAAGCTCACACTGCAAACTCTCTAGCAGGAATCTTATTTTATCCAGACAATGGGATAATAGATGAGAACATAACAGCTGCATATATGCTGATGCTATAGAGGAAAAAGAATCACAGAATCACAGAATGGTTGAAGTTGGAAGGGACCTCTAGAGATCATCTAGCCCAACCTACCTATTCAAGCAGGGACACCTAGAGCACCTGGCACAGGATCACATCCAGTCAAGTTTGGAAGATGTCCAGAAAAGTGGACACCATAGCATCTCTGAGCAGCCTATTTCATTGCTCTGCCACCCTCAATGTAAAGAAATTCTTCCTCATATGGAGATGGAACTTCCTGTGTTTTCATTTGTAGCTATTATTATTTGTCGTATCAGTGGTCACCACTGAGAAGAGTTTGGTCTCATCCTCTTTACATTCTCCCCTCAGGTATTTCTACGTGTTGATAAGATTCTCTCCCAATCTTCTCTTCTCTAGGCTAAGCAGGCCTAGCTTACTTAGTCTTTCCTCATACAAAGGAAAGTAATTAACTCTGCGACTCCAACCAAGAGTGACAGTAGATAGTCTATGTACAACTAGAACAATTAACAATGAAAATTCCAAGTGGAACAAGAGAGACCATTAATTTGCCTTGAAATCAATTAATTTTGGCACAAAATTTCCCTTGTAGATAAACAGAATCCAGTGCAACAGGATGTAAGCAAGGAATGGAAAGGTCAAAGTTAAAAGTTTTGAAATTCTCAGATTTTTTGTCATTTCATACTTTCTTTTTTTTCATTCTAAATTGGAATGAAAACAAGTATTTTGTAGTTTTTAAAAAATTAATAAAATGGGAATTCTTTTTTGAAATTCTAAGATGGCTCTATGAATTATTTTTATCTTATGTATTTCAATCACATTTTCGTTATTTCATGGTATAAGGTCTAATTCTTTTCTATACATTAATGTAGCTGATTTGTGAAGTGACCACACAGTTTTTGAAATAACAATATTATCCTTTTTCTAAACCATACAAGGGCAGCTGCTATTACTAAATATTGAAATATCGTATCTCCTCTGATGGAATAAAGTGTCTTTTTATGTATTTTAATCAAAATATTTAACATTTTCATAAAAAATTATTTCATTATACTACAAATATAAGAGTCTCTAATCTAGATATTCAAGTGCTTCATTATAGAAAACAGGAAAGAAGTTGATTATCAGATAAAATATGTTTTTTTCGATCTCTACTAAGTAGCAGATGTCTTTAATTATTTTAACCAAGCTGAATTGAAATATTTCAAATATTTATTGTACTATGCCAGAAATGATAGATGATATTATTTTGCAATACCATAAGGTAAGGAAATAACATGGAACTAATATGAAAAAAATCTGTAAGCAATATACAGAATGTCATGGAGATATTTTTTATCCCAGAACAAAAATAATACCCAAAATAAGTCTAAATTTTTTTTCAGAACATTTTTCTTCCTCCTTTACTGATGCATAATTTAAAAAAAAAATATTAATAGTGTTATATATTTCTAAGTGTTTTAATGTATGAAAAAATGGGCATTTATTATTTGGACTCCTACATTTTTGCACAGCTTGTCAAGGGCTGTTTGTGCTATTTAAATGATAAAAGTAGTTTCTTCTCACCAGGTAGTCTTCTTTATGAAAAGGCAAATTACTTCTAATGAAAAAAAGAAAAAAAGCTGATAGTGTGGACTTTAGCTAAGAACTTTACTTACCGGGATTATTCCATATTACAAACTGATGTAACAGTTCACTGTGAGCTACATGGTAAGAACATGCAGAGAATGTGAATTATCTTCAGATGACATGCAATTTTTATTCAGAATGTAAGTGAGAATAAAAATCTGAAGGGGCCATATGGAAGGAAAAACTGCTCTCTGATGCTCAGGAAATACTGGTGACTCCTTGAATTTTGAATTGCTGGATCGTAGCCTTCCTCAATAGAAAAGCACCAAAGTGCTGCAAAGCTATGATCAACCTTTCTATATCTCACAATAGGACTAAGTTATCAGGGGACAGTCATCTTGTCAGAACTTGGGTTTTTTTGTTTTGCTGTTTCCCTCCCCTCTTTCGCTAGGTCATTCTTCAGCTCCCTTTGCTGTTCGGTGGGCCTGATGGGTTGTAAGGTGGAAATGAAGCATAATAGAAGAGTGCAGCAGAAAAGTTACAATTTTGCGAATAACTCAGAGAGATCAGCGAGAATTCACTTTGAGATGTGTCTTAATCCATCAGTTGGAAGGAAGAGGTAAAGCTCACAGACAAAATGTATCCATATGTCACTAGTTAATGGAAGGTTATAGTGAATCATCCACTTCTGTCCTGTAGACTTTTGTCAGAAAGCATATTGATTTTTTTTTTCCTGTATATGAGAGGTGATAGCACACAAGTATGTTGTGTTATCTTTGAAGAACTGTGTTCCATAAGCCCATAGAGCTTGCTGGTTAATTAAAGAAAATCAAAAGGCAGAAGTCCCTCATACTTCTCTTAGTACAATGTAGCAATAATATTTTGTGATAAAGGCATGATTCCAGGAGCTCATTGAACTGGTTACTGACTTAGTGTATAAAACCAGCAAAGCTAGTGCTTGATCAGGCACACTTCTAGCTCTAGCTAGTGTCCTCATTTCCTCATGTCCTTTATTATCTCTCCTGTTCTCCTGTAATTCCTTGTAGGTGATGGCTTTGGAGTAGAGGCTCGGCCAGTGAGACCTTTCCAAGAGGAGCTAAATTGGCAACCAAAAGCTGCGTAGGGAAGCACAGGCACCTGAACATGGCGAGTGAGACACCTCCAGCTCCAGGTGGTACAAATGGAGCAGGGAAGGAGTCAGCAGGGGAAGGTAGCCCAAGCGCCCCTGCCTACAAGAGCTGCCCCCAGGGAGCACGGGTGATCCGGAGCACAGTTGGCACAGGCAGGGCAAGCAGCAGCCAGTTCCCCAGTGCACCCACTATGGTAATCACTCATCAAAATGCTGTGTTAGCAATCTCTAAGAAGGAAACAGGGACCCAGACTAAGCAACTGGTAAAGCATGCAACTGTCTAGGTGTCAGGGTGCAAGGAGTGGCAGAGCCTGACACTTCCTATGGATGGCCTAGGAGAGGGCAACTACATGAGATGTGAGCAAGTGGATGACCTGCCCAGCATGCTCAGCATGATAGCTGAGCTAAAAGATGAGGTTGAAAAGTTAAGGAGGAGCTCTAAGTCAGACAGGGAGAAAGGGGCAGGCACCAGGAAGTGCCCATCGATGAGTTTCTACAGGTTCTATCCTTCAGGCAACACAAGAAGAAATAAAACAGCATAGGAATGTATGGATAAAAGTCCAAGCTCGAGGTGGCAGGAGAAAATCTCCTCCCATCTTGCCCTACCGCCACTGGCCAAGAGGTATGAGGGACAGTGAGGGAGCGGGCCCCTCCCCTCCAAAAAAATGCATTATGGAAAGGCAAACCCCATATATTGTCAAGGGCAGGAGGGAGAAAAGGTGGGTTACTGTCATAGGAGATTCCTTTACTCAGGAAACAGAGGATCTGATAACTAGACCTGCCCTTCCTCTAAGAGAAGTGTTCTGCCTTCCTGAGGCCCAGATGAGGGATGTCACCAGACAAATTCCCAGCTTGGTTCGACCCACAGACAATCCTTTGATGGTCCTACATGTGGGAGGAGAAGATGCAGTGACAAGTAGCCTGAGGACAATAAAAAGGCACTTTGGGTGTCAGATGATCAGGAACTCAGGTGTGCAGATCATTTTCTGTTCCATTCTTCCTGGTGCTGCCAGCAATATAGAAAGGAATAAAAGGCTTGGAGGCTGTTGTGGCTGGTGGTGAGGACAACATGTGGCTCCATGGCTGGTGTCATCACCACAAATTTGGTTTCTTCAGTAACAGGAAGCCCTATATTGCATCAGGCTTGTTGGCATCTAATAGGATCCATCTTTCTCAAAGTGGGAAGAAAACGTTGGGTCAGGAGCTAGCAGAGCTTATCAACAGTGCTTTAAATTAGATTCGAGGAGGGAGTGGGGTATCAGTGCAACAGCAGATGAGATGGTAGCTGATGGTCTGTCATGCCACTCACAGCAGCCTAGTGCATTGGCCTGTGAAAGGTGCTCTGAGACTGAAGAGGTCAAATGGCAAAATATGAGAACTTCTGGAAACCCAAACATTGCAGCTGATCCAACAAGAATGAGAGGGACCTTGGGAGCCCAGCTCAAATGCCTCTATGTAAACACATGCAGCATGGAGAATAAACAAGAGAAACTGGAGATGTGTGTAGGGTTGCAGGGCCATGATCTTGTTGCAATTACTGAGACATGGTGGGACAGCTCTCATGACCTGCAGTGTGGCCATAGAAGGCTTTAGGCTTTTCAAGAAGGACAGGTCAGGAAGGCGAGGTGGCGGAGTTGCTCTATAAATGAGAGAGCAACTGGAATGTATGGAGCTCAGCATAGAGGAGGACAAAATGAGGGTCAAGAGCCTGTTCAACAGGGGCGACACTGCCATGGGAGCTTACTACAGGCCACCTGACCAGGAAGAGGGAGTGGATGAGGCCTTTTACAGGCAGCTGCAATAAGTCTCCTGATGATCACAGATCCTGGTACTCCTGGTGGACTTCAATCACCCTGATATCTGCTAGGATAATCACACAGTCAGAAACAGACAGTCCAGGAGGTTCCTGCAGAACATTGCAGATAACTTCTTAATGCAGGTGACTGATGAGCCAACAAGGGGAAGGGCACTGGAAGACCTGATACTAACAGAGACTATCTAGCAGGAAACATGATGATTGGGTGCAGTCTTGGCTGCAGTGACCATGAAATATTGGAATTCATGATCCTGCAGAGAGGAAGCTGAGCAAGAAGTAGGACTGCAGCCATGGACTTCAAGAGTGCCAACTTTGACCTCTTCAAGGAGCTCCTTGGAAGAATCCACTGGGCCAAGGTCCTAGAAGGAAGAGTTCAGAAGAGTTGGCTAACATTCAAGCACCACTTTCTCCAAACTCAGAGGTGATGCATTCCTACAAGAAAGAAGTTGAGTAAAGGAGGCCAGGAAACCTGTATGGATGGGCAAGAACCTGTTGAGTAAACTTAATGAGAAAAAGAGAGCATACATAATGTGGAAAAAGGGCTTGACCATATGTGAAGAATATAGTCACACTGTCAGAGAATTCAGGGATGCAATGAGGAAGGCCAAAGACTGTCTGGAATTAGAGTTAGCGAGAGATGTCAGAGACAACAGGAAGGGCTTCTACAGACATATCAGCATCAAGAGGAAGACTAGGGAAAATGTTAGTCTGCTGCTGAATGGGTGCCTTGGTGACTGAAGATGTAGAGAAGGCAGAGTTACTAAAGGCCTTCTTTGCTTCTGTCTTTACTGCTAAGGCTAGTCTCCATGAAATACAGAGCCCAGGTAAAAGAGAGAAAAAAGGGAGAGAGGAAGACCTTCCACTGGTTGAAAAGGATTGGGTTAGGGATCACTTAGACAAACGGCACACCCCTAAATCTACAGGCCTGAATGAGATGTACTAAAGAATGCTGAGGGAAATGGTGAGGGCTATTGCTCAGCCGCTCTCCGTCATCTTCAAGGGGTCTTGGAGAGCAGGGGAGGTGTGAGAGGACTGGAAGAGAGTCAACGTCACTCCAGTCTTCAAAAAGGGCAAGAGGGAGGAGACACACAAGTACAGGGTGTTCAGCCTCACCTCTGTCCCTGGAAAGGTGAGGGAACAGCTCATTCTAGAGAACGTCTCTAGGCATATAAAGGAGAAGGAGGTGAGGAGGAGTAGTCAGCATGGAGTCATCAAGGGAAGTCATGTCTGACAAACCTGATAGCTTTCTATGTTGAGATAAATGGCTGGCTGGATGAAGGGAGAGCCGTGGATGTTATCTTCCTTGACTTCAACAAGGCTTTTGACACCATCTCCCATAACATCCTCATACGGAAGCTCCAGGAGAGTGGACCGGATAGATGCACAGTGAGGTGGATGGAGAAGTGTCTGAATGGCAAAGCTCCGAGGGTCGTAATAAATGGGGCCGAGTCCAATTGGAGGTCTGCAGCCAGTGGTGTCCCACAGGTGACACCAGGGCTGTTTAACCTGTTCATCAACGACCTGGACGAGGGCACGGAGTGCACCCTGAGCAAGTTTGTGGACAATACCAAACTGTGTGTGGCTGACACTCCAGAGGGCTGTGCTGCCATCTAGAGGGACCTGGACAGGCTGGAGAGTTTGGTAGAGAGGAACCTCATGAGGGTCAACAAGGACAAGTGCGGGGTGCTGAACCTGGGGAAAAATAACCCCAGGCATCAACACAGATTAGAGATTGACCTGCTGGAGAGCAACTCCATGCAGAGAGGGACCTGGGAGTCCTGGTTGACACCAAGTTAAACCATCAGTCAGCAGTGTGCCCTTGTGGCCAAGAAGGCCAATGGGATCCTGACCTGGATCAGGAGGAGTGTTGCCAGCAGGTCAAGGGAGGTGATTCTGCCTCTCTCCTCAGCACTGGTGAGGCCACATCTGGAGTATTGGGAGCAGTTCTGGGCTCCCCAATATAAGAGGGATGTGGAGCTTCTACAGAGGGTCCAACAGAGAGCAACCAGGATGATTAATGGACTGGAACAGCTATCATATGAAGAGAAACTGAGTGAGTTAGGCCAGTTCTCTCTGGAGAAGAAGGGAGGATATGATTAATATGTATAAGTACCTGAAGGCAGAATATAGGGAGGAAGAGGCCAAACCCTTCTCAGTGGTGGCCAGTGATAGGAAAAGGGGCAATGGATATAAGTTGCAACACAAGAAGTTCCATCTCCATATGAGGAAGAACTTCTTTACAGTGAGGGTGACAGAGCCGTGGAACAGGCTGCCCAGGGAGACTGAGTCTCCTTCGCTGGAGGTCTTCAAAACCCATCTGGATACCACCCTGTGCCATGTGCTCTAGGTGTCCCTGCTTGAACAGAGGAGTTGGACTAGATGATCTCTAGAGGTTCCTTATAATCCTAACCATTCTGTGATTCCCTTCCCAAAAACACTGCTTCTGATTTCCAGTCCCAGCCCTGCCTTCTTGCAGTATCAAGCATCAAGAAGCTCATCAGGTCTATGCAGACCTGCAGATATGGCTTTACACAACTGTGACTAGAAAACTTGCACAGGAACATGGTTCATTCGTAACAGCAGCACTTCTTTGCCTAAAGAGTAGCCTTGGAGATTTCTTAAGATCCTTGCTGATGCAGATAGCTAGAGACCATGACCAGGCTTGGGCTGCAGTTAGAGGACTTGTTCCTTGGGGAAGTGGAGATATGTTGCTGAGCAGATGCTTTGGGTTTCTACTTCTCTCCAGTGTACACTGCTTATGCCACAAGTTTTAATTTTTGCATCAAAAATTTAGAGTCATGTCCAGATGACGAGGTGGAAGAGCCATGTAGTAAGACATCTTTGCTAAATAATTTGCTACAAGTTGTGGATAGAGACCACAGGAAGTGGGGAATGATGTGCCTTCCTCTACATGGTGGCTTGCAGGAAGAGCACTAACAGCTGTGTGTGTGCAGCTGAAGACAGAATGAGTCTAGTAGTTGTCCTGAAGGCAGTAAAGGCAAATTTAATTAATTCCAACAAAACTTTCTTAAGTTCATTAACAAAGAAAAGCTCAATGCCTGAAGGTTTCTCAGGAGATCGGAGTCCTCCTGCAGCCAAAGGTAATGTGATACATTTGCAGCAGGGGAAAAAAAAAACAGCTCTGCTAAGATTGAGGTTGTTGCATGCACTCTTTCTGGTTTTGTTGTCTGTTTTTATTGTTTTGCCCGTGGACTCATGTCTAAGGGACATTTAAATGGGATGTAAAACCCTGATGCATAACCGTGAGAAGAAAAAATCTTGACAGAAAAAGAGGTAGTTGCAACTCTCAGTAAGCAAGTGACATTTTTGGGAAATCATGGCAAAACTTAAACAACAGGAATTTGTTTTTAGAGAGGACTTGAGCAATGCAGTGAGTTTTTTTCAAAGGCCTCTTATGAGCGCAATATGAAAGCTTTTAGAGAGCTGCTTCAGTGCTTGTGAATAGACTAGGACGAT
The DNA here is from genome assembly GCA_032353885.1 of Nothura maculosa. Lineage (NCBI taxonomy): Eukaryota > Metazoa > Chordata > Aves > Tinamiformes > Tinamidae > Nothura > Nothura maculosa. The sequence goes on along the minus strand of JAUBOD010000843.1, from coordinate 1,353,161 downwards.
TGAGCCTTTCCAAAACTCTTTGTCTATGAGTCATAGACACGATCATTTGTGAGTTTAGGAAGAGCTCTTTCCCAATTCTGCCATATCGCACCAAATAAAATTACTACAAAAGAACAGTGAGAACAGAAGAATTTCCTTTTTAATTCAATAAATTCTCTGTTGTTGGTGTGGAAACCTCTGTAAGTCTTTCTTTGCTACATTTTGCAGGTGAGCCCCTCCAGAGGGGCTAGTAGGGGAAAGATGATTATTTTTCATTATGACTTTTGACTTCTCAGGTCCATTTTCAATACTCCATCTCATTTCATTTGTCTTTTCTTCCTTATATTCTTCACTGGAGAGGAAACAAAATTTCTGAATGTTCAGGAATGTTCAGAGCATTGCTAAAAAAGAGTTATTTTATTTTTGTATTTCTGGGTATTACAAGAGATCTTGTGATAGACTTCAGAGCTCTCTTTTTGCTATTTTTAGAAGGTAATGAGATACTTTTCAATTAAATGGAAATGCTCCATGAAATAGTTTGCTACCTAAGCAGGTATTTTTTCTCTAATACAGTGAAAAAAAAAAAGGAGAACAGATGTTAACTAAGTCAACCCTAGAGTCCTAGCTCTAAAAAGTCCAATACTAATTTATTCTCCAAGGCATTATTCCACCACCTAGCCTTTTGCAACAATTCAAAATTTGACACTCAGTATTTGTCCTTTTTTAAAAAAAGAGATTAACAACCTATGCAGCATTTATTTTTGGAAAAAACTCAGGCTCCCACTCCCCATACTTTTTCTCCTTCTCCCCCAATATTTTCTTCCAGGAAGAAAGCAGCTTTAATTAGTTAGAGTAATAATCTCTTGTAGGCATCAATTAAAATCATGATAACATGAATTGTGCTTTGCATGCTTGCATGGTAGTTGCTCTAACCGATAATTAAGCTCCAGACAATGTCACCCCAGGGATTAAAACTGAAATAAGCATTACCTGTGTGTCTAGTTTGCTTGATAAATTATTTTATTTTATTTTTAATTTAAAGAGCATCATAGAAAGATCTTGGAAAATTTCACAAGAGAATTAAATCCATAAATTGGTGTACTTTTAGAAACAATGTTCTTTATTTCTGGCAAAATTAGCAAAAGAAGATCACCTACCTTCAGTTTCTGCTCACTTCTAGTCTGAGTCAGGTCTCTAGCTTTTGAGAAATCCTAGCAGAAATACTGGGTTATTCCCTTGGCATAAGGCTGACTCAAGTCTTATGTGCTAATCTGACAGGAAGATCATCCAAAGTCTTTTAGGAGACTTCACTCTAAGGACTTTTCTTCCTAATGTGGGTAAACTAAAAAAAGAAGAAAAGGAAGTAAAGAGAAAGGATGTTTACTTTTTGCATTAAAGGTTGTTGTTTTGTTTTGCTTTTTGATAAAGTAATATATAACAAATCAGAAGAATAATTTTTGATTAGAAATTTATCATTATATCTCAGAAATATTTTAATATTCTGACCAAGTTTTTAAAATGTACTAAATAATTTTGGGGCACAATCACTTTGAGATTAGCAGTTCCCAGTTCATCCAATCAGTAGATACTATCTTAAACAAACCACATGGGGAAGAAAAAAAGTGAAAAATAAATTTATCATTCCTCTTTAAACTCTTGAATGAATTTAAGGTATCTTTTGCTGAAAATACTGGTTAATTTTATTCTTTTGGAAGCAGCTTTCTGTGAACACAGTATCCATACTTGTCAACTTGATCATGCATCTGATAAAGCTGCCAACTTGCATTCCCCCATGTACCCAGAGAATTGTAGGACTCAAACATGAAAAAACATATGCACAAAATTCAATTTACTTAACTAAAGACATGTATTTCAGCTCTTAAGAAGCTTATGACCCTCTTGCTAATATTCAACTTATAAGAACCTAGCATTCAGTGAATTGAGTTAATAAGAAATGTAAAATGGTTTACAGAAAGAAATAGGAGAATAGGAATTAGAATAGGAGCTTTTGAATTTGTACATAACCAACTCCTTAATAGAGTCATAGATAAAGTCAAGACCATATTGGTGAGAAATTCAAGTTTGTTTTAATTAAATTAGAACAATTACTTTTCCACAAAAACAGTAAGGCTAACCCTAATTTCTTAACTGGATTATAATTCTTATCAGGAGAGTTAGGTCTACCTAAAACTGTAATTTCATCAGCTGTCATTGTGTAGTGTCAATAACTGAGTAAAGTTGAAAAAATTATTAGAAGCTCTGTGACTTCTTGAATGACAATAGCTGCTCCAAGTTTATAGCAAAGTATTTGAACTAAATGTGATCACATTGAATGAAACAGAAGATGCAAAAATAAGGGAGGAGAAACGGCTTTTCTACAAGTGACTGTTGAGACTCAAAATGAGTATATTTCTAAGTAATTTGTAAGTATATATGTAATTCATATTTAACTAACAAGAGTTGTATATAGAATTTGCATATGTTTATTATCTGGTATTTCTACATATCTAGCATATGGGGAAATCAATCTTTTAAAGAATATGAGATGTGAGTTTTAGTTAAAAAAAACCTATACAGAAAATATCTTTTTCCTCCTCCTTGTAATATAAATAATTTAATCTAGATTCTTTTTTACTTTGTTTGTTCTCTTTGTCATATTCCTCCCTGGCATCACTGCTAAACTACTGATGCTGATGTTCTCTGTTACTGATGCTAAACTGCTTCTTACGGAATCAGTTAAGTTTGGCATTCAACTAGCAACAACTAGTATAATACAGCAAATCAACTTCTTATGAGAAATTCAAACTCATACAAGATAGTTGAAACATAAAGTATTTTCATTTATAAATGTTTCCAAGGGACAAGATAGTACATGTGTCACCCTTGTCAGCTCACATCTTCAGTGGTCTGGTTGTTTTCTGCCTTTAACAGAATTTGCATCCTTACTCAGTTTCTGTCAAAGGTGTTTTAAGAGAAATGGTAATGTTGGAGATGGAAAATAACAGCATACATGAAAAGCTTTTAGAGAGAAATATTTTGACCTAGAGGATTTGATCAAAATCAACAACAAAGTAAAAGTTATAAAATATTTCAATAAGATAAAAGATAAAAGGTTCTTCTTTAAGAAAAGAAGAAGTTAAACTATGCTTGTACTGGAGTGCTACTCTTGTCAGTGACAAGTTTACATCATCCATCATCAGGCTGAGAGGCTGAAGCCAGTGGAGTGCACACTGGTGGCTCCTGGTCAGCTGTGACTTCTGCCAAGTGTATTCACATGGCACTTCCATGGGGCTAAAATTCAACCTAGCTGCTATCCTCCATATTTTTTGCATTCCTTTCTGGGTTGCCTTTGTAAAGCAGGGCAGATGTGAATCTGCCCTGAATCATTTGTAATACCTACTTCATGGTCACGATGTATCTGAATTCTTCTCCAGTGGTAAAAATATATATTATCTACTAATATTTTGCCTTAGTGAAGGAATTTATGAGCATTTGAGTTTTAACTGTTGCCACTTCACTATAAAGTTTAATGGACAAAAGTGGATATTAATGTAGTGCTGAATGTATTTGGCCAGGGTCTAGCCAAATTACAAAGCACTGCGATCTGCTCTGGACAATCCTTCTCACAGACAACAAAACTGGATGTGCCAGGAGACCAAGAGCTCTAAAAAGCAAAAGCCCCTTCTTGCTCCAAGTCATGTATCATATCTGGGAAACACTGTCTTGTGCTCTCCAGATAGGCTTTTCACGAAAAAAAAACAAAACACTTGCACAGCAGTATCCCAGAGGCCATATGCATTGTCACAATCTGCTGCATGTTACAGAACATTTGCTAGCCCAGCAGGAGCCATGCCTGTTCAAAACTGGTGAACAGGGCACTTCAGGCCATCTTTGTCTGATCCAACACTGTCCTAGACAGTGCTAGCTCCCACGAGGGAAGGATAGTCAATGATAAGCTTATGCTTGCTTATTAAAAAGTGAATGGAAGCTTTCTGTGTTACCTTCCTCTTGCTTCTTTTTTACCAATATAATTCCTTTGCTGATGACTTTAAAGTCATCATTAAAGTGTTTCCCCCACCATCTCCGTGTGAGGAGGAACTTCTTTACTGAGAGGGTGACAGAGCACTGCAACAGGCTGCCCAGGGAGGTTGTGGAGTCTCCTTTGGAGGTCTTCAAAACCCACCTGAATGCCACCCTGTGCCACATGCTCTAGGTGTCCATGCTTGAGCAGGAAGGTTGGACTAGACGATCTCTAGAGGTCCATTCCAACCTTAAACATTCTGTGATTCCGTATGACTGCACTCTGACAAAGATGATACTAAGGGCATGAACAGCTAAGAACCCTATAAAAATCTCAGAAAAACATTCTCAGAAGCTTTACCAAATAGAACCTATAACAAGAAAACAAAGTAAAAGAAAGAGAAAAAAACATGCAGACATGCAACCTGAAAGCTGTTGATGGTATTAATATAGATTGATTTAATATAGGCTAGGGAACTCAGAAAATCTCTGTTTTTCCATTGTTCTTAGATGTATCTGTAAAACATCATATCCAGTGTGGCAAGAATCTGAGTCTTTCTGTGAGGTCACCTTGGAGCTTAAAGACTCCTCCTCAGCAAAAATCAAAAATGTGTCTGAAAAGAGACTACCAGTGCATAACAGGATACTATTATAGCTGCATCTGCCCATCCGCTAGCTGAGTTTCTCAAACCATAGCCAACACCACAGGTAAGTCCAGATTTCCATCTCTAGAAGATAGAAAGCTGACTTGATCTGCTTTCTGACATGGGCTGCATGAATGACCATGGGGAGCTAGGACTGTCTCGATCTTGCCCATTTCAATGTTTAAGATAGACTTTGGAATTTAATTTAAGCCTATCATTTAATGGTGTCCAGCCCAGCTGTGATGAATTAGCTACCTTCCCAGCTAACTCTTACAGGTCAGGTCTCGATGCATCCAAGCTGCAGGGATGAGCTATTGGTTTGGCGTCAGTGCAAGAGCACTTATGATGGGTTTTTACTCAGTTGAGTGATGAGAAGGGCAAGAAAAGATACAAAGCTTCAAATTTCGACAGCATATCTGGATTGTGAGAGTGTGTTGTAGCTTGAGTGAACAAAAAGGCACATTGGAGACTCCAGGGTATGAGGATTCTGTGGCTCTGGCACAGAACTGTTGCTTTCCTAGATAAAAAGGCTGGTGCATCTCTGTCCATCTCTGCAATGGATTTTGAGGTGACTTGTGCTTCCCATTACTTTTCTTTCAGCTGTAGGGCTTCTGATTTTTTTTTTCACCTAGCCACAGGGAATTTAATCAGATAAAAGAACTTGGTGGAGTGACAAAGATTGATTAACAGTGAGGTGGAATGGGATTTTTCTTTCTGCCTCCATAAACACCTGAGTGACAGTCAACTGCGTATGATTGTGGTCTTATCAGTAACAGCTCCTCTGATATGAGCTTGAACTAAAGTATTTTGTATTTAAACATCCAAATCTTTGCAAAACTGGTGCCTAAGGAATATTATATAAAGGAATCAAATACTATACTATATATGTCAAGGAACACCTGAAATAAACAGGTAATGTTTCAAACTGAAGTGATGAATGCTCTGTGACAGGATTTGGGGGTATTCCAAAGGGTAATTCCTCTGGAATGAAGGTGAAGATGTGGGCTTTTGTTTGAGATATTTAAGAAGAATATAGATGGCATATTTCAAATCTAATTGCTCTTTTTCTCTCATGCATCACATTGTAATAGAGGCTCAAGAGGTATATAATAAAATTACAGGGGCTGCTCTTAAAATAAGAACAAGGAAATACAGTTTTGGAGAATCTATGGCTCTTACAATCAATTTTCAAATGCTTGAATGCAACCATTTAGCTATTCTTATTACCAGAGAACAATAACCTGAATCTTCATTGGCTCGAAATCCTGGGTTTCAATCAAAGATTTAGGTAATATGTATTTTGCTATGTATTTTGCTATCCTACATAATCCTGTAGAGGGTAGTGGGGTACGTTACCCTTCATCACTGAATATAATATAAGGATAGAGGCAGATACAAGAGACGATACAAATGAGTACCTCGTTTTTATTCTTTCTTTTTCTAGAAAACCTTCATAACATTTTCAGCTAATATGGCAGACCAAAGATGAATTCCTTGGGAGAATTTCTGGTTCCACTTCTGCCAGCAGAGCCTGCTGTACATGATACTCTGTGGTATTCACAGTCCCTAGGAGAAGCAAGGGTCTATTTACAATGAAACTAGGCATAGCGGAAGAATTTATGAGTCAAGTCAGTAACAGCAGGTGGGAGTTGGTCCAGAGATTGCTCATGTGTTGGATGAGCAAAGGAAAGACAAAATACATTCATGTGAGTACTTGCATGTGAAAAGAGAGAAAATATTGTTCCTACTTGAAACCAGAAGCATGTCTTGACTGCCTTGCTCTGCTACCCTGGTCACATTAAATAAAAATAAAAAACATTAAAAAAAATCAATGAAATTTCTCTTCTGAGCTCTGAACTTCCCCCATGCAGTAAGTAAAATATACAGTATTTCTTATTTCCCCCCCTTTTTTTTTCTCCTAATGCCTTCCAGGATTACCTTGTTATTGTCACATATACAAATATCTGTTTTTCTGCTTTCAAACTTCTCTGTTAAACAGACAGTTAAGCAGCTCCTACACCAGGATTCATTTCTGGCTGCCAGGCTGCTTGGTGGGCCCTGGCAGATATGACATTACAACCTCTCAGTGCCATTTTGAGATGCTCTGGCTTGGCAACCAAGATATCTTTGAACAGAAACTCTGCTGGCACTCTCTGCAGCTGGAATGAATGTGAACATGAGAGGCTAGAAGTGCTTCAAGGTATGAACAACAGGCAGGAGCTGGCAGAAAACTCAAGAAGAAAATTATAATGGAGAGGAAGGATTAGAGCAGGAGGAAAACAAAAGATTGCAGGAGGAAGGGGAAAAGACGGAAAAAGAAAAAAATATCCTATCTCATGGAAGGGAGAATGAAAAATAGAGGAAAGAAAAGTGAGGAAAATCAAAAGAGAAGCAACACACTCCTTTAATGTTCTTGTAAGAGTATCATCCTCTGGCATTCCCATTCAGGAGCTGCTAATTGATAGAGTAAGAAGTCGTCAGTCATCTGATTTACTCGAAAACCATTTTGGTGTTCCTTGGAGATTAGTTTCTCTCTTTTAATGTTAATTTTGTCTGTGTAGTGCTGAGGTAGCTGTTCTACAAATGCTTCCTTTTCTTCCTTTGCCTCTTGCTACAACACAACTGAAAGCGATTATCTGAAAATGAACGGAGACACACCAGGGAGAGGGGATCCTGTAAGCATGTTTGCTCTGTGATAGCTATATATGGAAACAAATTACCAAGAGAAATTACCACTTCCATTCACTCTTTTCTAAACATCTTGGCTATAAAAGCAAGCTTAAGTATTGTGCTAGCAAAGTGAAGCAATTTTAACAGGAATCTAATAAAAACAAACAAAAACATAGTACATCAGTGTTTGGTGAACACACACAGAGAACAAGAATTTTTCACTCAAATAGTGAAAGAAAGGATGGGGACTAGAGGAATAGAGGGAAAATAAATCCTTCCTTGGACTGCCTTGCAGATGACAGTGATTGCAATGAAAATATTTCTGTCCAGCTTTTGAGACTGTGTCCAAATCCTGCTATCATTTTCTTGCTAAAGCTTTCTTAAATCAATGGAATTCCCTAAATGAAGGAAATTTTGGACTGTAAATAAAGTCTATTTTGTTTGTATTGTGGTACTAGAGAAAAGTCCCAGGCTCACTGGGGTGATTAATTAGCCTTTGTGCTTAGTAATCCTATTTTTATAGCTGGAAAATTAAGACAGTTACAAGTTCTGCAAGAAAACTGTAGATATTCAGAGAATAGTTCTTCATTCCTATTGGCCTTAAATCCTCTGTTTCTTTTTTACCATCTAGGATAGCCATAACTCTATATAACAGGATTTTCAGCAATCCAAGTTTGTTTCACTCTAACAAAATAACCCTGAGTATTGTGAAGAGAAAAAAAAAGACAAAGAAAGACTGCAATCACCTCCTCTTCAGTTCTAATAATTTTTCCAGATTTTATTTTGGCTGCTGCTTTGTTATTCTGCACAGGAAAAAACACAAGATTTTATTTTTTTCCATTAACATTTTGGAATCTGAAGGACTCACCTCAATTAAAAAAGAACAATGCTACTAGTAAGCAATTTATAGAAAAAAAAAAAAAAAAAGAAGATAGGCCAGGAAAAGCTATAACCACATACCATGTAGCCACATTAAGTGCAATAGTCCTGAGCATATCATTTATACTGAGTAAGAGAAGTGTGCTTCTTCCTTATGCACAAATGAATTTTGGGGGTAAAATGATTAACAGTAATTCATGAATCTACTATTGATACATTCAAGACTCTTTTCATTTTTAATGCACTCATAATGCTTATTTCCTGCAGCACAATAAAGCTGCCTGACAGCCTTTGCACACCTGCTCATAAAGATTGAACTTGGCTTATTTTATGACTTTAGCTTCGAAAGCACCTCGGAGAGTTTTCTGGGAAGTACTGTCTCACAGGAATAGGAGCATAACAACGGAGCTAAAGCCTAAAGTATTCATTTTGTGAATCCCAAATTTTTCTATTATAATTTCTTCAAGCACTGTTTCTATTCTTCTGGTTATATTATTTTTAACGTTATCACCTGGTGGACATGTATGAAGCAAAGTTACTTAATGAAAAGCTACCTTTAAGGTTTTGCATTTGTGAAGGCTGGCTTTTCTCCATCTCATGTTCTCCTGTGTGTATCTCTATGTATTAGGCAGTTAACCGTAAGTGCTTTGAGGAAATTCTATGGGGAAAGTAATGTACTTTTCTTCAGACCAGTTTCTATTCAAGAAGACTGTATTACTAATGATAGTGATGCAGAAGATGGTAGATAAATGCAAGAGACACTGCTATGAAATAGTAGCTTCTAGGCATAGTTCTCTACTACCAATTCTTGCATATCAGTAAATATAAACAGTTACGTTCATATCTTATTTAATAGTGTCCAAGAAATAAAACTAAAGTCTGGTAAAGCATTACAGAAATGCCTCAATATATTTCATTTTAGAAAGTTTGTTAGTGCCATTGAGTTGTGTGCTTATTATCAATTTCTTCGTAAAACACCAGTTTCAGAACAAAGTTTGCAGTTGCACACGTCAGAAATAAAATGGTTGTGTTTTATTTGGTTAATGAATTTGTGTCAAAACAATTGTGTTCTAAAAAAAAAAATATTATTTGAGTACTAACAGCTAGATATGAACAAATACCTTTAGCAAACTTCTAAGATTCTTAGGAACTGTATGGGACTATTAAGCAGATGAAGATGAATGGACTAAAA
>JAUBOD010000843.1:1265304-1295151 GCA_032353885.1 Nothura maculosa | reverse complement strand
GAAGATGGTCTTTTCTAAGATCATTCTTGGACTGACAGTCTCTTTGCATTTTTTTTCTGGTCTGCTGATAACCAGATTTATTTATAAGGTACTTGGGCGTGACAAAACTGCCTCCCTAAATTCATGATTCAGTAGTCCAAGAAAGACATCTCGAGCATGAAAGAAATGGAAACAGTGGACACAACACTGAAATTTTGGAATACAGAACATATCATGGAGCCACTTCACTGCAGTTAACTCATGGCCTGCCCCTATGACAAAAGCACACAATGCAAACAAAATAATAAAAATAATTTTAAACCACAGATGTCAATATATGCTAGGGTGTGTGTGATTATAGATGCTTCTGCAGTGCAGCCCTGATACTAGCTGGATAATCCCATGACACTCCAACACTCGACTCATCCTCCAGGTGGACTTGTGAGACCTGAAAAACATGTGTGGGACTTCAATCAATTTGTGGCTGAGAGTCTTCTTCCATTCGTCAGTGCTGACAACATGAATTTCTTTCCCATGCGCTTGCTTCCTCCTGTCTCCAGACCTGGAGTGAACAGTAATGGCTTAAGACACAAATAAGAACAAGACTAATGCAAAAAGGAAGCTGGTAACCACCACTAATTCCTGAGTTGTTTTGCAAGTGGGATGCAGTGGGATAGTAACTTTATAAAACAAGCTGCCCTAAGGGAGTGATGCTGGTGACAGTTAATGACTTATTGTTGCAATGGAAGTATAATAATAGTAATAATAATAATAAAGCAACTGAACATTAATGCAAAAATTCCTAGTGCCTTGTCATGCAACTCCCTCACATCCCCTCAGGTTATGTGAGAAAGTGTCACTTGTAATCCTTGCCTACTGGGAAATGTGCTTGAAGCTCAGAGCAAATATTTGGGAGCCATATTTTCTGAAGCATGAAAGAAAGTTGAAAGAGGCCTGAAGAACCCTATTCTTCCAACATGCTTGTCTAGGTTCAAAGGCTAGATCTTCTTGTAGGAGAAAAGCTTTGGAAAACATTTGACTGTATTTTGAAGATTGAAGTGTCACAGACTGTACTTTTATTATTATTTCTTCCTCATTTCCTATCAATATCAATTTTTTTTTTTTGCAATAGAGGCTTCTCAAATTGTTTGTCTGCTTTTTATAAAGCTCTCTTTTTATGCTCAAAAATGCTAAACTTCAACCATGCCCTTAATAGAACCTAAATGAGTCATTACTCTGAAAACTATCTAGAAATGGCCACTAATTATGAATCTTTCATTTTTTTTAACTCTCCATATCCTTCATTTTAGGAAAATATTATTTTTTTTCCAATGGAGACCTAAATTATTCCAGTAATAACAGTTATAACAGACAAACAAAAGCCACCCCTACCAAGTCAGTATTTCCTCTGTTGTGAATACTTGGCAGTGGGACTGGCATAAATGGATCTTTCAGTTCAGTGAAATAATACATGGGTTGCTGCATCTGTGTATTAGCTGCATAAAGATAACTGATGCAGGTAAGTGCTAAATAAAACTGGATGATGCACGTTAAAGAACCAATTGCATCTGTTAGCAAGTAGTCTCTGCATGAGGATGCCCACTAGGAAATGGTACCAAACTGGCACATAAAATGAATGGCAGCAGACCCTTGTTTGGTAACTGGTATAGATAGGCTGGATGCAATACAGCTGTGCTGATTTGGGATCCTTAGCAAAGGATCTGATGTCTTATACATGGCTTATGCAGAACATTTTTCTGTAAATGCTGAATAACTTTGTTCTCCCTGTGACAGTCACAAATAAGCAGATATTTCCTTCCTCTAAATTACAGGTTGTATCTAAACAGGAAGCTGAACCTTCCATTTACCCATGTGAACCTAAAAGTCAAATTTCAGAATATACGTTTTAGATATCTACAGCCATAGTTACCTCTGAGTCAAGACCCAAGTTAGGATCTCAGCATGAGGCTTTGTCCAGATTAAAGGAGTGTCTTTGGTACCATCTTCGTCAGTGAAACTCTTTGCAGGGGACATCTATCTCCCATTCTCAAAAAAAAAATAATGTTTGAGCTTGTAATTACTTACCTTGTTTACTTAATGTTTGCCCTTCGGGTCACACTGTTTCTATACCTATCACTACTTTCCTGCCACAGATATTATCATTCTTTTTTTTATGAAGCATCAATAGCTGACAACAATTTTTGTGTCTATGTACAACAGAGCCCCACTGGTAAACTAGAATAGAATGTCCTCAGGAATGAATAAGTGGAAATAATCAGACATAAGAGGAAGGTCCTGATTTAAGCATGTACTTAAACCATCCATTCCACTGACTTCAAAAGGTTGGTTACCACAAGTGATTTGTACTGTGCTCATTTTGTGCAATATCAAGGAAGCCATACTAAAGTCAAAGCTATGTATTACTGAAGTTGATATTGGGACAAGAGGATCGTCAGGTCCAATCTCCTGCTCAAAGCAGGGCCATCTCTGAAGTCAGTTCGTGCTGTTTATGTTATCTTGAAAATTTCCAAGGATGAAGACAGCCTTCTTGTGCAATCTGTTTCACTACTCTGACCTTCTACTACACCCTTCCTCATGGCAAGTTTTTTTTGTATATCCAGTATGCACTTATACACATTTCCTCTCATCTCCTACAATGCATCACTTTGAGCGCCTTGATTCATCTACTTGATGACCCACTAGGTCGTACATAGGTACGGAGGGTTGCTGTAGGTAGTCTCAGAAGTCTTCACTTCTTCAGGGTGAAGTAGTCCAGTCCCTCTGCATCTCCTCACCATGAAGTACTTCCCCAACTGTCTTAGTGGTCCCTGGTGAATTTGTGTCAGTTTGTTGATATCTTGATTTTACTGAGCCAAAAGTGAATACAGTAATCTAGAAGTAGTCTAAAATATAGACTCATTCCATATACTTTATCTGTCAAAATATTCATACATTCAATCTAAAGACTTATCGATAAAGGATAAGTTTTGGATGAAAGTGAAAAGCACATAATCTGTTCTAGATTTCTCCATTAAAGACTTCACTCTCCCCTGACTAGACAGTGCCTGACAGCTTAGTTTAGGCTAAGGTATTCAGTGCTCAAAGATAAGGAAAATGTGTACTATAGTTGATTAAAAGCCTGTAATGTCCAGTCAAAACTGGCTCTTCAAGCACAAGATGATTGAGACGGTATTTGAAATTTCATGATGATATATTATGTGCTTAGTCTGTCATAGGGATAACCAGGGGTCTGTAGTTTGCAAGTCTTTCAAGAAATGAACATTTCATTAGTATGAATATGACTTGAAAACAAAAAGATATTTTCTTTTTTTTCTCCAACAAAAGGATTCTGGCATTTAATACATGACTCACAAAAAAATGTGTGCCTTCAGTGGTAAGAAAGAAAGCAAAATCCAGTTTACCAAAAAATTATTTAGAATTTAATAAAATGGTCTTTCCATATCTGAGACTTTAACTGTCTTCACCAAGGTGAAAGGGTAGAGTAGAAGATTCCTAGAAGATAGTGAATAGTAGGATCTCCTGATGCAGGAGGAATATTTGCAGAAACCGGACATCATGTATAGATGGCCTGTGTCTGTGAAGCATCCCACCCAAGTCCTTTTCACTATCCCTCACCAAGGTACTTTTTACCTCTTATTTTCTATTTTATTTCTATTTTATTTCACTTGATATCATCTCAGACTGATTTCATTCACCCCCTAAACACAGTCACTCCCAGCTGTTAAAGTCCAGAGAACACCACCAGCTTTGTAATTTCAAAAAAGTACATAATATTTTAAGTTTCCACAGACCAACTGAGGACAACTTAGTTTGCATTTACAAACCATTAATTAGATTACAGTTATGAAACCAGCAGTCTACTTTTTTGCATGTTCTTTAACATCTGCCTCTGATTCAACAAATATATTCTAAAACCAGTTTAACTTGTTTTCAATTTCTTTGACTTCATTGGCTTTTAAGTGTTCTGTTCCTTTTTTTTTTCTATTTTTCATTTCCTTTGTCTGTGACTTTTTTTTTTTTATCCAGCTTTTGTAAGCTGAAAGCTACAAGAACATAATAGTTTGTGGAAATTTAAGGGAGATTCAGTTCCACAGCTGACAAGAAAAAAAAAATAATAATAATAAGTGATAAAATATACTGTATCTTCTTGAAAGATATGATGACCATAATTAAGCATATGCAGGCTTCTAAATTTTCAGTGACTTTATAGGAACAAAGGAACTAAAAATCTTTAAAAATCTTTAAAAATACACTCCTGCCCACCTATTTAATGTAAGAAAGCAGGACTGAGAATATTCCTGTGTCATTTAAGCACATTTTGAAAGTACACAGGCTGTCAAATATTGACTATAAATTCTATTCATGAGTTTTCCATTATTTCTACACAAAGTCTTTTATATCTTTTTATTTTACTCACCTGCTCATTACTCCAATCTACTTTTTTTCTAAATGTGCTCTGTCCTTTCTTTTCCATCAAGCAAAAATCAAACCTACTCACCCTGCTCCGCCCCCCCACACACACTAAATGATACTTTGAATTCTATATGAGTAAACTTCTGAATTTCAGCCGGATTTGTTCACTCTCAAGACAATTAAAATCACTCATCTCTAAAACTAATCAGTTTGAAGTAGTAAGGGTTTGATTGTTTTGAATCTTTATTAGAGACTATGAAGAAATTAATAAATTAAAGCCCGCTATGTTTGCTGGAAATGTTATAGTGCTGAGTGACTTCCTATTAAAATAAGGAATATATATGAATGAATATATGTTCCAATTCTATATAATTAATATAATTAATCTTTTGTATTCTTCATTTCTTTTTACTTACTAACTGAGATATGCTGTTTTCCAACAGCAGGGATCCTGCATAGGAGCAATAACAGAATAATAATTGAGACTCTAAGTACTTTATGTATTGAAAATGTGTGTATATGTTTCTGATCCAGTGTACTGAGAGAGTAAGGAAACATGGGATTAGTCAGATTTAATTCTCAGAAAATTTTCTCAGCTTGGTGCAATATATCCAGCTAGCTACATAGGATATGATCTGGGCTCTAGATACGGTTTGGATAGAACCGTATTTACTCATCTATGGAAACCAGAGCCATGGGAATTGCACTACTCTTCAGCACCTAATTACATTTTGTCTAAAGTTCGTCCAAGACAAATAGTGTATTTTTCTCAGCTCTTGTGCTACACCACCAGCACAATTACAATTCTACAATTCTTCTGGATTTCAGAGTTAGTTGTACTGAGAGAGAATATTGTTTGGTAAGTTTAAGAATTTATTAGAGCTAATCCATTTTCACCATATTATTCTTACCATGCTCAAGCTGAACAAACATGATTCAAATTTTCCATGGAAGTTGGCATTAGGGGCATCCATGCTGATGGATAGTTGTGTCTGCAGATCAGGTATCTGAATCCATAACCGAGGTTTGTGGTTTACCTGATTTTAACCTTCCCAGGCTTAGCTCGTTATCTGGCTGATCAATGCCAGACAATGGTTACACAACAGAATAGATGGCCTCAGTCAGTAACAGTATGGACACCAACAGGATACTCAAGATATGCATAGCCAACAGGTAACAGTATGGATGTGCATCAAATACCCAATACAAAATCCCACAGTGCAGAGAAGCTTAGAGTGTGAGTCAGCAGTGTCACTTCCTTTCTACTGACTATATTTGCTCATCACTCATGGGGTCATTGGAGGTATAGAGCTACCCCACAATGTGGTGACTCCAGCCATGCTGCAACCTAAACTGTTGGGGAACACCCCAGAGCAAACCCTCTTCTATGGGCTGAACCATCTTGAGTCCCAAACCCCCCTGTCTGGTGCCTATCAGATCATCTCCTAACTCATGAAGAAGAAAATGACACTGTTCTGGCACAGGCTGATAGCAAATCCTTCCAGCTTTTCTTAGTACTAGCAATGAAGAATTAGTCCTCTTTGAAATAAAAGAGGACTTTGGGATTTACCTACATCTACCTTTTCTATTTTCCTATAGTGCAAACACTCCTTACTAGATTGTGAGTGGGATTAAATTTGGAACAGATTTTGCTTCCACCAAAAAAGCCATGGTTTGGTTTCCAATTTTGCCACATTTTTATTTGAATTGTCAGAAAAACATCAGAATACTTCGTGGAGAGCTTTGCTACCAGCTAATTGCAGCCTGGTTATGGCCTAGTGATTTACACTGATATATTGAGAGGTCTTATATCCTCTGTCAAGCTTCATTTACAGTAAAAATGAGTCAATGACTCTTGTCTATTTTCCTTCTAAGGCTATCAGAACAGCCATCTCCTGATCATGTTTCCTATCTCTAGGGAAGGACATAATTATGCTGATAATCACTTTCTTGATTCAGTCTGACATGTAATTTCTCTTCTCCTCCAGATCCAACAGGCTCTTTTTCAAACACACTTCTTCCAAAACCTGGTTAAATATTAGATCACATATATAGACATGTATTGCTTAATAGGACCCAGAGTTCACAAATACTCCACTGAACTATTCAAAAATGTTGTCCTGCCTCAAGCTAGTGGCTTAACTTCATTATTTCCTTGTGCTGTTCCCTATTACCGATAACATCTTATTGCCTTTGTTTGGAATTGTCTATTTGAAACAGAAAGTCCTCATGGCAAGGGTGACTCTCATTCCACCACTTCTGTAATACACCTAGACAGCTGGAACAATAAAATTAATGTCTAAGTAATAACAACTAATGAGCACTGTTGGCGTGGGAGTTTTATTATTGTGCTAGATGTAATAAATACCTCCAGTCGAAAATTCTTACACATAAATGATTTCTGATAGATTTTTTTTTCCTTGACTGAAGGGATATTTTCATGGAATTATACTGCTTTCTTTGGGTAGAGGGTGAACCCAAGCAGAACTTTCTTAGCTCCTAAAAAAACCAAAGCCCAAAATTCTCTCTTTGAAAATATAACGTTTCAATCAAAATAAAATCAGCATTAATAAGCACACAGAGATACAAGTATGCATGTACATACGGACACCGTTACACTAACCAATAATCTATATATACATATATATGTGTAAATATTTGCGATTGCATAGATACATTGGAACTAAATTATTTTGTTCTTCCTGGAATGCAGTTCTTAGTCCTACATGCAGAAAATGCTTATGAACTCTGATGTTCCATCTTCATTCTGCTGTAATATTTTGAAAACTTATTATTTGGACTTGACAGAAGAGGAAAGAATTTCTGTATCTGTAATAGATGGATATGGCCCCAAGTCTTGTTTAGAGATGATGCTAACCTTAAAAATCAGTTTTGAACGTTGTAAATGCTAACCCTACAAACACAGCTTAAATTAATTCTAAAGCCTGAAAGAAAGACTTGGCTAAAATCACAGGGATTTTGCCTGGGTTTTGAGCTGAAACCATGCAAAACCATCCACAAATACATTCACTCACTTTCATTTAAAACTTGGACCACGTTCAGTCACGACTCCACAGAGATTCACTCAGATGAATCCAAGGTGAACCTGCCTAATTCGTGACTTTTAATCAAAGTAGGAAACCAGGAAAAGTTTTTCTGTCAATGGCTGGCTTGACTATAGGAAGATGTACATGCTTCTAAACAAACCCATTGCTCTTGTTGTCTCTTTCTTTTATTCACTGTTACTAGAGTGCATATACATGAGCAATCCATATTTCCATTTTTCTCTTCCTACTTCTCTGCTACAAACAAGAAGCTTTGTCAAAGGAGATTTCTGTCTGTCTAATCTAATCTTCTTGTAAAACACGCATCACAAGCTAGTAAAAAGATATACTTTTCTATTTGGTGGAAAATCTATTTTCTATCATGGAGATAACTGCTTATTTCTGATTTTAAAGGTAATGTCGGGTATACACAGAGCCATGAAGTGTAACCACTGTATGAGAAATGTCTAATTGGTTTGCAAGCAACAGCTGAGCTCATAGGTCCCATCATTTAGCAGCTTAGGATGAGAAGGGCCATGTAGCAAGGAGAGGGATAATTTGTTGTGGAAAGCCAAGAAAAAAATTCTGATTCCTAAAATATGCCTTGCCATCAGTCAGTTGAACAGGACTGTTTTAGCTATTGTAAATGTCCCTTTCTGAACTAGGTTGTAGTGATTATCTCTTCCACTGCAAGGAAGTGTTTAAAACTGAATACGAAATGATGCACTTAAAATTTTCAGTATGAAAATTGTTATGATGACATTGTACAGCATAAAACTACAAGGCTCAATTAAATGTGACATTGCCAGGAACTCTAACAAGACATTACCAAGGAAAATGTATGTCTCAAATCAGACAATTCAGCTTTTACCACGTTAAGGAAGTAATAAGCTTCTAATATCTTTATTGCAAGACACAGCAAAAATGTAAGAGCATCTCTCCTGTCATATGTTTAAACAGACAATCTAAACATAGAAGAAATAGGAAGTATAGCTTAGGCAGAAGCAAAGCGAGACTACTGAAAGACTGACCTACATTTGGGAAATATAAAAACTTCATAGCAGTGTTTTCTACAGCTCTAGGAATGTAGCTTCAAGTATTTTCTATGGTTCATATGAAATGGTGATGATTTGTCTGGAATCAGTGCAGGCCATGAGGGCCATATGTGGTGGACAGGCAGGCAACAGGTTTACCTTGTTATTCTCCTCCTCTGTGAGGAGCAATAAACCTCAGTCAGACTTCATGATTTTTGCAAATCTGTTAGAGAATCTACTTTAGCTTGTCCCCTTGTAATGGGATTTGCAAAGCAATTATATATCCCTGTGTCAGTTGATATGGCTCAGACTCAGCCCTTACACCTGACTGCATTAGTTTATCACTGCAACATATACACTCTAATAGCACCCCTCTGCTACCTGTCACAGCAAAGACATAAGAGAGAAGGAAGGAAGGGAGGAAGGGAGGGAAGGAAGAAAAAAGAATTGAGAAGTTTTAAAATGTTCTTGTTGTAGCTTTTCTCCCCGTCAGTCCCAATCAATTGCCTTTAAGGCTGATGACAGCCTGTATTTCTAAAGAGCCTTGCACCCAGAGATCTCCAAGTGCTTCTCTTTGTGCAAGGATAGGAATATCTCATTTCTCCTTCCTTGCCAGACCAAGACAGAGGTAATCGAGTTCCTCAAGAGCAAAGGAATTGTGGCTTCATTTTCATGAGCACTTGGAACAGCTTGATGCACAGACATGCAAGACTCAACCTCACCTTCAGTGAGGTGCAAGGTGAAGGTACAGGGTGAAGACCATCTTGTAAGATCAGGACATCAGTCATAGGGTTTTTACACCCTAGTAGGAGTTAAGAAAGACAGCTTTCTGGGATAGTTATTGGACTGATACTGTTAGTGATTTAAATCAGAAGTGGAAGGGCCTGACTAAATGTGTGATGGGTTTTATATGTGTATGTGAAAATAGATACAGATAGGTTGAAAGCACAGCTTAGACCTTTCTTACTAATCAGTTGTCTTTAGTCAAAAAAGAAAGCTTGACAATAAAATGAAATTTCTCTTGGGCTTGTATCCAGTTCAGGGCAATGTCTGCAAATAATGTATCTGAGATTCCACATGATCTGAAAAGATGATCATGTGGCTTGAGGGGAGCATAAATTCTTGAGGAATCAATAAAGTGGGAATGTTTACTCCTGGATGGGAGCTCATGAGAAATAGGAGAGCCAAATCAGACACTACCTTGAGCCTGAGGCTCTAAACATTTAACCTGGAGTATAATCTTTTTTTTTCACCTTGTTTTTTTTGAGCATTTTGAGCATGTGTTGTGGGGAGAGGAATAGAAATTATTGTGATCTTTTAATGCTTAAAGGTCCAGATGTGGCAACTTCCTAGCTAATGTGTGTTTCCTAGTATTTTGCCTTCTGCCTCTCTGTTGATCTCTAATCTCTATTATACGCTACGGTACATCTGTTCTCCTTGGTTATTTTCACTGCAAGATGGCAGGATTTGTTTCCTTTCCAAAGCAACTCAAAAAAAAAAAAAAAAAAAAGAAAGAAAGAAAGAAAGAGAAAGAAAAAATCCTATATTGTATATGAAATGCATTCTCCTGGGATGAACCCTCTTTTAATGAAGTCAGTTTTATTTTCTTCAGATATCAGGCACCAGATCATTTACTCTGATACTAATTTACAATCAGAATCACAATTGACACCTGGCAGTGCACTGGACAATATGCAGTTTCCAATGTACATCATTAGTTGCTCATGCTTTGCTGTATCTGTGCTCATTAAGCTCCAAATCCTGTCTCCAGTGAAGTCTCAATAGCTTGTTGGTCACTGGGGAGTTTGTTCTAAAATAAAGAGGTAGGGGCAGTCCACAAATGCTATGAAAACCGAGGACAAGCAGTGTTCAGATGCTTGTGTCTACAGCTTCATCTCTATTCTGTCAGAAAAAGCTGGATGATACACGTGATGGTAGATCCATCATTTATACTTTGCCCTTTTCTTAGATGCCTCAAATCCCTGATGTACCTTGGCAGACTCAAGTTTTAAAGATGAGCTGGAGATATCCTTTCAATTGAAGCTTTCTCCAGTCAGTGGAGATATGTTAAGTATTATACAGACATAGTAACAGAGATAAGGACCAAAGGGAGATGCTTCCAAAGATTTAAAAAACAAGTAATTTGGTTTTGAACAGTAAAACTGTAGTTTTAGAGTCAAGCAGCTGCAGAAATCTGTTTTGCTGCCTTCCTGCTTTACAAATTAGCTGAGGCAAAATATGCACATGACTCAGAGCTCAAGCATGGGACAGATTTGGAGACACTCATAGAAGCTGGTACTGTTTCATATGCGGTTTATGGCTGTGGAAAGAAACAGATGCTGCTTAATTGGAAAGTCAGCCTCCTGCTAGATAGGGCTAGTTAGCTTTGTGGTCTAATATTTATCATTGGGGATTTCTTCTAAGAGTAGATCTTGCAGGAACACTGTATCATTCTACCCAGCTGAGACAAACTATCGGCTTATTCAAGAGGAAACATTGTCTTGACATATCCAACAGAGGATTTTACTGTGCACAGTATGGCTAGATTAGGTCTTGTATGGCAAGATAAATGAGCTACTTTCATGAGGACCAGCTAAGGCTAAGAAGTCTTCCTGTCCTTAGCCCTCTCTAGTGTTTTTTATCAATAATCAGATGCAACATGTGTGATAGCAGAAGTAAAACTGGTTCTTGTGATTCATATAATGTGCTAAAGTAAATCATGTTCAGCAGGAAAGGTGATTATAATAAAGAATTGAAATAAATAATAAAAAAGAGTAAACTAAAATTATGAAATATTGATTGCTAAAGTGAAGTGGGATTTAGAATACAGAGAGAAGGGAAGTTTTGAAATTGATTTTAGAAGTAATGGAGCTACTTAAAGAGTAATGAGTAGCTGCCAATGTTACATTGGTTTCTGTCAGCCTTCTAAACCTGACCCTTTGCAGCAAGGAAGAAATTGGTGATGCTAATCACCAATCACAGGTCTTAGGAGTGCAGCAGAGAATTATAATTTCATTGGCCATAGCAGCAGACGTATGAAGGGCAGAAGTGGGTTACTGTGCCTGGATGTCTGTGTGTTTAAGAAATAACTACAGTTGTGAGAAATTTCCTTAGCTGGTGACATTCAACAGTGACATTTAACTTGAATAAAATTAGAATTGCATATATTGGTACAAACTGGACAAACACTCCTGTTTTTACTACAAAACAGAAGTAAAATTGTGAAATTAGATTGTTGTGATTGTGGAAAGCCAGAAAACAAGAAGAGTAGAATATCTCAAAAGCTGTCTTCCATATTCTGAATGGAAATGAATGATGAGCAATCTGCAGTGTGCAAGCCACCTGGGAATATGTCAGATACCCTGGGAAGTCACTAGTCTGACCTGGTTTACAAAGCAGATATAAGTTCAAGATTGGATCCCTGTAAGTTAAAAAAAATCAAGACTGATATTAGTAGTCTGTAATCGAATGTAGGAAGATTAGCATTTCTGCAGGATTTTTTAGACATATATTTACTGAAAAAAAGAGTATCTAACTAAGTAGGTAAGATGAGATACATTTTGGTACCAAAGCTGATTATTTGTCACAGCTTATATTCCTATGTTTATTTTACCTTCAGCTTTGCCAAAATAATTAGAAAGAATGAGGAAGGATGACTATTCTGTGATCGTCACCAAATGATACTAAGAAGATCTGGCTTGTTTTTCTGGCTCTGCTACCACTTTTTAGCACAGTACGAAGTCTCTCTTTATAACTCCATTCTTATGAGAAAGCCAAAGCTGTTGAATGAAATGCAGTGCAAAGATGCATCATAGTCTCCTGCATTACTTGGCGGCACTAAATAATCCAAGGCACCAATATGCAAAGATATTAAATCAGATCCCAGCGAGGTCTTCATGACCAAATTATTATGTTCTTCTTCTCTTTCCTTGCTTCTCTTTCACTAGCAAGGAAAAAATGATGCTCAGACTTGACTGAGTGACATGATAATGATAGAATAAAAAGAATGCAAGTTGCAAACAAGAAATTCTGATTATATATTAGGATAACAATTTTCATTCTGAGGATAATCAAGTACTGAAACATGTTACCTAAAGCAGTTGTGGAAATATCTTGGAGATGATACTCACATCTTGACTGGACAAGGTCCTGCACAGCCTGAGCTACCTAGACCTACTTTCGGTTGAGTCTGAACCAGGTTACCTCCATAGTCCCCTTGCAAACTAAGTTAACCTAATATTTTGCGGCACTTAAGAGTCATAAACCACTTAG
The DNA here is from genome assembly GCA_032353885.1 of Nothura maculosa. Taxonomy (NCBI): domain Eukaryota; kingdom Metazoa; phylum Chordata; class Aves; order Tinamiformes; family Tinamidae; genus Nothura; species Nothura maculosa. The sequence continues at coordinate 1,282,388 of JAUBOD010000843.1, read as the reverse complement.
AGATAGACCCAGAGAATAATTAAGATTTGGTGAGAACCTGTGGAGTTCACTCATCTGACCTCCTTCACAAAGCAGATACAAGCTGAAAATTAGATCAGATCATTAAGAGACCACTTAGGTGGTTCTACTTCGTAGATCTGCTTTGTAAGCCAACTGTGCCTAATGTTCTTTATTCCTTAAATGGATATACTATTGTTCTCAAACTCATTTGCTCTTGTATGGCAAGTTTGCTATGGAAAGGACTTCAGGCCACATCCAAGAAACACTTTAGACTCCTGATTTTCCACTTGTATCAGTTATCAAGCCCATATAGAAGGCAGTGCATATACAAGAGGGTAACATTCTTAATCAGGGCTTGTGAAACATCATTTTCACAAAATGAGTATGAAAGAATAATTAAAATGAAAACAAGCAACACATACTGCTTTGAGAGGGCACAAAACACAGTCTTTAGTAAAACAGAAAGTTGTGAAATGCACCTTCGCATTAGTATTAGAATAGGGAATGTTCTGTTTTATCCTTGTAAACTGGCTTAGTATCTAAAGACAAAGGATGTCAGAGGCTGAAAATAATTCTGAAAATGAAGAAGTGATTCTACATTGCTGCTGAGATCATTACGAGTTCACTGGTTTTGTTTTGTTTTCTTTTGTTTTTGCTTTTGTTTGTTTTCCAGTGAGCTGATAATTTTTGTTGTGAGGTAATGCAGGAAAATAGGAATAGAAAACAGAAGAGGAACATTCCAAGACGTATGTATGGAGGAACAAACAGGGAAGAGCTTTATGGAAGGTTGTAGCCTGAAAAGGGATTTGTTGATTTTCAGTGTCACAACTAAACATAGGTTTAAAGTTGGTGTGCAAAGATCAGAAGGAATAGCAAGGTGTTCTGGAGGACAGATCTCCAAAGTTTTCAGCCCAACACTTAGAAAAGGTAGGGAATTTAAAAAGTCTTAGGGAAGAATCTCAGGAAATGATTGCAAACGTCTGTAGGGAATTTGTGAAACAATCATATTCCACATAATTATTAGAAGAAAATTAGCAGTTAGGGAAAACATACTGTCTATGAGCAACAAACACAGAACATTTACTTCTTAACACTTTCCATATGGAGATGCTGAAAAATCTTTCATAACTGACAGTTATGGTGAATTTTCAGCCATCTGAGCTTCTCCCTCATAGTAGGGAGCTTAAATGCTCATATGGATTTTCAACATCCTTACAAGTTATAATGATCTGATAGCAAGTATTCTTGAAAGCTTTCAGAGCTTCTTCACTTTCTCCTGTGAGTCCCATATCCCACAAGCCAGTTTTCAGTATCTTCTCAGGCCTAGTTTACCTAGCTAAGGTAAATTATCAACTAACATATTCAATAAAATGGTGAAGTGCTGCATGGACTTGTGATGCTTTATGTGGATGGTCACCCTCTGGTCATTTTTCTTCATTCCATCCAGTTTTACACATTTCTCTTTCAACTTTCCAGAGTAGCCAGAGCTGACAGTTGGTTCCAGCTCAGATCCTGATGAGTAGTACAAACATTTGAAATACTTGTTGGACAAACTGACAGAGACTACAATTTTTTAAAACACTACAGTAGTAGCAGATTCACCCTTTCTCTCAGTCATTGTTGCTATCAATGGAACAGACTCCTCTTATGACATTTCTTTCCTTTTTTTTTCATCAGTCTTGGTCTTTAAAATGGGTGGGTAGAGTGGTTGTATGTCACACTGTCTCTACTGTAGAGTTATAATAATCCCCTACAGATGCAGAGATTCAACCACCTACAAGGACTATACCAGGCTTTTTTAAGGCCTTTGAGAAGAACACAAGATAGCAACACAGGTTTCTGGAAGTGCGATTTTATTAAAGGTCCAACAGAGTTATGCAATACTCCTATTTTCCTGTACATTGGACTTGATTCTAAAAGAAACACGACTCTAGTAAATTCTAGATATCTAGATAAAATTTCTGTAAAGTTATCCACAATCTTAACCATAGTACTAAACAAGGGGTCAAATTCACACTTATTTTCTTTGTAAACATGTCTAGTTTGGAATCCATATCTTCTAATCTTTTTTTTTATTCATAAAACTTAGGCACCTCCTCCTAGTCACGTAAGTGCGATTTTTCAATAAACCTTATCTTTGTTCTTTCACAACATATGAAGATAAGTGTTGCAGTTTGAAAGCCGTGGGAGGGGGACAGGGGGGAAGAGATATCAAATATTATGTTAGCTATATACCCGACTCTGGCAGTATCGGATTCACGAACAGTCTGTTGACTGTAGGTTTGACTGCCTTCCAAACAAGTAGTTGAGTTCACGAAAAGCATGATTTATTCAAATGCAACATTTGCAAAACAAGTTTTGGATGTCAGTAATGGAAATTCTTTACTACAGCAAGGGATTTTTAGCTAGCTCTTGTGTACAAAGGTGCAATTATCACTCACCCCAGAAGATGGGAGATGGCTCTCAGTCTCAAGTCTCACCTGGCATCGCAACAGAGGGGAGGAAAGCCATTGACTGATCCAAAATTTATGATGGAATCTTCCCTATTCTTATCCTTAGTTCACCTTTTACACCTTTTCTTTACATTTAGGTGGAGCTTGAGTGACTGTAATCATACTTAATATTGTTACTGATTGGTGAAAAAGCCTCTTGCTTTCACTTACAGGTATAGACAATGGAAAATCTAGAGCGCATACTCAATGAGGGATGGTTGTACCTCGGAGACAGGTCACTTTGGGAATGGAAATGTGTTTTGACATTATAATGAGTTTATAATGAGCAAAGTTCAAGTAAAGTTCATGCAAAAGCAGTGATTTGCCACCCTGGCTGGCTCAGCACCGGACATCTCATCATACATCTCCTGTTCAGCAGCTACTGTGCATTTTATCAGCAGCCCAGCACAAGGAGTACAACAGAGTTTGGCCCCGGTGTCTTCACTCATCTCCATCCTCCGTTACTCCTCTTTGCCGCTGCTTGGAGAGCAGGTTGTGTTGCCTAGGGAACTGTGGAGGACCAGAGTCTGTGCCTGCCAGCAGTCCTGGAAGTGGCAACTGTGTATCACCCCAAGCAAGCTTCTATAATGCCAAAACTTCTGTCTGGCCCTAATTCTTCTCTAATTTCCCCACTTTCAAGCAATTCTTCCACAATAAGTAATCCAATTTGGATAGGAACCTTCCTCTCCACAGAATAGCCATTCCTGAAATCTTGGAAAAAAATGGAATGTCCTTCCTTGTCCCTTTGCTGAGCTGTTCCTGGGTCTCAGCCTACATAATGGTATCATGATGCAATAGAAACAGCTATGCTGACTTTCTCCTAAAATTCTAAACTTCTTAGAGCAGAGAATATCCCTTTACTTCCATGAAGTACCTTATGTGGCCTGACCTGTGGTTCTGCCTGATAGCTCTAGGTAGTATTGCTATATGAATAAATAATACTGATCATGTTTCAACAAAAAATCTATTATTAGCTCTGTAATTGAGTCTTCATTCTACATGACCAACTTCTTTTCTGGCTTTATCAACTGTATCAGCATTTGCACTGTGTTTCCTCTTTTCCTGATCAACCAGTTTGTTCTTCCTGTAATAATCTGCTTGTTATCTCCATACACCTGTTAGGATTACAAAGCTAGACTTCAGTTGCACACAAATGCTAAAGAATTTGAAGTGTATGCACAAAAGTTACCAAAACCTTGGGTCCAGGTGATGAAATAATTTGTTCAGGAAGAAAGAATTAGAAGGAAATAACTGCTTTCCAAGAAAAAAAAAAAAAAAAACTGAGGTGAGACACTTTTTATTTATTTATTTATGATACTCTTCCTAGTCCTTAATCTCTTTAAACTTCTGGAGAAGTCTATAGATTTACTATTTTGCTTATCTCTGTCTTGTGCTACTAATTGGTTACCTAGGGAAAGCATTTTAGGATCTATTTTAGAACTTCATGTTCCCGTCCATCATCCCAGTATCTGAGTGTAACCATCTAAAATTGATAACACAGTCTCTTGTGACTGTAAGGATATGGTTAGTACAAAACTGCTTTAGTAAAGGAAGTTGCATTTTGTGTTCTCATCTCCTGAAGGATAATCTTTTTTCACAGGATTTTCTCAGCACAATAATTGTGTGTCAGAAACATATAAAAACAGTCAATCCAAGTCAACTGACATGGGCTCCAATGGCACTAGGCTCAGACAGAGTGGAGATGTGATTATCGGACTGAGAATGTCAGAACATAATTGCAATCACTTGCTTGTGGGGAAGGCAGAATAGGGGTCATAAAGTACTGCCTATTAGCAGTTGAAGTGTGGATAAAATATCTAGATTCTAGAAACCAGCCAGAGGCAGGATACTCCTTACAGAAGCAAAGCCACAAGCCTAGCCTTCACACTGTGATAATTAGGATTTCTGTCGACATAATTACATAGGACATTCAGTCGTTGACTTTTCTCTGATTTCCAGGATGCATCAGTCTCATGACGTTTTCTCTTCTCTTTGTTTTTTCGCTGTCTTTTTTTTTCTCTTCTTGAGAAAGAATGCTCTGAGACAGCCTTGTGTGTAATTAAAACCAGACCCTTTCTTTCAAATAACTTACCTGACTCATAGAAAAGAAAAAAAAACACAGCAGGCATGTGAAGAATGTCAAGGAAAACTTTCGTAAGAATAAAGAGTACAGTTCACTACTTGGAATTTTACTTAATTTGTAATCCTCAGAATAAAACTTCCCTATTTGTCACAAATCAAAGAATTCCCTTAATCATGAAATTAGATTATAAGCATTTGACTTACAGTCAACAGGACTTAACTACAGTTAAGGGCATATTCGGAACTTTTGCTCAGTAAGGGATATAGCTAATGATGTCATTTCTCCTTCACTGTTTAAAAAGAATTCTTTTTTTTCTCCTGAATTGTGTCATTAGGCAGTTTCAGTATTCATCTTTATGATTATAAAAAATAAGAGGTCAATTTCATCATTTTTTTTCTGTACACAGCTATTGTAAACAGAAAAATCTCTTTGTAGTTGAGGAGGTAAATTGCTATAGAGATATTGATACTGCTTGATTTCCCTTCAGGTTCAGCAAAACATTTTGTTCTTTGAACAAATATCTCCTTTAAAATTATAAATGACACATCCATTGATATTATTCTACTATTGCTCTTGGAGTTACTGCAGTATTTTCCAGGTCTTTGACCTTGAGACATCTGTTTTGATGATACTGGTTTATATCTTTAACACTTCATCTATTTACATCCTAAGTTACTACATGCCATAGCATGATGATGTAGGAGCATGAAATATGCTCCCAGTTCATAAACTATGCCTCAGCTCAACTCCAGTCTTTAAGTTATCATCCGGTGATATTTGAATAACTTTTTTTTGAAAAAAAAAAGCCAAACACTGCATTTAAAGTGTACAATTAAATAATAGTAGTAATAATAATAATGATGATGGAACTCTTCTTCCAGAACTTGATTGGAAACATGAACTTGTCTTTAATATGAAGATATCATTATTAACATACTCATTGCAATCTCCACATAGTAACACAAGAAAACTAAAATAAGATTTCTGGTGTTTAGAGACTTATTTTTCTCCAAGCTCAAAGATTAACTAGTTTAAGAAACAATAAAGGAAGAAAACAAACCACAGACAGGATAGATATGCAAGACAATATGTAATACTTAATTCATAAACTCTAACTGTAATATTTTGCGGAATTTCTATTCAGGAAGGGAACTGCTAAGCAACTATATAGGGCACTGTTTTTTCTAATATATAGGAAGTTTGTATGTATAGACTTGGAAGAACATCATGAGGGAAGGTCATGGAAGAATGGGGCGTCCAGGAGAGGTTGATTTTAAAGGACCATCTCCTCCAATCTCCATCCATTGATTCAACTGACTAAAAAAATAGGCAGAATGGAACGTGAACTATGAAGTTCAATAAAGGGAACCCAGGCACTAGTAGATGCTGGAGACAACTGACTGGGCATCATCTTTATAAAGATATAGGGGATCCTGTGGCACCTTGGGCCAGCAATGTGCCCTCGCTGCAAAGACAGCCAATAGTTTCTGGACTGCATTAGGCAGAGAGCAGCCAGTAGGCCAAGCAACATGGTCCTTCCCTTTTGTTCAGCAATGATGAAGACATATCTGAGGTGCTCAGATATGTCCTCAATGATGAGCTCCCTCGTATAAGAGAGACATGAAGCTCCTGAAGTGAGTTTACTGAATGGTTACTAAGATGATAAAAAGCCTGGAGCATCTCTCCTATGAAGAAAGTGTGAGAAAGCACCAGTATTGTTCTGCCTGGAGAAGAGAAAGCTCCATGGGGTTACTATAAATGCTTTATGAATACCTGGTAGGAAGAAACTAAGACAGAGCTAGACTATTTTCAATGTCTTGTCCCGTTACAGGACAAGACAGAATGGGGAAAAAAAAAACCAAACACACAGGAAATACCACTTAAAGAGAAAAAAAAGGCGAAAAGAAAAGAATAAATAGCCACTCACCTAATCTCACCCAACTTTTTGCTATGTGAATGGTCAAACACAGGGACAAGTGTCCAGGCAGTTTCTGACCATCCTTGGAGTTACTCCCAAACTGACTGGACAGAGTCACGAGCAACCTGCACTGACTGATCCTGCTTTGAGTAGGGTACTGCAACGGAGGTCTCTAGAGGTTCTGTCAAAACCGCAACTGTTCTGTGATTCTAAGACCTAGAAACAAAGTTCTCTTAGTTGAAAACTTCAGATAATTTACCATAGTACAGGACACAGGACTGCACCTTTTCCTGCAACAGGAAGAACTTCTGACATAGTATATTCAGATAAAACTGAGGTGGGGAACCTGGATTGTGAACAACCTCAAAGTGCTTTTTTCTCTTTTTCTCTCTCCTTTTTTTCCTCATGCCACCATACCAGCAGTAGAAATCTGGTGGCGTAATGAGTTTTCTAGGGGGAAGCAGAATTTTCTAAGGGATTTAAACTTCCTTTAGGATTAAGCAGGGAAGCTAAGACTCCAGTTGTCAGGCTTTGTTTCTCAAAGTGCTTGTAATCCATTTGTAAAGCTAGCAGCTTTTAGATACAATAACAAATAAAATAGAGAGGGAGAAGGATTCAGAGCCTCAGGGCTGCATGTAACAGAATTTCTCATATTGGTTTATTTGTACTAGATCTTGTAGTTTTATCATTAACTTTAAATTAGCCAGCTGTTGTGTTTCTTGTTGAACACTATTGGAAAGTGGTTGATTACTTAGTAGGTCTAGATTGCCTCTGATAGATTTGAAGAGATGGAGACATTCACCTGGAAAGTTGTATTTGTATTTGATAACTGACTGGTAGAAATTATTAAATATGCAATGTTTTTTTGTTCCTATCACTGAAAGATACTATCTTCTAAGTTTGGTTGTGCTACAGCTTTCTTGCACCATTTCTTTATTTGCTTAAATAAAGAGTGAAGGAGACATATTTTGAGAGACAAAAAAAAGAGAGAAACTGAGGGCTATTTTCATGCTAAATATTTCTATATATCTATTCATCTGTTTGAATACGCATATTAAAAATTGCATATGCACAAACACATACACATCTAATTTATATGTTAGAAAGAGAAGAAGAAATCTTTAAACTTATAGCACGGAGTGATAGCTTAATCCTGTTAAAATTGATGATTAAACTTCTATTGATTTCTTTGATGACATAATGTCATCATAGAAAGGGATAAGAAAAAAATGAAAACTTATCTCTTATTTGTTCATTAAGATCAATATACAAATAAAAATGTAAAAGGATGAAAGGTTATTTTACATTTGATTTTACCTTCGGCATTTCAGGAGCCGTGCTAGATCCCTTATTTCCCAAAACATACTGTATTGGTTTGTCCAAATCTGAATAAATCTACACTAGTAAGGTAAGAGAGTAATAAACCTTGGGCTAGATACAGTGAATTCAGCTAGAACTCTGCTGTGTTAAGCACGACCTAGTTGGAATTTAGGAACCTTCAACCAGCACTGTGTGCAACAGAACCTCATGCTCAGCTGGCCTTCAATGTGTGACAAGTTTATACTCCTTTGCTCATCTAGTCTTCACTTTGTCAGATTACATTTTACTTTGCAGTGTGCCTTCTATAAATTTCTCAAATTAATATTTTCCAAAGAGCTCAAAATTTATGGAAAGATGCATTTGATTTTTCACTGTAAAGTACAATATATATAGTATATATGTAATGTATGTATTTATTATACATACTTCTATGTATTTATTATATATGTTTTTGTTATATGTGTATTTACACTCAGAATTTAATTTTGAATTTGAACTTTCCTAGTTCACTCTCAATCTCCTCTTAAGGTAGGTTTCTAAAATAGGTTTGATAGGTTGCACACTTGAGATGATCTTTTACTTCTGAATATAAGGGGTAAGATCCAGTTGTTGAAACATATCCATCCTGTGTCATTTGAGATTTTCCTGGAAACTGAGAAGTTTATTTAGGAATATTAGCTACATGCAGAATTTAAGGGAGACCTGCAGCTTTCTGGAACAGTGTCTGGAGGCCAGGGTAATCTCAAATGAAACCTCTTACTGTGCAGGTGGGTTGTTTCACTCAGATATCTAAGTGAATGGGCAGTGAATGGGACAACTAGTTGTCCACATGTTGTAGAAGTTTCTAAACTTCCAGCACCTTATAACTGCAGAATCATAGAAAGACTGAGGCTGGAAGGGACTTCTAGAAATCGTCTTGTCTGACCTCTTTGCTTAAGCAGGGACACGTAGAGCACGTGGCACAGGGTGGCATCCAAGTGAGTTTTGAAAACCTCCAGAGAAGGAAACTCCAAAGTGTCTCTGGGCAGCCTGTTCCAGGGCTCTGTCACCATCACAGTAAAGAAGTTCTTCCTCATATGGAGATGGAACTTCTGTGTTTAAATTTATTGTCTTTGTCCTGTCACTGGTCACAACCTAAAAGAGTTTGGCCTCATCTTCTTTACATTCTCCCCTCAAGTGTTTATATGTCTTGATTAGATCCCCCCTCAATCTTTTCTTCTCCAAGTTAAGCAGGTCCAGCTCACTTAATCTTTCCTCATAAAGTTTACTGATGTTAAACCCTCAGTAGACATCTAACCAGTACATAACGTGCATCCTAGAGGTATATCACAGAGATTTATAATATATAAATACTAGAATTAAGTTGTTTGAGTCTTGTTCTTAGTGTCAATGTCTGCATTGTAGATACCTGAATTTTGATTAGATTAATCTTGTCTCATCTGTTGCCATTATGGTATACAGTTTTTATGGCCTGAGTGAATTCAGTCTTCTTCTGTGCCTATGCATACTAAGTGACTTCCAAGGCAGTTGTTCCCCAGCACAGGAGAACTGACCAGGTTCTGTCCTGGGAGACAACTAGGACTCATATCCTCCAAGATATCTTCCTGTCCTCACATTATAACCAGTGGATGTTGCTAGTTCTCCCATGTGTCTTACTTTTAGAAAACTTTCCATAAAGGACTGCCATGTTCAGGATTTATAGTTTGCAGAGTGCCATCACAGATTTGTAGTGGAACTACTCTATGTAAAACAAAGAAAACATTGAAAAAGGTTATTAAAAATACGGGCTAAAAAATTTGCTTTTGCTATCAAGCAGATTATTTCAAAAATATAAGAATATGACTGGTGTTGTAGAAGCAGTTAATTATCTCATCTCACAGAGCAGAAGCAGAAGAAGTTCTGATAAGACAAATTGCAAAAATATATGCAGTGAGAGCTATTCCACACTTAAAGCTATGTTTTCCCAGAGGAGTCTATGGACCTCACTCTGAACCTGTATTCGTAATCTGTCCCTGTTGAACCTTCTATTTTGATGCTATCTAGTTCTACTATTCCTTCTAAGGCTGCCTCTTGCTGGCTTCTGGCTTTGATGTGCAATGCATTTGTTAAGTAGCTTTGATTCTTGCCTTCTCTTTAATGAAATAGGTTACTTTGTTGTGGGATGTTTTTAGCTTTCCACCTTTCCAAGATCTGTGGCTTGGCCCATAAACTCCAATCAATGACTTCATTATGGGCCTTTTCATCTGGTGCATATCTTTTCATCTGAGTACCCAGGCAGGGTGCTGGGACGGAGCTTGTTTAACCTCACTGCTCCAGCAGGAATTCCCTCCTCCTCCTTCCCTTCCTCCCCTTCTCTAATTTAATAGCCATTTTTATTACAGTGTTTGTGTCTCAGGGAGGATTTTGTATGCACTTCAGCCAGACATGATGCTATTTTTGGCACATTATTCATCTGGTAGCTTGTCTAGACTCTGATGTTTTCCCTTTACTGAGGGTTGTTCTACATTTCCAAAGTCAGGAGCTTACTTAGATTTTGAAGTGTGAGACACTAATCCAGATTTCTGTATTCTAGTGTTGATAGTTTTTATTTATTTGCTTTCTTAGTGTATTTGCTTGCTTTATGGTTTATAAATAAGGCATGTCTTATTTTATTCCTTATAAATAAGGCATGTCTTAAGGCATTAAGTACAGATGACAAGCTTTTGATAAGACATGATTTTGCTTTTAATTGAATCAAAACATTCTATAGCAAAGTTGCTTTGCAAGTGCTAATGAAGCTCAAAAACTGAGCAAAGAATCCCTAACATAAAAAAAAAAATCAAAAACAAACAAACAGCTTCCCTCACCACCAAACCTTAATGTAAGCGTAAAATAGATACCCAAAGGTGCAAATGGGTGTATTTGGAATTGACAGCCCAGATACCATGCACAAACCTGCCACTTGGGAACTGCCAAGGAAGATGTACTGCATGACTCACTACCAAAAGCTGTGCTTTAATACTGAATTGAAGCCAAGAAATACCTGCAGCAATTACTTGAGAGGCATGCCGAATCTGTGAGGGCAGAGGATAAGATATTTAAAATTGATTAAAGGAAATGTGTTACCAGCCTACAGAATTTCCTCAAGAGTTACAGAGCCTTCTGTGACCCACAAAAAGGCCACACAGCCAAAACAAGACCAAAACAAATTCTCCATTAAAGCAGAGGAGACCAATTATGAGTCAGAGAGGAGACTGAAACAACAGCTGAGAGTAGTGTCATGCTCCATAACACAGAGAACAAGGGAAAATTCCTGTCTGCTTCCCAAAATGTTTTTTTCTCAATTTTTAAGTTTTTTCCTTTTTTGTCACTGTCTTTAAACACAGCTTTGGTTCCACTTGGAACCTTGTTTTCTGTATCTCCTCTCTATGAACATAGAACATAGGTCTTCTGCATTCCTCAGATTTGGAAGAAATATGTATCATTATACTTCAAAATGTAATTAAATGAATGATCTCAGAATATCTACTCTGCACAAAATTTGTAGCAATGAGTGTAAGAATTATGTTATCCCTCTAAAGTAGTAGATGGTAGTTTCTTTGACCACTGGTTTGCAGCATGATACTGCAGCTGAGAGGCACAGAGAATCATCCTTGTGGTGAGATTTAAGTTAAGGAAGAGGTTTTCATAAGATGCAGAGATACAGCAGGAGCTTTGGGCAGTCCTTCAGAGGACTGTGCAATAAATGGCAAATATTCCTGGTTTCATGTATTCTCACAAATAGTTCTTTAGTTTGGTCATTGCCAAGCAAAGTAGGATTCAATAGAAGACTTAGTAAAAGTTACTAGTTCCTCACTGCTATATCTTTGTCATACTTTTTTTTTAATGTATCTGTTATATCACCATTTCAAATGAATATGGTTTTGTCTTTTACATGTCAGGCTTTGTTGACATGGATTGAAATATTTATTTTTTCTATTGTAGGTAATAAATAATTGACACAAAGTTTATTGGTATGCTATAAACTTTAAATTTCTCCTGCTGTACTGAAACTCACTCTTTCAGGCTAAAGCTTATTTTAATGGTATATCCTTCTTTCTATTTTTTTTTTCTTTTTAATAAATCTCTACGTGTGTTTTCAAAAAATGAAGAAATATAAAAGAACGTGATTTATTAAGACAGCTGAGAAAGTCTGAAGTTAAAAAAGAAATCTAATTTCTGATTTGCTTTAGGTGGAGGTGACTAAGCTCTGTTTCTAGTTGTGCGTGTATCTCCAGGTGAATTCTCATGACATCTGGAGGAGAATGTGATGTAACCCATTGTTTTTATGCCCAAAGTTTTTTTCACTCTACATTTTTTTTGTAATTTTCTATTTTGTTTTCCTTTTTCTTTAATGGTAAAGAAAAGAGGAGATGACAAATTCACTGTGAAGGCAATATGTTCCTTCATATTTCATTTGACAGGAGGGTATATAGCCACCCCATAAAAGCTGTAGTTGCATTAAGTCAAATGAAGCATTAGACTAAGAGAGACAAATGATTTCTGAATAGCCTCTGTAAAAATGAAAATCATCTGTTTGGGTCACAGAAATACTACTCTAATATACAGTGTATGTAAAGTAAATGAGATGATAACCAAATGTACACCTGTAATGTAGGCAGCCAGCACAGCAGAGAGAGTGTGGCACTCAGGGAAGAGGTTTAGAAGCTGGCACTTCAGGAACTGTTGATCAGAGGTTTAATATATTATAATGACTCTTTGGCTGGTTATCATGCTAGATGTTCCTGATAAATCAAACAATCAATCAATACATACATACATACACACATAATGGCAGCTACACTGTGATTCCTTTAAAGGGAAAAAAATGAGAAAAATTGAAAAAGTGGGAATTTGCAAAATAACAATGCAAAAAGAAAAAAAAAACCACCAAAACATAAAATATGTCAGACAACATATGGTCATTTCTGTTATTAACCTCATTTAAGCAATTTATTTAAATGAAAAATATTCAATCATCTGCAGCATCTGAATATCTTCCCAGAACTTCCTGGGCACCAGTAATCTTTATAATGTCTTGTAAATTGTAAATAGGCCACCTGAACTAAACCTCAGTGAAAGATATTTGGTAGTGTCTAAACTGACATGGTCTTAGTTTTATTGCCAAGACATCCCTCAAACCACTCAAAGAAAGGCTTCATGTCAGCAATTCCTTTACAATCTTCAGTTTCCAAAATTTAATACTGTGGGTTTTTTTTTTAAATTGCCTGGGTTTGAAACTAGAAATATGCATCAGTCCATATAAGATTTTCTTTAATTTAGAAGATGTTTTAAAATCACTATTTGAAGAATTCAGGACAGTTTCTATTTTGTTTATTTAAGAGATTTTCTTCTGGCCATGCTCTAAACAAGTAATAATCTGTTGTTAGGCAATCATAGAGGAAGTGAATCTCAATCCCTTTCATCTTTTTACATTCTCTTCCAGATAGTGAAACTGCAAAAGCAACAAAGGAAAATTGTGATGTGCTTGACAAGAGTTAAAAACTACTGCAGTTTTGTGCATCGTTTCTGCAACATCTGAGCAAATCAGCTTTTAACATCTTCAGATGCAGAGCCCTTGGTGCTTGGACAGTTTCAGGAACAAACAGAGAGTTGATTAGGGAGTTCTTCGTTAATTGGCAGCAATTGTTAGACATTCTGGAAGCTAAGGCTAAATCTTATCAAGTTGGCTTCAAGTTCTTCATGTAGTTGGTCCAAGTGATGCAAACCAGTGCATGCATGTATGTCTTACATGGTTTTCTACTCCCAAATATTGGCATTTTTTATTATTCATTATTTGTGGCTAAAACAAGTGTTTCCTGCACACTGTGTTTCCCATAGAAGATCACAATGCTTTATGCCTGCCCCAAGGAACTTACAAATGAATTTATAATTACTAAGAAATGGCTAAGTCCAGTAATTACAAATTTTGTTCAAGAGATACTGAAGGGTGATCTTCAAGGGAAAGAAGCTGCACAGAGGGAGGAGATGCAGCCTAGAGAATTATTTAATCTGACCTGGAAAATAATTTAATCCGAGTGAACAAATGTTTAGTTTCAGTGTAGAGGGGTGGAGAGGATGGGAGAGGAAGTTGATTGTTGAGATTTATTTATTTATTTAGCTATGCATTTATCAGTGCTGAAAAAGACAAAGTGATTTCTCTAACCAATGAAAATTCTTCATTCTTTTTAATCTCAGCAAAAGCATGTTTTACTGCTTAGCTGAAGAGCTAAGTACACTGTGATTGCTAGCATGCCCATTAGCATTACAGTCTTCCTTGCTTTAAGCTTCAGAAAGTGAAATATACAGAGAATTGCTTGGCCCCAGACACCTGACTGTGATCTGCTAACTAAATAATGTATTTGTGTTGTTATCCCACTGGTACCAGAGTGAAGGCTGCGACATAGTTAACTTTTAAAAGATCATTTGAGATATTGATGTTATTTCTCAAAAAAAAAAAAAAAAAAAAATCCACCACAGAAAAAGAGTCATCCTTTTTATTTATTTTTATTTTTATTTTTGGAAATCACCATCATCCATATGAGAAGGTTCTGCATCTCCATCTCTCCATCTGCACTAAGTCACATCCTTGCTATAGAACTAAAGCATACAAAAGGTTGAAAACATTTATTTTTTTGAGAAAGAGAGGAAGAGGGAAAATTCATTTTCAACTGCTTTCCCAATAAATGGGCTAGCTCTTGAAAAACAAATGGAGGCATGTGCTAAACTGTGAGAATAAAACCACGGCAACACAGCCAAAAACAGTGCATTCTTTTGTATTCTTATTGACACTTGTTCAATTTTTTGGGATTTTGGTCATTGTAATTACTCTGTATGTATGCAAAAGACTGCTCTTTCCACATATAATATTATTAAACTGTACAAAATGATATTTTCTTTGGACTTGAATGTATGCAAAGGAAGACCAAACAAAACGGCTGTAGATGCTATTTTGTTTAAATAAGGAGGTCACACACTGTTATCTCTCTCATGCACACTCATTCTATCCTCTTTTCTCATTCCTTCCATATCATTGCAAAGACACGTAAATTCAGGCAAACTCTGGATTACTATGAGCAGAATACTCTAAACAGAGATGTGGGACAGTGTAAGACAAAAGCATTAGTGATACTGTGACATAGAAAAGACATCCTAGATAAAGACTTTTCAAAAAAAAAGTTAAACCTGACAGAGAGCAGCTCCACTTGGATTCTTTCATCACAGCAACATTTAAATATAGCCAACTATAATACTAGTCAACTATAATAGTACTGCAGTTTGTGAAGAGAAAGATATAAGAAAGATATGAGCTTGACCAGAAGCAAGGTGGAAACTGATGACTGAAAAAACATCAAACAAATTACAGGAATCTCCTTTGTCTAACTGGAAGCTTGGCCAGCAAAGCCATGAGCAAATTACTCATTGTATATAAAATGCATATTGATTTCTTACTTTATTTTATCTAATCTGGCAATAAATTAATTTCATATGACTGAAACAGTCTACAATCTCACTTATTGTTACCGCTTGCCTACATATAACTGCTGCTTTAACAATAGACAAAGGAAGTTTTACCTCTGCTGTATAAATAAAGAACTCAGGGACAGAATGCTGAAATATGTGCTCTGCTCCTGCCAAAAGCTCAGCAGAAGTCTTCATAGTTATTTTTTGGTCTAGCAGAACACAAACTACATTTCTTATATTTACATGGCTATCGACTGCAGCGTAAACTAATCTTTTGTGAATCATGGTAGAAGCTGCCCATTTAACGTCAGCCATCTTAAAATCAGACACCTACTCCAATATTTTTATGCATGTTCCTTGGCTTATCAATGAAGGGCGAGTTATCGTAAAAGCTAGTCGGGTCATTCTAATATAGAATGAATCATGATAAGCGTTTACTTCAGCAATACAGTCACTGAACTTTTACATGATTTAAGTTATTTATTTACACTGCACTAAAAAATTAACTTATCTTTTCTAAGTACTTTCCTGAGTACACCAACCTTCTCTCAAGTGGCAAAGTGTCCACCATTCTGCTTTTCATCATAATATGTTTCAGGGCTGGATGAAATTTGACTAAGACGAGCTGTTCTAGAATGCTGTGGTAGCTTCCTTGTCATCTCCTTCACAGTGTGAACAATGTGGTCCCACAAAAAAAGAATGACATTAGTTCTTTTAGCTCCTCTCCTTTCCTCATTAAACAATCTATCTCAGATGCTTCTAGAAAGCTGAAGGGAAAACTATTCCAAATGGTGTAAAATATGAGTTACATGATGTAATACACAAAATGTCTCCCCCTGGACAGCTTTGTCTCCAGCACTTGCATGGTGTTGCATAAATTTTAAATGCAAATATTTTCATTCCCAGTTTAGTCACAACCTACTCACTTGTTAGATACAACTGATGTTCTAAACTAATTTTATTATCTGTTTTCATTTCTGAAATACATACCTGTACCTGTACTATTGCTGAACATAAAGAAACTCAAAAGGGATTTGCTCGGACACAGACTGCTAAACTGTAATGTCTACATTTAGTCAGTCAAATGAATCACTCAGTGAGGAATTTATTGGTCAGACTTGTGGATATGGAGAAGGGAACACTCTCCGGTCAAAAAGTAGGAGCTACCTGCCTTGTAGCAAAAAGAAAAACAAAGGAGGGACATATTACTAGTATGTTGTTCTGCTAGTATCGGTTATTATTTTTAATTCTCAGACCCATTTCCTTCCAAAGTCTGTCAAAAGTCACTGATCCCTAAATGTGTTTAGGCATTTAATACAGCTACATAATTCCCTGTTAACATCGTGAGTAGTTCAAGCTTAAGTGCCCAAGTTTTCTCCATTCCTCTCTGACCATTGGTGCCTGCACATTTCTTATGGAGTCTGTCTCTGGCCTCCAAAAATTCACTAACCAGCTCCTGTGCAGTTTCCTAGGAGAAGTCTAAAAACTTGAGGATCAACCAAGATTATGATGGGATGACTAGCAGGCTGGACAAGGGGAGAGCCGTAGATGTCGTCTACCTTGACTTCAGCAAGGCTCTTGACACCGTCCCCCACACCATCCTCATACAGAAGCTCCGGGAGAGTGGACTAGACGAGTACACAGTGCAGTGGATCGAGAACTGGCTGGATGGCAGAGCTCAGAGGGTGGTCATAAATGGTGTCGAGTCCAGCTGGAGGCCTGTGGCCAGTGGTGTCCCACAGGGGTCAGTGCTGGGCCCAGTGCTGTTTAATTTGTTCATCAACGACCT
>JAUBOD010000843.1:1242121-1265204 GCA_032353885.1 Nothura maculosa | reverse complement strand
CAAGAAGGCCAATGGGATCCTGGCCTGCATCAGGAGGAGCGTTGCCAGTAGGTCGAGGGAGGTGATTCTGCCCCTCTCCTCAGCGCTGGTGACGCCACACCTGGAGTATTGGGGACAATTTTTGGCTTCTCAGTATAAAAGGGATGTGGAGCTTCTAGAGAGGGTCCAGCACAGAGCAACTAAGATGGCAAAGGGAATGGAACATCTGTCGTATGAGGAGAGACTAAATGAATTGGGCCTGTTCAGCTTGGAAAAGAGATGGCTGAGAGGTGATCTTATTAACATGAAGGGAGAATGAAGGGAAGAAGGGGACAAGATCTTCTCAGTGGTGGCTAGTGATAGGACAAAGGGAGATGGGCATAAACTGAAACACAAGAAGTTCCATCTCCAGATGAGGAAGAACTTCTTTACTGTGTGGGTGACAGAGCCCTGGAAGAGGCTGCTCAGGGAGGTTGTGGAGTCTCCTTCTCTGGAGGTCTTCAAAACTTGCCTGGACACCACCCTGTGCCACATGCTCTAGGTGTGCCTGCTGGAGCGGAAAGGTTGGACTAGATGATCTCTAGAGGTCCATTCCAATCTTGAATGTGGGAACTTATAATGCTTCTTAGGGCTTAATAAAGTAGAGAGCTTAGCTAAAGTAGATGATGTAGTATAGCATAGGGCATAGAGCATAGGGAATGGCATTCTGAAGATCTTGCGATGTCACAGGAAGCTAGGGGCATAATTAATTACCTTACTGATAACCCCATGCCGACCAATTGGCAGTAGGTGAGTCTCCCCACCGTACTAGGAGTATATATACAAATTGAACAAGACAATAACTGCCATTTTGCTGCATCCTCAGATTGGTGTCTGTGCTCTATGGCCTTGGGGCCTGTAGAACCCCAGGTCAGTCCAGCTAGCGAACGTGGCTTGCCGACCCCCATTTGGCAACACTTGAATATTCTGTGATTCTGTGATTCTGCGATTCAAATTAATTCCTGCAAATCACAGGTAAGATAGGGAGACAGAGAGGCGTATGTATGTATATGAATTATGTACATATACATACATATATACATACATATATGCAATGTGTCTACATATATACAGATCACTATTTGTTTTCTCCAATATTTGTTTTTCAGACAATGCATTTAAACTGAGGATTAACAAGCCTGACTGTAGCAACTCTTCCATTTATACAGGTCACTTTATATAAGCTGACTCTAACTGTCTTGCATTTTAAATAATAAAGAATTACTTTCCACTTGACTAGCTAAAGCAAATTAATTTTTACTTTATCTATTTTTGCAAATGGGCATATGTAATTCACACTTTTCTTACTAGCTTAAGATTTTCTCCTAAAAAGTGTTATGAAATATTGCTCTGTGGTAGATCACCTGTGTTTGTGTATAAATTAGTCTGCATATTATTAGCCATAGCAATTATACACCATTGATAAAGAAAAATGTGAGTAAAACTGGGCACATTATAAGAAATGCATGGAGGGGAACCCAGAATTATATTGTTGGAGATGCAATTTTTATACTTTTTTAAGACAGATTTTGGATCAGAGAGCAGGGGCTTGGGGAGACTGGTAAAAGTTACATTTACTTTTCACGTATATTCACTCAAAAATATTTTAAGGTACTTATTTTCTAACTGTCTAGACCTTATAAATTTTCCATTATTTGACAAATACCTGCTACTGAGAGGAACAACGTTTGATTGTGTTGATTAACTTTACCAAGACACTTTGGGCCACAGGCCATTACAGTGAATTACAATTACTGTTCATTGTTTTTATTATGAGTGCTCAAAAAATAATGTGGTATGTGAATTGCACTACACTGTTAGTTGATTATTTAGCTGCTATTGCATCTAGGAGTATGACTTTTGCTCCAAGCTGGGCGTATAGCAACGTAAAATCAAAAACAGCTATTGAGCATTTCAAGGGATTTCTCATACCTTCAGAATATAATAAAAATAGAAAATGAAAAAAAAATGTGGAATATCACAGAAGTGATCTCTGAACATCATAGGAGCTTTCATATTCCACATATTAAGGAAAGTTCAAACTTATTTCTTATTTGTGGTGATAATAGTCAGGTGATAAATTGTGCTCTGGGTATTCTCATGCTTTTGTTCTTATTGCTGACCAGGTCTGCAGCAGCTCTGAGGCCATGATCTATTCTAGAAGTTCAGAGATGAAGCTCACATTTCACTAATGGGTAGATGCTTGGCTTAGCCCCAACGGCACTTACAGTCTGATGCACAAGCAAGTGAGATGATAGATAGGTTTTTCAAGAAGTTTCTGTTACCAACTACCTCAGGCTCATTAGTATCTTCCTGAACTGAAAATCAAGTAGACTTTTCAAGTATTTTTACTTTTCTGTATACATATATATATAAGGCAGCCTTTCACCATCCACATCTGAAATGACAGTCCCAACTGAAATGACAGTCCCAACTTGTCCTGTGCTCACAAAATGAGCACACATTGTAAAGCTGTAAAGCTTGACTACAAGATGCTTTGTTTCAAAAACACTGAGCATTGTAAATGTTTGGTGCACCAATATGTTTTTCTTTAAACATACATCATTGTGGACTTAGCATCTTTGTCACAGATGGTGACAATCTAATGAACTTTAAGAAAAGAAAATGCAAACCAGGCAATTTCAGAATTGCTGCAAGCTCAGAGGAACTTGTACCTACATCCAGAATTGAATATTGAATCTACTAAACTTAAAGGCAAAATCTCTATTGATACTAGGAAAGCCAGATTTTCAGCATTAGCATGAGTTGTCCCTGTATGCAAGAGAGATTTTAATATTTATTCATTAGACTTATTTGTATTTGAAGTGTAATTTTTCAAAGCTCCAGATGATTTGCTTTGCTTTTTAGCTCTCTGTTTTCATTTGGTCTCAAAAACATTGGTTATGTCTATATCATTTTGTGAGAGACAGATTTTGAAAGATCCGAGGCTATATTCTTTCAACATCCACCCTGGCGTCCCATAAGAAAGCTTTTAAAAATAATTTAATAGTGAAATCAACATGTTTAGGCAAAGGACAATCTGAAGAATGCCCTAAAACCCAGACTGTGCTCAAATGAACTGTGGTTCATCCTACCTATATGTCCCATCTGCTGTTGCATTGATGCTAAAGGATAAAAAGAGACTAACAATTCCGTCCAAAAAACATACTATGAGTTTCTTCCATGATGCCAAGCAAGCATACAAACAGTACTTTAATGCAATCTACTGTGTTTTATATTCTTTCATGTTAAGATTAGACTAAAAGATTAGACTTTTGCATAAAACTTAACACTATTCAATAGTGCTTTCAGTTAAAAAAAAATTCCTCCTGTTATGTCAAATATAACCTATGCAGCAACATCTGCTGAGCATAATTGACAAACAAGAAACACATCACACAAAGAGATGTGAAGAAACCTAGCTGATATTCATAAGTTTCTATTTTGGATAAATGTTATCCCAGAGAGGTACTCACAATAACCGCCCACAGTGTCCTAGCTTCAGTTTAAGACTATTGGGCTCATCTTGTTAAGGATATATCATGATTTTTATGAAATTATCCTGAAGATGGATAAAGACCAAAGTATCTCAGATATTTCCCAGTTGTCTTATGTATGAAGAGAAATTTGCATAGGTATATTTTTCATAGACATTGGCAAAATGATGGATAAAACTATCTGTGAAAAATGACACACACACAGGGCTATGCCTTTATCCAAAGTATTAGATCTTACCTCAGTGAATTGCTAATGTCAATATTCCCTTATGATTACTGAACAAAGTAATATTAGAAATCTCCTGTCAAATCCAAGGACACTAGAGTTTTTCACAGAAGGAAAAGGTGACCTCCCTGCAACACAGCTTGCCATTTGTACATCTAATTTATGGGATACCATTTTCAAAACTGAGGGTTGATAAAAGCACTGAAACCCTCCCAAGAAGCTCATTTTTAGTTATCACTAGGTCAATTATTAGTATTTGCCATCAGTCAACATTCGTCCTTTTGTAACACTGAAAATCAGAAATTGGTATTCAGAAAGCTAGCAGAAATCAATAGCTGATCCCTTCTAATCAGGTGTTGATCATTAACTAGCATTTATGAACTGAAATCTTGAAACTATTTGTTGTCCCTATTCCATTGAAATAATAATTAAAAAATCATCCCCTACCAAGAAATATCGTTGCTGATAAATGAGTTTAATGAATTGGGATTCTACCAAGTTAGACTTTGACTATCTGTGTTTTGATAACTGCAGCTGGAAGAAATGCTGGAAATAGAGGGACACAAGCAAACCAAATCATTTAATGGTACGGTATGGAGTCAATGATGATGAACAAGCTGATAAGTAAGATTGGCTTGGACTGGAGCAGGTGAACAGAGTGGGATGAGCACAGATTATTCCTAGGAATGTCTGTATAATTTTACCGGCACGTAAGGAAAATCAAACCAAGAAAAAGAAAAAATGGTTAGTTTTGCAGGATTAACATTACCTGAAGCAAACAGTGAGAACCTGATTCTTTGTGAGAACCCAGGTAAGCTACTGAAAGCTAAAGATAAGCTTCTTCTGCAAGCCACAGAAAATCCTGCACTCACTGTCAAGAGAACATGTAAGCGGGGATACCAAGATGTCTGAGACCCTTGTTAAATTGGTAATTGTTCTGCTCTTTCATTATGTCTGAACTATAACTAAAAGACATTTTCAAATAGCTGTCTGTCTCCTGAACTATATCATGACACTTCCTTAAAAGAAAAGGGGCAGAAATACAATGAAAGGTTTTAAATGTGACAGATCCAACTCTTACCTGGTAATTTTGGGAAACAGTGGAGGAAAGAAAAATATCCTTTGTCTTGAGAAACCTACTGAGCCTTGTGCTCCCTGGTTCAGCTTGAATTAAAAGCAGCTTCTGCCCCATGATTGGCATATCCATTACAAGAATATGCACAAAGTTGCCTCAATTCTGGTAACTGGACAAAACCATGAAGTGTTGGTGCGTTTCTGGTAGGTATCTAAATAAGTGTGTGATATCCAGCTGTCCTCAGTGAGGCTGATTTTTTGTGTTATTCAAATATTTTCAATAACAGTGTAATTTTTGTTGTTCTAAGCACTTCAATGAAAATTCATCCATCTTTAGGCTGTGTGTAGAACTGATGTTCCCACGTCTGAATTATGTTCTCCTGTCTTTTTGAGGATAACTATAGACAAGTTCTGTTAGTATACTGAGCTTTGTTAATCCTAATTCTGTTGCAATCAAGAGTAGAATTCTTATGAATGCCTTCAAGAATACAACATCAATTTTCAGGCATTTTTCTAAGATCTTATGAATGAATGAGTTTTTATTTTCCCTTTCATTTTCTAGTCTTGTTTTGGGCGCTTTTACATCTTACAAAGAAATAATTAGGTCCTATCACATGTCTATCCTCAAACCACACAGTGGTTAGAAGGTTTGAGGACTTCAGCTTGAGAATAAGAAAAGAACAAATTCTTGCTGATGACTTATCAATTCTTAATGTTTGATCTTACAAAACAAATCAAATTGTTTTTAAATCATATCAAATATAACACAAAATGTATTTGCAAAGACAAAACTAGAGACATTTCTACTACTACTATGAAAATTTGTTTTTTTATAATCCTTTGCAAGCACCTGAAGATTTCTGTAGCATGAGGTTCAGTACAAAATTTTGAAAATAAAAAAAAAGGCAATATACATTTAAAATTATGGAAGAAAGCAGTATTCTTTTTCTTTATTTCTTTAGGAGGCAGATTCCTCACAGAGCATAATTTAGGAAACCAGCAAGTCAAATTCTATGTCAGACAGTCTGTGATTCATGTAGAAATAAAAATAAATAAAAAAAAAGGATAAGAGAATTTCAGGAAGATAGATGCTGTGTAGTAGTTAAACTGTCAGATTAATATAGTAGTTACATTCCATGTCTTCAGCATCACTATTTTCTAGGAAAAAAAAAAAATTAAGTATTCCCCTTTAAAATTCAAGGATACTGAAAGTGTGTTTTGTGGCTAAGAGCCAGAAGGGCTGCAAAATTACCCGGTCTCTCAATAACAAGCTATTATATTATTGAGGGCAAGAGTAGTCTTGTGGCTGATTGCAGTTCTGGACAGCCAAAGACCAGGGTGCAGTGAAGGGTCTACAGGACATCTACAATATTTTTTGTTGCATTCCCTTGTGCCTTTAAGACGCCCAACACTCTGGTGCACCAGCTGTCGCTTGCTAACAGTCTGATGCTTTCTTTTTTTTCCTTTCTTTTTGTTTTTTTTTTCATTATTAAGAGCTAAATGCTAAATGTCATGATTCCAGATTCCCTATTGTATCTGTCTCTCAAACCTAAAACCCATAAATAACACAATGCTCAAATGCGAACTTTTAGAAACCCAGGTCATTTCAGAAAGCTACATTTCAAGGGGATTTTTTGTTGTAGTTGTTGTTCAATTCCCAGTGAGAGGCAGTTGAAATGAAGCATATTTGCTTTCAGAGAAATCCTACCAAAGCAAAATTACAGTACTACTCACTTTTAAATTTCACAGCAAAGTAGCACTTAAGGCTTATTGCAGTGCATTAGATTTAAAACCAATTAAGTACAATGCTAAATCAGTGTAAACCACATTTCTGAATTTATCTACAGCATAATGAATAACATCTGCATCTGCAAAGAAAAGATTTATACTGAGCTGCAAAACAAAATGTGTTGACAATTTGAGCAGTTTTCATTCCCTTATGTCATATATCTTCATTATTTGGTAAAGCTTTACTATAATCCTTCATTGTTAGAGCAGTAAAAAAGGGAGGAGGGAACATCCAAATCACAGTACATCTAGGTAGACTCTTCCTCAGTTCATTTCTTCTTCTCAGTAAAAGTACATCTTACTTACTTCAGGAGGTTTTCCAATATTCAGGATTTTATCAGTAGCACCTTTCTTTGAAGAGTGCTGGATGACTGAGGATTATCGTCTGACCTCTGATGGACATTTCAAGTACTGCCCTCTCTAGAAACCTGACTTTCAGGAATTCTGTATTTATTCCCAGAGTGACAATAGTCAAGAATTTTGATAAAGAGAATGAAAGGCTCCATATGCTCTTAAAAGCATCAAATACAACCTTCAACAGAGCTGAGCTCCCTTCCCAAGTCTACTTGAAATATGCAACCTTTAGCTCATATACTGATGAAGAGACAGACTGCACATTTTTTTTTCCCCAGGGTTGACATTTTTTTTCTCCTATAGTTCTACACTTCTAAAAGAATATAGGAATAACAACTTATTCTACTTACTTGATTTGTGAAGCTGTTATCTCTGGGGGAATCCCTCTCATTACAGACACTCATTGTCCTTGAAAGAATGGAAAGCGAGCTTGTTCTGGGTGTCTGAGCCCTATGTGGTGCAGGAATCATCATTTCATGTTTTGAGTATTTTATCAATGTCTGACTGCCAGTGGTACTGAACCATCCTATTTACTGATTGTATGGATTTTATATTGCACAGACAAAGGTAACAACAGTGAAAGCTTCTACTGCCACTACCTTTCAGCAGACCTGCAACTTATTTCTCAGTTTAGAAGGAAAACCTTACTCCCATTCAGTTTTCTGTCTCTTTTGTGATGAACTGGGAAGTTTTTCCTAATGGTGATAGTCTCTGAGAGACAGAACTTTTGTTCACAGAGTAGTTCCTAGGAAGCAGTTGTTCAAAAAGCTACGTCTATATTCTTAGGATATTTTTATGTTCATAAAAAAAGGCTCAGAGTTTTTTGGAGAATAGCTCCTTTATTTATTTAACAAAGTGGAGTCCTCCTCCCTTTATTATGGGCCTAAGTCTTCGATTAAAATACAGCTCTTAATGACGATAGCTTGGTTGACTGAAATTTGTGTAAGATTTTATTGTTAAATCTGAAGTCTTCCATCCTCAATGTTTTACATCTGGAGTTTTGATTCTATAGGACTAGGATGTAGCTCTAACTACACAGCAGTAGTTTGTGTTGGCACAAAATAGAAGATCTAATATCAACAGCAGGTTCATTTAGCAATCTATTCCTCCTGGATGACATTCTGCACAGAAAATGCACAACAGAGGGAAAGAGAGATTGTGGCACATCTGAAACCCAAGAGAGTTCCTGAATATACAGAAGAGACAGGAAAGTGACAACAAAATACAAATTCCAAGCAACTGAACCAATAGAAATTGTAGGGAAGAAAAATAAAGTGAGTAGAAACCTATTCTTCCACATGGTAATGATGCTAGTGCTGCAAAGGGATATATAGCTCAACTCCAGAGCTGATGACATACGGAGCTTTCAAGGTAGGCACCATACAGTGCAGCCTGGGGCACAGACACCTACAGTCTCTGCAGAAATCCCTTCTGCTGACTTTGGATACTGTACAGGGGCAGTAGCTCTGTGGCTTGCAGAGCTTCGACTTGTATTTCTGCTTAGTGTTGCATTGTACTACACAGATGTAGCTGCTTTTCCAGGGCCTTTCAAGTTGGCCCTGAATCAGTGCCATATTCCTAAGCAGAACCATTGTGGACCTGTTATGGACTAGTTTGAATGAATAGAGACACCTTTATGTCAATATAGTTCTTCTTTGTTTATCACACGCACAATGACACAATGACAGAATGATTAAGGTTAGAAGGAACCTTTGGACATCATTTAATCCAAGCTCCATGCACAAGGAGGGACATCTATAGAATGCTGCACAAGATTGCTCTGTCACTCAGTCAAGAAGTTTTCCCTCAAATTTAGGTGGAACTTCCTGTGCTTCAGCTTGAGGCTGTTGCCTCTTATACTATTACTGTCTGCCATTGAAGAGCCTGGAGCCTGAAGAGCCTGTCATCCTCTTGACATCCTCCTTTAGCGTAGTTGTACACACTCCTAAGATCAACTCTTAGCCTTCTCTTCTAGAGGCTAAATTGAAGCTGCTCCTCAGAAGAGAGATGCTCTATTTTTGTAAATCTGTGATGGACTTTCTCCAGCAGTTCCACACCTCTCTTGTACTGGGGAGCCCAGAAGTGCACACAGCACTCCAGATGCGGCCACAGAAGGGCTGAGAAGAGGGAGAGGATGAGGATCACCTCCCCAGACCTGCTGGCAATGCACTCCAGGAGACCATTGTAGGATTTCCCAAAGAACCCTGCCTCTTTGGAAGAAACTGCCTTAAGTATTAGCTATACTCTTTGAGTTTGTACTTTGTACCGCGGAAGCTCATTTGCAGAGCACCTAAGGGGCTTAATGGCTTTTATGAAAAGGCTTGCACTTTGAGCTTACTATCTGCAAATGTACAATCAGGCCATGAATCCAAAAAAGTTTTTAAGTGTTTTTTTGTTGTTGAATTCTGACCCCAGAACAGTCTCCTGTGGCCTGCGAATGAGACTGTACATTTGGTCTCACTGTATGCTAGTCTATTCAAAGTATTATTAGAGACACTGATTCTTTGTTGAGATTGAATGGGGACCAGAAACTTAGCACTATTTTTTTTCTTTTCTTGAAATATACTGTTGTTTATATCACTGAGACATAAGAATAGCTTGCTTTTATCAATATTACATAATTACTACTGAGGCTCAGTAAAACCGAGCAGCTGAGATGCATTTACACCTTGATAAAAGATGGTTATTCTTTCTAATTTTCCGTCCTTTGCTTTTGT
Source organism: Nothura maculosa (assembly GCA_032353885.1). Classification (NCBI taxonomy): domain Eukaryota; kingdom Metazoa; phylum Chordata; class Aves; order Tinamiformes; family Tinamidae; genus Nothura; species Nothura maculosa. The sequence goes on along the minus strand of JAUBOD010000843.1, from coordinate 1,255,530 downwards.
TTTTGGTGACCATAGACAGCATCATGGGCTTTTGATAACCAATGTGTTACTTGACGTTGCTATGAAAGTTCATGCCAAGTTCCTCCCAGTGAATTGAGGAATAATGTAGTTTTAATTTTAACTCCAATTATATCTGGGAAGATTAATTGTTGAGGTCAAATCCTTATGTGGGGCCAAAAAAGAGTTATAAATCATTCAGTTAGATGATCAGATAATCTTAAACTCTTGTGGGTTTCAGAAAATAGACAATAGTTAAAACCTCCATTTTTCACAAAAAAAATCAGTAGCTGGTGATAAATTAGAATCTGTCTTTTTCTTCTCTCTAGTGCTGTCCTTGGATGTGGATGAAATGTCCACTAGTGCTAATTTAATTGCAAGTGGAACCCTCTACTGCCTCCAAGTAATTCACATTTTTCAGTAGGAGGTAATGGCAACAGTGAAAGTGTCTCCTTGCTATCAGGTCATTTTACTTTTAAGTCAATGACAATGGAACTATTATGTCCTGGCTGATGAGAGTTTAATTTGTTTAAGTAGGGAAGAGGATTTATTAGCAGTAATAGGTTAGTTTTACTATGGCCCTCTGCTTGTGGCTCTTACATATGCATTAGACAATTTCTTCTAATCTAAGCAAATCTAAACTAATCTAAGTAGATGTATAAATATGAACTTCATTTTCCTTTCATTGAGACAAGTGTTAATCAAAAGGCACTTATCGGACATAAAGCAGAGTAACTGAGTTGAATCTCACTTCTTCTGCCTAATTTGAATACTGTGTGAATATGATCATGATTCGAGTCTTAATTAGGGTCACATAATACGACAAACTGCTCCTACAAAGGTGAAATTCTCCCTTTAGGAAAGAATGCATCTATCTTAGCTATTAACTTTAGTATTGAAGAACACACACGCTGTAAGCTAAATATTCTAGAATCAATGACTCTAATGTCCTCCCCTTAAATAGACATGAATCAAAGGAAAAAAAAAAAAAAGAACAGGAAAATTGGTCCACATTAAAATGACATAGACAAGTCCTGCATGAAGCCTTCCTTTAAAATTATTTTTATTTAAAAGCTTACATATTGGAAATTAATATTAAATTTTAGTTCAAATATTGAAATGAAGCTATGTTCTAAAAATATTAATCAATCAAAATCAGAGTGGATGGCACAGTCTAATTGTCTCTCGCTTTAGCAGTTTTGTGAATATAATGTCACATATCTGATCTGTATCCAGTATAACTGATATCTCTTTTTCACTCAGCCCTGCAAAACCAAGTTGCTGCAACAATCTCACAATTAAATTCTGTCATAAAAGGGAGTCCTTCAATAGTCCAAACCCTAAGAATAACCTTGTGCAGTTACCCTAAGTGAAGAATATATTCTCATTTTTCTTTACATTCCCTGCCTTTCTTTTTCTTGGCCATTTGTGCAGTCAAGGTCTCATCAACTTGTGACTTCAGAACTTGGAATTTCTTTGTTTCTTCAGCTTCTCCTTCACCTTCTCACAGATTAAGAGCTAGAGCTTTTTCCTGCCACCAAGACATTATGGTTTGATCTCTCCTCTCATCAGCAAGAGGTTTGAGATGGCCTCATAGTAAAAAGAAATGAGTCCAACATCTATGACCAATAGTTATTGACCAGGGGACCAGTATCAACTTTCAGAGTATTTTTGTCTCTATTATATTCTTATGTCAGTGGAAAATTGTTGCTTCTCATTGTTTATGTAATATATAATTTGAAGAAGTTTTTGTTTTGTTTCCTATTTTTTATTTCTTTTATCTAAACTTTTATGACTAGGAATGAAGTTCCCTTGCCCTTCCTTGTGCTTGGTAAATAAAACGATAGTGCATGAGCAGGAACAAAAAGGAGTTCCTGGAGTGCAGAAGGCTGTTGAAAGTATTTGTACACTCAGATCACTGTATTAAAAATAGTTTCTATTGGGACTGTTTTTTTTTCCAAAAAGGAATACAGGAAAGAAGCTACTAAGAAAACTCTTTGGCTCGTCTGTATGTCAAACTATTTTGATGCAGAATTGGTAGACCATATTTTGATATAATTTACTGTTCAGTGAAGCACCTGGATTTATGTCTAGTGACTCTGATAAAAATAAGATATGAATCTGTATCCAAATTCTATTGGCAATGAATATTTTAGCCTTTTCAAAGATATTGTTTAAGTTACACTGCTTTGTCTATTCTCTAAATAAGAGAGAAGCCCTTTATTCTGTGTTGTCCTTCCTGTCTTTCACATGATAGTCATTTAAAGAGAAAAATGTGGACAAGTAGGACCATCTTGCATTCCTGATATTTTCTTTTCTCGTAATACAATGGATTTTAAAAAGAAATATATTTATTCTGATGTAGAATGAAATAAGATTACTGAGTGATCTTTCTGGGTATTCAAGCTTTTGCGTTTTGGAACCTTAAAAAGATATATAACGATCAGATACAATATTTCTGCAGCTACAAATCTGAAAAGTAAATGGAATGATGTAGTATAGAAAGCTAGTTTTCAGTTTTACATAAAATGTTCAAGTAAGAGTACAATAGCCTTTAATATAAAATAAATCCATGATACATTTACAGAAAATAATTAATTTACTAATTGGTAACAGAATCACAGAATCACAGAATCACAGATAATCTTAAATAATTAGACTACTTTCTCTTAATCATCTTCATACCTTTAAATGTTTTTCCTGCTGTAAACTGATATGCCTGGAGATATCTCACTAGCACAGGGACCAAAACATGTTACTTTTTAATTAAGTCTAATATTACAAATTCATTTTAAAGTCATTTTGTTGTTATTGTTGTTTTTCCTGTTTTAGCCAATGATTCTTTGTTCAAGAACCTAAGATAAGGTTTTAGGCTGAGAGGGCTGGGCCTGTTCAGCCTAGAGAAGAGAAGGCTGAAGGGGGACCTGATCAGTGTGTATAAATACCTCAAGGGAGAGAGTGAGGAGGATGAGGTTGGTCTCTTTTCAGTGGTGGACAGCGATAGGACTAGAGGAAATGGCTACAAACTGAGGCATCAGAAGTTCCACAGGAACTTAAGGAAAAATTTCTTGACAGTGAGGGTGGCGGAGCCCTCGAACAGGCTTTGGAGATCTTTCAAACCCGCTTGGATGCAGCCCTGTGCCATGTGCTCTAGGTGACCCTGGTGTACCGGGGGGTTGGACTAGATGACCTTTTAGGTCCCTTCCAACCTTAGGCATTCTATGATTCTATGAAAATGTGAAGTATTTAATTTCAAATACACGGGTAAAATTTAGTAAAATTTACACATTTTAGATTTATAACAAAATCTCTTTTCAACCAGTAAAATGGACTTTCACACCGAACAGCCCCTATGAAGAAGTTGTTCACTAAATACTAGTTTTTGGAGGAACAAATATGTGAACATGTTATTTCTATTTAATGCTACAGTCAGTGATGAAGAATGAATGTGCCTTCTTCCTGAAAGGAACCAAATTAAATTAGTTTTGTGAAAACTAATTGACCTCTTACGTTTAAGAAGATATTGACCAGAGAAAATGAAACACAGACCAGTCAAAGACTTACAGGCTTAGTTGCTTAGACATTTTCAGAGCATTTCTTTGTCAAAGAATAAAAATGATTTCATACCTATCTGAAAACATGCTGTCCAGAGTGAAATAATAGTTTTGCTACATCCAAGAATCATTGCTTTATCTAGGTGGTGATTATAGCTAGTAGTTGTTCAGAAATTTCAGTCCAAGATACTTGAGTATAACCTCAGTTTCCTATTTCCTGTTCATTTCTGATGTTGGTACTCCAAGTTAGTTTCTAATTTTCCCTTCCCTTCTCTTCCCTCACATAATCACCTAAAAATACAGTTGTAGAACTGAAAGCTGGTAGGTCATTTTGGTCAATACGATAATTTACATGGATGTTATTCAATTTTTTTAATGTCTCATAAAATAAAATAAAATAAAATATTTGGAGCTACTATTGTCTGTTTCTTCCTGCTGCATGTAGAAATATATTCATATTTATGTACAGACCTCCCTCTGCTGTCAGTGCTTCATAAGTAATATACTAACCAAAACAGAGTAGTTTTAGTAACTCTTGAGATGTCGTCTTATGAATATCACTCTGAATTACTCTAATAAAACATACTGCATAGAACTCCACATTTGCTTTCAAATGTCTCTCATATTCTGAGGAGAAGAAAAGCAGGTAAAAAGTAAGCCAGGTTAAGGATTCAGATCCTTTGAATGGCTCAACTTAAATGATAGATATGTCATAGCCAATGAAAAGGTTTTGCCTCAATTCTAATTCTGTGTGTGCTGCATTGTGTCATTTTGACAGCATTGCTTAGTGCATTTTGGGGTCAATGTTAGGTCAAACTTGGCCATTTTTCTAAGGCTGAGATTCAAACAAACAAAATAGGGAGAAATTATGTTACATCTCCTAGTGAAGTGCAGCCCAAGAATCGCAGTATGACAAAGTGAATAGAGGGACAATAAAAAGTTCAGAGCTCCCTGTCTGGGATATCATTCTTTGGACTGATTTATGTATTCATAATACGATTTGGGGTGTGGCATATGTCTAATAGAAGGAGAGAGAATGTAAAAGCTTTTTAAAAGGATTAAAATAATGCTTTAAAATGCTAGAAATAACCACAAATGTAACTCACATTTGCAAGCATTATAATTTCACACACAAGTCCACATTTCCATGTGAGTGAAGGGAGCCAGCCCTAATCCTGATTAGGAAGCGATGATGTATTTTTATGGCATGGTCTTTCTGAGTTATGTCAAGCCAGCAGTGATACATAAAGAATATTATATGAAATAATAAAAAAAAATCTCATACTGCAAAAGACCTTTATTGCTCTTTTTGGAAACAAACAAACATACAATCAAAGCAAAACTACAAGAACAAAAAAAATGGCATGTCTCTTTCTTCTCCTGCATTGCTTTCCACTAAGGAGGAACAGTTTGAATTCTTTCTCATCTGTGGTGACTTAGTTTGGCTATTACCAAAACTCAGAGAATTTAGCAACTGGCATTTTAACTTCTAGCAAATGGAATTTTAACTTCATCCGAAACAACTTCAGCCTCCAGCTTTGAGGAGCTGTCCATGGTTTCTACAGGAGGTTGTCAAGCTCTGGCTTAAAAATTTCCTGTAAAATATCAAAATCCATAAGTGTGGTTAGTCTATTATTTTCTTTGTGTGTTCGGTAATGTTGTAACTACTTTGTTGTAACATAGCATAGAAAGAAGACATAGACACACAAAGAAAGAAAGAATAATAAAAGAATGCACAAACAAAAATTCACATTCAGATTTAGCAGAGATTCTTCCTATCACAAATTTTGAGCACAAAAATCTCTTGGCAAAGTCTCTCTTGGCAAAGATCACAAAATCTCTAAGCATCAGTTTTCCCACTTTTTTTTTGGTTCAGTTTCAACATGTCAGTAATGGTGATCTTGAAAATATGTTTTGCTTAATGTCATTTTACTTTTATTCTGCAGACTGGCATCTGTGCCTAGGAACCTTGCTTTGCCCTTCAGTAAACTATAACATAGATTAAAGAGTTACATATATTTTCTTTTCTTTCACTGCTCTTATTTGTATTACCTGCACCACCTCATTTATTTCTGGAGAAATCATTTCAATTTTTAAATTCGATAAGGAGGGTTTTTTTGTATCTATGATATTGGTGAAACAGTACTTCCACTATAATCCTGTCCTATCAGAACTGTTTGAGGGGATCCATTCTTCCTCTGCTGCCCTACATGTACAGCATCTATCTTATCTTTTTTTTAATAATTGTATTTTAAATTATGGTTATTTGTCAAATACTCTTAAGCCTGTGGCTGCAGATCTATAAGTATCATGACCTGCCTCCACTGGAAAAGGCTGATGTAATTAGAAAAGGGCCTATATCAATCACTGAGATAATGGTTTCTCTCTCTCTCTCTCTCTCTTTTCTTTTTTTATCATCTGTTACCCTGAATATTTTAGAGAAAAGATGAGATAAACCTTTCTTTTAGCTGCAGTGCTGCCATTGCTATTGGCAGCATTTTAAATCTTCTGTTAAAAGAAAGGTTTCTGTGGAGAGTATTTTGCAACTACCAATTATGTAAAGGCTACTTCACGTCATTTCATAGACTTAACAACAGATTAAAGAAAAGTGGTAAAAGTTTATTTTGCTGGTATGGAGGGACTCTTCTGGCATTACATATGTGAAACACAAGGATTTTCCTTTTACTCTCACTGTGAATTGTATGAAATATGTCTAGAATCTCAAATTTGGTATTCAAATAGCTTTTGTTATTATTGTTAATAATCGTTCATTCATTCATTCCTTCACTTATTCATTCAGAAGATCCTTCTAAAGTTAATGAAAATAAAATCCCTAGAAAGGTCCTGGACAATTCTTGTTCCTGTATCATCATTTGCTACCAAAAGGGATGCTTTAGTTAACATTTCTCATAATTTAGCCCATATGAGTTGATTCACCAAAACATGAACATAGAATTAAATTGTTTACTGGAAATTAATTCTTCAAGACACATGATGAATTCAAACACAAATTTAAGCACTTACTTAAAAGCAAAAACAGAGCTGGTCTGACTTTTGAAATTGAAACTGTATGTAGCCCTGATAAGATTACCAAGAGAAAATGGTTCCGCTGAGTAGTTTTGTGATGCCCACCTGTCTGTTCTTTGAGAAATGGGTCTTGCTACTAGATAAAAAGAGATAACCTATTACAAAATATTACCTGTTCATGAGTATCTAAATGCAAGGAATTTCACTCTACTTCTGCAGGCTTCTGCATCAAGCCTGATCACTTGCAGCTAGATGTCTTAAAGGAACTCAAAAATAAATGCCAAACAATAACTGTAATGACTGTAGCATACTTTGCTCCACAGTTGACATGACTTCAAATCAATGAAATAAAAAACTCTGTCAGATATCACTTTAAAATTTGAATATATGAGTATCAGAGATCAAGCTGGAGAATATTAATTTTAATCTCTCAAATATTCTCTCAGGCAAACTCATGTAGACTGATCACAGCAGATGAGACACCTTACCTGAAGATATCCCAGCAAATGAAGAAAGAATTCCCCCTAGTGGCTTTTCTGATAGAAAAGCAGCCTGTCAGGTGGGCAGGAAGAATAATCTATGATTTATCCCTTTCCATTTGAATTTAAAATACTATCATTCTATAGCTGATGCTGTCAGTGCTGGCACTTGCAGACCAAGATAGCAGTGACATTTGTATAGTGGATGTTCTTTGACCATCTTTTCCAACTCCTGCTTATTATGTAAAATCCTCAGTATTTATATTATTTCTGAGAAGATAAAGTTACCTCAGTATTCATGGAGGCTTGAGGAAATTGTTTTTCAGATAGATTTTTTTCCCTTTTGCAGAGACCATATAAGTAAATAAAAATTTGCTTACATACATTTCTTAGACCTATATATATAAGGAAATAAAATCTAAATCCAGGTATTATTAACTGGTTGATTTCCTCTCACGTCAGTTCCCTTGGCTTGAGCTGTCAGCTTTTCAACAGCCACTAGATAACATCTTTACCAGCTGGCCTACATCAGCTGCAATGGTGAGCTGAAAATGATCCTTTGACAATGATACTGCTTGATTCTTCATGCTGTAACTGTTTCATAATTGCAACAGTTTTTAAGGGTGATTTATTTACTCATGGCAGTGCTTAACTTGCCTATTGCTCCTATCTTTTGGAAATGATATGCAATTGTAATAAGCTTTCTATAGAATACATAGAAATGGAAAATATATATAAAAAATACTTGCAGAATAGTTATGAAGCTCAGCTTTGCAACCTTTACCAGACAAACACTGCTTATCTCTTCTTGCTGATGAGTATATTTATTATCAAACTGCATAAAGGACAGTTCAAAAAACAAACAAACAAATAAAAAATGCTTTGGAAATTCACAGTCTGCACCCTTGACTCATGACCTCATGCCTGAAGAATACTTAAAATATTTTTAATTCTTTTTCCAAGTTTAATGTTATTGTTAGTGAATGAATTACTGCAACATATTTTTATTTTTGTGACTGTTGTATGTCCATTTATAAAGGATTTAATCACTTTCAAATAAAATATACGATTAATGAACAGTTGAAATTCTGTCTTTGTCCTTCTCTGTACAAAATCTGTGTAGGTTCCATCAATACATGTGTTTTCATATATATGCATGTGTTTCTTCAGCATCTGATGACATTTAATAGGCTAAAAACAGCTAGGTCATTGCAATGAACAGACTTAATCAAAACAGAAGTGACTATTAATCATAGTCCAGCTCATATCGATATTTCCCATGGAAAGAGACATTAGTGGCAGCTTTACAAAATCAAGGAACCAAGTAGGAATGCTTACAGCACATCTGGAATTTGGATATATTTAGCTTTGAATTTGAGTTTCCCAGCTAGCCTTTATCTTACAAGCAGGCACAGTGAAAACCTTTGATTTGAACAGAGCCAGCAAACTGCACTGGTTGTAAGACTATGAGAGCAGTGTTTGCTGCAACCTTGATTGGTAAAAGGTAAAAACCATCTGTCTTCTGAGGTCACTCACTGCTTACTGGAAAAAGGCTTTTCTGAGAAATTCCAGCTTGGCTTTTTATTCACTCACAAAGTGTTCTTGCCTACATTTTTGTAATGCTTTATTAATGCATTTCAACTCTGAATGTTGGAGTGCTTTAATCTTGCTTGATCTGAGTGCTGCTTTTGACGCTTCTGATTATAATAACATCCCACTTGATCAGGCCTGATATTCTGTAAGCTTAGCTGACTTTAGATTTTGAGTTGATTTCAATCCTATTTGTCTAACAGATGTCAGAGTGTTGGGTGTTTTTGTTTTTTTTTCTTTCTTTTTTTTTGCCATTAGAGATTTCCTATGACCTCTTTTGCTCAGAAGTTATTTATGGGAAGGTTCTCTCACCATGTCAGTTTTGAAAGCTTTTTTGCAATATAGAAGAGCTACCACAAAAAGTAAAGATGATGGTGAAAGCTGGAAGATTTCAAACAGAAAAGAGGAATGTGCCTTTTTATAGAATTCTACCTTTTCATCTCACAGTCCACTAATTTTAACACTCATATGGCTTTACTTTGCATACTAATATTATTAATTAATGTAATTTTTAATTTTACTTTCTCTACTCTCATTATTTAATACTCATGTATTAAAATACATGAGTATTAAAACAGTATTGAAATGTTACTTTTCAACTCTGAAGTAAATCTCTCTCCTTATTTAAAGCTTGACAAACTCAGGAAAGAGAATAGAAAATTGAGGGAGTTTTGTCAAGGCTCAGGGTTTTATTGAGAGGGTAAGGATTTAGGAAGAACTTGCATAAAGCCAGAAGGGTAGTATACTGCACCTGAAAGAGAGATACCAAGGCACGTGTTGAGTTGGAATGAATGTTGTGCAAGAATTGCTTGAAAAGAGGGAAATTACAGAAAAACTAGGGCCTAATGGAAGTTTTGTCATTACAGAAGCTTGCTTGGAGTGATACACAGTTGCCACTTCCAGGATGGTTGGTATGCACAGACTCTGCTCCTCCACGGTGCCTTAGGCAACAAAATCTGTCTTCTGAGTGCCTGCAAAGAGGAGCAATGGAGGATGGAGAGGAGTGAAGACACCGGGGCCAAACTCTGTTGTACTCCTTGTGCTGGGCTGCTGATAAGCTGCACAGTAGCTGCTGAACAGGAGATGTATGATATGTCCGATGCTGAGCCAGCCAGGGTGGCAAATCACTGCTTTTACATTTTACGACTACCCCTCATTGGGCATGTGCTCTAGATTTTCCATTGTCTATATCTGTAAGTGAAAGCAAGAGACTTTTTCATCAATCAATAGCAATTTTAAATAGTAGCTGCCCAATGGCAGAGATGAGATATCCAGTGCTGAACCATCAAGAGTGGCAAGTTACTCCTTTTGGATGAACATTTGGTGAACTAAGGTGAACTAAGGTGAACTTTGGTGAAAAGTGAACTGAAGAGAGAGGCTTGAGGGAAGACTCCATCATAACTTCTGCATTGGTCAACGGGGCAAAGTGTTCTCCTCTCCTCAGGTTAGGTTGCCAGCTGAGAAGATTCCTTGAGCCTGAGAGCCCTCTGCCATCTACTGGGCTGATGATTGTACATTTGTACATTACAGCCAGCTGAAAATCACATTCTGTGGTGCAGAATTTCCTGTACTGACATTACTGAAATTTTCTTGGTAAATGTTCCATTTGAATAAATCCTGTTATTCATGAGCTCAACTACTTGTTTGGGAGGTGACTGGACTTATGGGCCTTCATGGCCCATGATAGGCCATGAATTCAATACTGCCAGAGGCAGGCCTATAGCTGATCGTACCATTTGTGAACTCAATTACTTGTTTTGAAGGCTGTCAGACCTACAGCCGTCAGGCTATCAGTCAGGTATTAGAGTTGGGCCTGTAGTTATCACAGTATTTGACATTCCGATTAGGATATAAGTCCAGCCTCTCCCAGTTCCTCTAACTTCCGAGGCTTGGCTAGAAGGCAAGGGGATTCATCTCTTATCAACTTTGTCCTCCCTTTTCAAATTGTAACAATGTTCTTAAATAAATAAGCCTATACTTTATTTATTTTTTTTCAGCTGCTTACAGCAAGTCTATTGAAACTCATAGGAGAAGGAGATAGAGGGAAGCAGAATGAGATAAGAGCTAAAACAGGTCTCACTGCATTAGACCATGTGGGAATTTATCATGGTTTTTAGGGCTTAATAAAGTAGAGAGCTTAGTTTAAGTAGATGATGTAGTATAGCATAGGACATAGAACATAGGGCGTGGCGTTAGGAAGATCTTGCGATGTCACGGGAAGTTAGGAGCATAATTAATTAGCTCACTGATAATTCTATGCTGACTAATTGGGCAGTAGGTGAGTCTCCCCACCATGCTAGGAGTATATATACATATTGAACAACACAATAAAGGCCATTTGCTGCATCCTCTCATTGGTGTCTGTGCTCTATGGCCCTGGGGCGGGTAGAACCCCAGGTCAGTCCAGCTAGCGATCAAGGCTTGCCGACTCCCATCGGCAACAAGACCACCAATAATTTACATCTGGAAAAAAAAAAAGTGTGATTACCTATACAAGCAGCATATAATGGTGGAGCTAAGGATCTGAAGGATTTTGATGCAACTCTGTGAAGCAATAGGACCTTCCTGGGGTCAAATGAGAGTAGAGAGGTAAAAGAGGTTGTTTCCACCTAAGAAGATACAGAAACTGTGTTGCAGAGGAAACAAAAACCAAAGCCTCTTTCTGTTCTCCAGATAACAGGAGAAACCTGCTTCATCAGTATTACCATGACTTCCCACCAATTATTCTTGTGAATATTTCTCCCTTCAGGTTTTCTAGTTCAAAGATTAATTCAAAATAGAAGGAAAACAGTTATTGGATTTTCTGCGTTCTCTGAGGACAAAATTGAGAGGCTTGTGGAAGAATTGTTTGTAAAACTAGGGCCTAACAGAAGTTTTGGCATTCCAGAAGCTTGCTTGGGGTGATACACAGTTGCAACTTCCAGCATGGCTGGTACGCACAGACTCAGCTCCTCCACAATTGCCTAAGCAACACAATCTGCCCTCCTTGGAGTTGCAAAGGGGAGTAACAGAGGCTGGAGCAGAGTAAAGACCCTGCGGCCAAACTCTGTTGCACTCCCTGTGTTGGGGCACTGATAAGCCACACAGTAGCTGTCCAATTGGAGATATACGATCAAAAGCCCGGTGCCAAGCGAGAAAAGTGGCAAATCACTCCTTTTGGATGAACTTTGCTTGAACTTTGCTCATTATACGCTCATTTTAATGCCAAAACACACCTCCATCCCAAAAGTTACCTGCCTCCAAGGTACAGTCACCCCTCACTGAGCATGCGCTCTACATTTTCAATTGCCTGTACCTTTAAATGAAAGCGAGAAAATTTTTCACCAATTAATAGCAATGTTAAGTATGACTCTAGTCACTCAAGCTCCACCTGGATGTAAAGAAAAGTTTAAAAGTTGAACTAAGTATGAACAGCTTGGAGGGAAGATTCCATTGTAACTTGTGGGTCAGTCGAGGGGCTGATCCCCTTTCTCTCCCCTGGGGTTCAAACGTCGCCTGAGAAGACTAACAACTGAGAGGGAAGAATCCATCATCACTCTTGGATCAGTCGACAGGCTGATCCCCCTTCTCTCCCCTCGGGCTGAGACGCTGCTTGAGGAGACTCAAGACTGAGAGCCCTCTCCCATCTTCTGGGCTGGGTGATGGTTGCACATTTGTACATCAGAGCTACCTAAAAACCTCATGCTGTAGTAGAGAATTTCCTATCCTGAAATCCGGATCCTGCTTTGTAAATGTTGCATTTGAATAAATCATGCTGTTTGTGAACTCGCCTACTTGTTTGGGGGGAGGCGATCGGACCTACAATTGACAGACTGTTCCGTGAATCCGATACTGCGAGAATTGAGCTTATAGTTGCTCACGCTATTTGGGAACTCAATTCACTCCTAGGAAGGCGATCGGACCTACAGTCCATAGACTGTGAATCCGATACTAATTTGATATCTCCTTCTTCCCCCCCGCCACCGCTACGCCTTTCAAACTGGAACATTTTCCACAACAAGGCTATGGAAGAACTAGACATGTATCTTCTACAGCAAACACATCTGATCCTCACTGTTCTGTTTTCAGGTAGCTGCTCATGGACCAAGTTGCTGCCTACTGAGTAGAAAAGGTTTCTGGCACCATCATAGCAGATGGTGCAGATGGTCATTTGCTCTTATATTTATTGTTGTTTCCTATTTCAATAATAAGGTAACAGATACATTATTCTGTTAGTTCCCCTAGCGTTTTTTGCTACTCCCTAACTACTTCTGTGCCTTATGGATGCATCTACCCTGTAAAACACTGCCCTCCACAAAGCACCCCTGCTCAGCTCTGGCAAGGCTGACTCTGAAAGGCTGATGCTGGTTTAAACTGTGACTCAGCTGGCAGCAGAGTTTTACAAGACCTGAGTTCCTGTGTATTCTGTGTCTAATAAGCTTTTTTTTTTTTTTTTTTTCAAACGGGAGTTTGTATTATCATGCTTTCAGGTGAATTTTCTCTACTGTGTAGTAAAGCTGAAGTTGTGAAGTAAGACTGATAGTCAGACAGCATTGGCATTTTCTCCTTAGGAATCCAGTGTAAAATCTGTGTGAACTGCCTTCTCATTGAAGATGTACCTTAGACAGCCTGAGAATTGGAATAAACCTGCTTATTGCCAGGGCATCCTGTAGTACAATGATGTCAAACAGAATGCACAAGTCTTCTTGGGCAGAGAGGAACCTCATGAGGTTCAATAAGGACAAGTGCAGGGTCCTGCACCTGGGGAGGAATAACCCCAGGC
>JAUBOD010000843.1:1209702-1242021 GCA_032353885.1 Nothura maculosa | reverse complement strand
CCAGAGCGGGAAGGTTGGACTAGATGATCTCTAGAGGTCCCTTCCAACCTTGTAGATTCTGTGTGATTCTGTGTGTGATTCTCACAGCCCTCTTTACTCAGTGGTTTCAGCTAACTGTAATTACATGTAATTATTAGCCCTTAGAGAGCCCGCTCAGAATAAGACTTAGTTCTACTTTCTTTATTTTATTTTAGCTGTTTTAGAATGCAAGAAGTTATGTATTTTTTAAAACAATGTGAAACTGCAGGCATTTCATTTACAGAGAAGGGAGAGGGAGGACCTTACATGCAAGGAAAATGACAGTAAGAATAAGCTCCAAAATAAAAACTTTTATACACATTATTAGAGATTTTAAACATAAAATATAGGAAGACAATGTAAAAACACATAACCTCAGTGCCTACTTATAGAGCTGAAGTTTTAGGTAAAAAGAGATAAAATTTCTGTTGGCAATTTCAGCTTCACTGATGTCTTGTCATGAAAATATATTGCCTTTTGCCTTTTTTTTTTTAAATCTAGACTGGACATTTCTTAGATATATTTCTAAGTGTCTTTCATGTCTTTCTAAGTGTCATCTTTAAGTGCTTTTCACATCAGATGAAACAGTAAAATATCTGAATTGTTGCTGTCCTGTAGGATTTCTTTTCTTCCCTCTGCTTTCTCTTTCCGTGTTCATTATATTTCCATTTTCATTTCTATTTCCCTTCCCCATCACTGACCCTGTCTCCATTCCTTCATTTTCCCTTTCTTAAAGGAAAATAAGAACACCTTGGCAGATTTTTAATATGTTGGAGGGAAGTAAGGAAAAGCAAAAATTACTTGAATGCAATTAAATACATAAAAGCAGCAGAGAAAGAAATATATATAAAAAAGAAAGACTAAGTAATATATCATAAAAAGCGTCTTCTTATTATTGAATATGAGAGTCAGGCATTGCCTCTAGTATTTTCCTGTAAGTTCCATACCCAGCACGCACAGGATAAGAGACACCTCCATACTGTAGTCCAGATGTACCAGACCTGTCTCAAAAGTACAAATCATACCGGCAGAATTGTTTCTTTAAATTAAACCCCAAAGCCTCAAGCAAAAACAAGCAAGATACAACACCAAGGACCTGAAAATGTGAAGAGGCAGAAGGACTAACATCATCATCTCTATTCTGCAATCCAGGAGACAGAGAAATTAAATTGTCTGTGGTTAAATGAGAGCAGGGAGGACACCTTTGGCAGAGGTAGGATTAAATCGCACATCACTTCCTTAACCATTAGATTAGCCTTTCCTCCTGGCTTTTACTTAACCCCATTTGACAAGAATTGACGCAATTATTCTTGGTGAATAATTTCTTGCATATTTGGCCTTTCTTTCATTTATTTTCTTGATTGTGTCCTGTTTACAAACCAACTCCAATGTCTAAAGAATCATTTTTTATTAGTATTACAAGAATAGTTTTTATGAAAAAAATCAAGGGAATATAAGAAAATTAGCATGACATAATATAACATAATATATAAGAAGACATCAACGCAGCACAAAATAGTTTCACCTGCATACTTGGAGGTGAATTGTGAAATATCAAAGGCAACTGAAAGACAAAGATTAAATACTTCCATTTGCTGTGAATCTCTTTCTTTACATAGTTTTACTGTCATACGGAGAAATATTTTTTTATTCCACTAACATACATGTGAATTCATCTCATTCAATCCAAGGTGCTCAAAAATGAGGCTAACATTCCCATGAATAAGGTCACATTTCACAGCTATACAACTTAGCACTTTATGGTTCCATAAAATATGATGGTAGAATGAGAAACTACTTCTATCATACATGTTAAACTTCACTTTAAGAGATTTAAGTTCTCTGTGATCTTATGCAATATTATTTTTCTCTTCAGGGATTGAGAGGAGAAAGATTCTTCCCTTGATGATGAATGTCTTGTACATTTCTTAAGTTTCTTGTAAATTAAGGGTTTATCTGTGAGTGATTTCTTCACCAAGAAAAAGCTGGTCGGACAAAATTATTGACGTTCTTTATATTGCAAATGAGAAGATTACAAAAGGTTAAGAATTAGTTGCATTGAGAGTCTGCTAAAAAAATGAAAGACTTCCTTTATGTGTGCCATATGTACTCCTTTACATGGGAGGCTGATAGTATGTTTTTTTGAGGTTGTAGTGGGGCATCTACACACCTTGGCAACTAGCCACCATTGCATTGTAAAGACAATTTTAACATTCCTAACAACAACAAAAGTAGCAGATCACAGAATCACAGATCCCCAGATCAAACCTGTCTAATCCTGTGAATAGTTTAGGTTCGTTATTTTATCAAGAATTTATTTACATATACATGGATGAAATAGCCTTTATACTGCTCAAGATGAGCATAGGCAATTTGCTAGCTTTAGGAAGATAGCTGGTGGGTAGCTTGCCTCCGATTACTTAGATAGGATAGGATTGTGTTCTAATGGGATGGTATCACTTGGGAAAGAAATCCTATCATATACTTGAACCTAAAAATAAGAATGGAGTGCTTTTGCCTCAAATATATATCATCCAGTTTAAAGCAAGGAAGGTGCAGGTGTATAATGAAAAAAAGATTCTTGCATTTTCAATAAGCCAGAACACTAACTTTTGTCATTCTGCCTTTGTGACACCTTGCAGACACTCACATGAGTATATGTAGATGTTTCAAAGCTGTACTTGCAGAACTTTTCAGAATAGGCATTAAAAATATGCAATTGTGAATTTTTCTACCATAAAAGTTCACTATATCCTATTAGTGAAACAAAATATCCTGCAGTCCTTCATCATGAGTCTCTATACTTCAGTGTATGTCTTCTTGCGCACATATAAATACAGAATATTACAAGACATTGCCACTTCTCAGCTGTAGCACTGGAGAACCTAGAAGAAGGTGTTTTGTATAGTAAGGTGAAATTCCTTGCATCTTGTCAGAAGGAGTAGGATAATGTTTGTAAATATGAAGGAATATATTTGCTGGTTATCCAGGATGTATGATAGTGGTAGAATTTAGCATTTCACTTCTTTTTTTTTTTTTTTTTTTTGGTATGACAATATCATCATAATAGAAGTCAAGAGGCTAAATATAAAATAATGATGTATGGCAACACAGAGTTTACAGCTTGATGAGAAAATAAAGATTTCACAATATACAACCAAAAAATGTTAAAATGTGTTTTTATACAACTATTGTAGAAGATACAGAAAAAAAAAGTGTTTGTCTAGTGTTTCTTGGAGGAAAAAACATCACATTTTCAGTGTATTTTCCAGAAAAAAGTAGCATGATGGAGTAATCAGAGATTTTATATCTTTCCTGGAACAACTAACAGCTCCAGAAACAAGATAGCATTTGGTAACAATTATGAAGCTTGAAGATAGTTACATCAAATAACCAAAGAGCAATTCAGATCTAATTCAGGAAAATAAAGCTTTTTGTAGAGAACAGTTGTCTTCTATGGAGAAAAGGCACTAATGAAATCACACCATTAGCACAAAGGGAGAAAAAATTAATGAGATTTTGAGAAGCTATTTTTGGCCATCGGCTTAATATAAAGACGTAGAACTGTACAGTAATCATGACACCAAAAATAACTGTTAGACTTGTGAAAAGCCATACCACATTACACATGGAAATGAATGTCAAAGACCTGGAGAAAGATAAATGCAGAAATATCCACCAAAAATAAAGAATATATTTTGTAGCAGCTGATTTCCATAGCCAGAAGTGATACACATGATCTGTGTATCAACAAATCTGAAGTAGGAAAAAAAATGAAGGCATTTGTAATATATTTCTTTCTTATGGCTTGTCAAGGGAGCTTGTTTCAGTTAGCAGCTAGCAGTTTATTCCAAAGAGTTTCCAGCATTACCAAGCAATATTTAGTCAAACGTCAGGTCAGCTACCTACCACACACTAGCAAATGCCTAGTAGAGTATTGTGTGCTGACAGAGAGACAGGGAAAAAGGATGAGCAAACTTTGCTGCGCTGCACTAACATATATTCTGTATGAGCATAGGGCTGTTCCCCACATTATCATTGTAAAGTCTGGAGAGTATCTCAATTTTTTCTTTTAATCTGCAGGCTAAACAACATTTTACACCATTATAAGCAAAGGAAATGGGAAGAGGATAAGGGAGAAGGGGAACAGTAATTTATAATACATTTAAGAGAAGAGAAAAGGGAAGCAATAGAGAAACCTGGTAATCAACTGATATTAAATAAAAGCTCAGTATGGCTGCAGCTGTCACCTTGGAAGTTGAAATGGATGGTTATGGCTTTCAAAGAAAAAAGTTCTTTCCTGGGAAGAAGTTGAATTATGGGTCAAAAGATTTTCTTTATGAATGAGCAATGCTGATAAAAGTAGATTCAAAAATCTTCATTAAAATTAAATCATATGACCTTTTATTAGTGAATATGTTTGAATAATATTTTAATAGCTAGATTTAAGAGTATTTGGGAAAGTGTATACTATATGAAAAAACTTTGCTTTACATCTTATATAGGTGCCAATTTTACACTTGTAGACAACTTGTAGAAAAAAATGTTATGACTGAGAGGATTTGTTTGCTTTCTTTTTATTTGAACATTCCCAAAACATTTTTCCTAAATTTTATTTTTAAGCAGAAGTACAGAAGTGATTGCTTTGCATTCCAAGGCAATAAAATATCATTTCATCATTGCTACTTTGGGAAGAGTATTAGCAATGTCTTCACTCCTTTTCCTCCTCCTACACGAACCACAACATGATGTAAAGCATCCAACTTTTATTCAGGACCTTCTAGTCTAGCAGTTAATTTTATCAGATTGAGGATAAAGCATTTAGTTCTCTACTTACAAATTTAGCAATCTTCTATACAGCACTTGAGCTGCAAAGCCAGGGATCATTTCTACAGACGCTGGAGAGATACAAGTCAAGATTTTCAAAGCAATCTGCTTCATTGGTGCTCATGAACTATCTAGGAAAATGAACAACTAAATTCTGTAAATCTTCTTTTTGCAAGGTGAAAGCTGAAACTCGTATGATAAGATAGTGTTTGAAGCGCACTCATACTAGATTTCTACTTGGATCTTTGAATTCAGATGCAGTCTGATGTTTATTTCTAAGTCAGATTTATATTTACTTTTCACATGCTCATTTTTCCCCTGCTGTTTTTCAGCTATCATCATCTGCCTTTACTCCATCCAAGATGTGTGCGTGAGATTATAAGGCATTAATCTCAACTACAAACTGAGACATCTTTCAAAAGAATGACAGGAGGGGGGTGTTCCATTAGATCTAGGTGATTTTCTATTAGACTCCTGTAACACATGAACACTGATCATGTTGGAATGGACTCACACATCCCCTTTAGCTGTTTCTTATTACCAACAAATTCATTTTCAAGAAGAAGATTAAGAGTGTCCCACTGGGAAGAAAAGGAGCACAAAACAAAACAAAAGCCGTGCTTAATTCATGGCATTTTGATCTAAGAATGCTGTCAAATATTTCACCTAATCATCTAACAAAGAGCCTTCATAACGACTGTGCATAACAGGGCTGAGCTGATGGAGCAGTGGGAGTCTTAAAGCAGAATTTACTGCTTTAGTGGGTCGGAATTGATGCCTAGTGCTTTTAGAGTCTAATTCTTTGTGCATTATAAACAGAGATGAGACCTGCACAAATACAACTGTCACAGGATTTATACAAAAATTTTCTTTGCTTTCCTTATGTAGATCCCTCCACATCTCCAGACTTGCTTTTGGGCTTGATATTTGCAATAGGCTAGTAGTTGCAGGAAAATCACTGTCGTGGCTAGGAAAAAGCAAGTAAGCAAACAAATAAACAAACAAACAAAAACTATTCCCTGTCCTGTTAGAGTAGTTAAGGCTATAAAAACAGAAGCTATAGGAATCAGAGAGGACTGAACTAAAAGCCCCTAGCACTTCAACGAAGGAAGCAGTTGAGACCTGATAAATGATTGCAATGGCTGCAATGGACATCCAAGAGATGAAAGGGAAGAGGTTGCATTTTCCAGGCCACAAAGGGCCTATTGAAATTTTGCAATAGAAGATGCTTTCTTTTTTCTTTTTGGTTTACTTTTTTACTTTCATGAAATTGTGCTCTTTGTTTGTTTGTTTGATTGATTGCTTTTGTTTTCATTGTTGTTGTTTTCATGAAACAGTAATTATTTTGCTGGACAGTTTTGCTGGTCAGAAGGGTGGCTTTCCTCCAGAAAGTAACTTGTTATTAAAATACAGCCAACTCCACTAACTTGAAAGGGTTTTAAGAAAAAAAAAAAAAAAGAAAAAAAAAGAAAACAGAAAAAGTGAAGAAGAAATCATCCTTTTAGGAAAAGGAGAAATTACATCAGAGAATGGAGAAAACAAAAACAACCACATCTCTCTTCTCATCTCCTCTTACTCTTCAAGTCTCTACATTTTAATTGACAAGCTTGGCAGCAGGAAGCAGAATATCAGCATATCGCACCTTACATGTGGGAACCCCTATCTGGCACCATTTCTGGGACTTCTTCCAATGCTGGACCCAGTAGATTGGCCTGATTTGTGCCTGATCAGACCCACTACCCTAGTAGTGGGTCTGATTTGCTCAGATCCACTTATATCTGAGAATGAAAGAACCAAGTGGGAAAAAGAGATTCTGGTTTTGTTTCTTTTTTTTTTTTTCTTTTCTCTGTGTGTGCATATATTTTAATGGTTACAGGTTTAGATCCTGAAAGTCTTTTCCTTAAAGCATCATGCTAGAAAGCACATTCTCCAGGTTCTGTCCAGAAAAAAAAAAATCTGTTTTTCATAGAATCCTCCATATTACCAGGATATGGTGGATGGGATCTCATTCAACAGGGAGGAACCAATTTGGGAAGTCTGAGAAAACTGGAGATGTTACTATCTTGCTATGCCTTTCTTTCTGTCTAGATATGAAAAGAGAGAGTAGTACACTTTGAAGTAACACTGCCAAGATTTCAGGAACACAAAATCAACTATATAAATATATATACACATATATACACACACACACACACATATATATTATTTCTATATATATATAAAGAAAAACTCTACAATAAATTTCCTTGGAGCAAAGACCATCGGTTTGGGGAATTGTTTGTGAAACATGTATGTGTGTGTGTGTTACTGATGGGGGAAAAAAAAAGAGAGAAGCTCAGCGTCTGCAAACTTTGGTAATGTTTGAAAACGTCTTAACTACTTCTCCCTGAAAACAATGACAGCCATTTTGAGTTACAGCACAAAGAGTCTTCACATGCCAGTTGCCATTAAAGCCTTACGTTTTTATAACAACAAAATCAAATTTCACATTGAAAAAAAATTCACCAAATGATAGTGCTAAATTTTCACAGAATCACAGAATGGTTAAGGTTGAACGGGACCTCTAGACTTCATCTAGTCCAACGTTCCTGCTCTAGCAGGAACACCTAGAGCATGGGGCACAGGGTGGCATCCAGCAGAGTTTTGAAGATCTCCAGAGAAGGAGACTCCACAGCCTCCCTGGGCAGCCTCTTCCAGGGCTCTGTCACCCTTGCAGTAAAGAAGTTCTTCCTTACATGGAGAGGGAATATCTTATGTTTCAACTTGTACCCCTTTATCCTATCACTGGTCACCACTGAGAAGAGTTGGGCCCCTTCTTCCCTATATTCTCCCCTCAGGTACCTATACATTGATCAGATCTTCTCTCAATCTCCTTCTCTAGGATAAAAAACCACAGCTTCCTTCCCACGGTCTCTTCTCATCTTTCCTCATAAGGTAGATGCTCCAGTCCCTTAATAATCTTTGTTGCTCTATGCTGGACTCTCTCTAGAACTTCCACAAGATTCCAGAAAAGAAAAAAACAAATCAGAAAAGAAAAAACACAAAATAGTTAGTAGTTTACAAATAAAATTTTGTTTTGGAAACAAAATAGTTTTGAATGGAAGTAGATGCTATTTTGCTCATTTATCATGTCTGGTGTCATGAGTTTAAATGCCAGGGTATCCATCTTTCTTTGCTTCAGCATAAATAGGAGGAAAATGTGAGCCATGCAAATAAGCCAAGGGATGGTGGGACAAATTCCCTCCAGTTTTCGAGTCAATTCCACTAGGAGAAATGATTTTTTTTCCATAGTGCTATCATATATCTATATATATCTATATATATCTATATATATATATATATGTATACACACACACACATACACTTTGTAGCACAGAGGGTGTTTTAATCACCAGCAGCCTTATGGGAACTGCCAAAATTTCATTTTTGATTGCATTGAGGATGTATGCTGGGGAATCTGCACCTAAATTCTTTTCATTGCCACAGCTCCATTCCTACTGGATACCTTAGATGCAGAAACAACCTGTGTGAAGCAGTTTGCAACATGCATGCTCTTGGGGCCTTTTCGGAGTTCAGTGATGGCAGTTAAAGGTTGCCACAGATTTTCCTAAGTGCTTAGTCAGATTAATAAATGTCTTGCTAAAAAATGCTAATAAATGCTAACTCCTTATGTCAGACATTATAGCATCTGTCAGGCTGCAGCATCATGCTATAGTCATGTAACACAAAGGGCAGTCTGATTGATCATTGAGAACACTTCTCAAAGGAAAGCATACTTTTCTTAAATATGAAATGTTATTTTTCAATAAAAAGAAAAAACAAAATCCTCCTGTCCATTAAGAAGCCATCTCCAAATTAAATACACTTTGGCAGGCTGCTTGGTTGGTTAGCAATCATTAGCTTTAGATAAGCTACCCCAGATGGGTGAGATCTCATCTCAGGAATACTAAAATATTTCTGTCACCAATTTGTTTCAGTGGTTAAAAAATTCAATACTGGAGAATGTCTATTTGACAGAAAACAACTCTGATATTGAAGGGCTTCATCAAAATTTGAATTTAAACAAGCAAAAAAAAACACCTCCATTCAACACCCTCTCAAAAAAAAAAAAAAAAGAAAACCAAAAAAAAAACCACCAAAAAAAGCAAACACCCCATCTCTGTTCTGCTTTCATTTCGTTTCAGAACTGAAATTCTAGGATTCAGGCAGTGTTGCACTTCGTGCATAATCAGATTAACCACTCTATATCACAATAAGGAAGCCACCAGAACCCCTTCTTTCTCTGTGATCAAAGGATTTTCCTAAAACATGCCCTCAATCCCTTATCTCTTTTCCCATAAAAGAATCTTTTAAACAAATTTTGTAAGTCATTGCTTACATTTTGTCATTTTCAACACTACTTGTTTTTGAGACTGCCCTTTCTCCCATCCTCTCTATGAAAGATGGACTTACATTATGTCTAGTGAGTTTGCTCATAGCATAAGGCATCTTTAAAAGTCAGTACCTTTTAAATACACACCTACTTATCTACAATGTGGTCAAACTAACACACTACCAGAGATTAGGGTTCCTAGAAGGTAAGCATTGTCATGCCTAGAATTTAGGATATGTTGAAGCAATTCTGTGTCTACTGCAAATAAGCAAAGCTGTGGTTTGATTTGATCATATCTTACATGCTGCTGTGGAGCAGTACAGGTTTTGGTGATGTATTTTGGCTACTGGAGATGCTGCTTAAGCATCTTAGGTCAGTATTATTTTTCCCCCTTTTATTTCTCCATTTCTCCATCTACTTAGTCATTCTGCAGAAGCAATCTGTAGAGCTAGATTCTTCTTCCCCAGCTCAGGGCATTTACCTGTCTGCCACACAACCAACCCTCCCCTCAAATGCCTGCCTCCTTGTGGTCATTCCCAGTGTCTCAGTCTAATTTGCATTATTGCAAAATTTGATTCAAGACAAATGACATCTGTTATAAGGGTGGATTTTTGCCAGATTCCTGTTAGGATTTGGCCAGGTGGCTCTTCAGACCTTCATTATTAATAGAACAACAATATTCCGATAGATTCTATAAAATACCTTTGTAAATATGGCGTGTGATATTTTTTTTCTTAATCTTCATCCCTGGATACTTTAATCAAAGTAAATTATTCCAATATCCATTCTCCCTTGTTCTCATAAGTGGTGAGTATGGGTATGTTACCTGAGTAAATGCTGAAGCAATATTGCTTCCAGTGCCATGACAGGTGATATCAAGACTTTCCCAAGGATCTCCTCATTGTCAAGTACTCTGGATATAAGTCACTTCTTATACTTAACAATGAGTAAGTTCACTTGTAAGGGGTGGATATATGATATGGATGTATACCTTCCATTCTTAGAATCAACACTGTGCTGAGCAGAAATTAATACTTCAGATGTTAAAAGCACCTTAAGTTCCTTCCTATCCAAGATCTTAGGTATTTTTCATTTGTATGGTGTTGGGTATTTATCAGTACCAACTGACATGAATTTCTGAGAAAAGTTTCTTGGTCCAGTTCTGAAGATACAAACACACCCAAGTCATTTCCAATGGATCTGTAATTCCCAGTGTCAGTAAAAAGTAAAATGCAGTCATAGAGGATATTTTTATATCATTATTAAAAGAAGCAGATAAATGTTAGGCATAAACAAATTTCACATCAGACAATTCCAGAACTCATAACTCAAGAGAGGCTGTGGAGTGTCCTTCTCTGGAGATGTTCAAAACCCACTTGGACACTATCCTTTGCCACATGATCTAGGTGACCCTGTGTGTACAGGGGAGTTGGACTATCTAGGGGATCTCTAAAGGTCCCCTCAAACCTTAATGATTCTGTGACTCTGTGATTCATAACAGAGCCACAGTAACAAACACACACTAAAACACACTAACGAGCATGTAAATGCACAGAAAACATGATATGCAAACAAGAAGTTTAAAACATATGCCCATCTTTATGTTACCAAGGAAAGATTTCATATGAGACAAACTTGCATTCAGAGTTAAAAGCCTTGGGAGAAACAACACTAAAAAGCTATTTGGAAATTGGATAACAAGATATACTGCTTGTAAAACTAACAGTGAGAAATAAAGAAGAGAATTTATGAGTTATAAATGTAAGTCCCTTTTTAATGAGCACCTGAATTCTTTTCTACTGATAAGAAAGTTACAGATGGAAATAAAACAAACAAAAAACTATATTTTTTTCTGATTAGATTTTTTTTTATAAACAATACTAACCAAACCAAGACAGATTATTCTTCTGCAAGAAGGGTCCAAAGTCTCCTATCCTTATTTTCACTTGGTAGTAGCAATTATCTTCAAGAAGTCCTGTTGCTTCATCGGACCAAATCTTGATATCTCTAGAGGGAATACCACATCCAATGCATTTTCTCTATTTCCAGTAAGTTTATATGAGCAGACTCAGCTAGTCTAGCTTCATCTTGTCCAAATAAAGTGTCTGCATTCAGACAGGAGCAACTAACAGTCTTGTTGCTCTTAAGCAACAAGAGTACAGGAGGTAAGATGCAGTTTCTGCACTTTGTAGAATCATATGCAAGACAAAACTAAGAGATTGCTCCATGGAAACAAGTATCTAAAATAGCACACTGAGGGTAAAATAGCTATAAACAATAGCGTTATTCATCCAAAAATCTTTGATGGAAATAATGCCCTGAGTGTTGCTTCAAGCACTGTGTTAGAAAATATCTGGCTCATAAAACAATTATGAAAGGTAATTAGGGTTTCAATTAATGGCCTATCATTGTTCTATAACACTCACACACAAATGATCATCCTTTTTTTTTCTGTTTCATAATTGTTCAATTATAGATCTTTAGAAGCTGAAACATTTGAAATGGAGTGGAATCTGTGTAAAATATGCTCAGTAACCTCCTAAATTTACTTTGTAATTACAATTTTGGGGCTTTATGTTTAGATTTATTTTATAAATTCAGCTACTGCTTCAACTTCACAGACTTAACTGTCCAGAGAATGGGATTAAGAAACAGGCATATCTTGATTGGTCAAAAATCATGCCAACTACTTGTTACTCAGGTTTACTTCCAGCACTCTGGGAGATAATGTTGTGTGTAATTGATAGGCAGCCTTCCAGAATTGATGAGAAATACACCAAAGTCTTATCAGGATCCATATGGTACATCTCTCTACATTAAAAGAAAAGTAACACTGGCTTAGAGGGAGTGAACAACCGGATGGGCTCATTGTTCTGTGATATAGGAAGCAGGCTGAGTATGCAACTAATTGTAGGAATTGTCAGATGATACTGTCTTCAACAGTCATTTCTAGCTCACCTCTTCCTGTTTACTCAGAAGTCCTTATGCTAGAACAGCCAACAAGTCACAACATATTGTCAGAGACAAGATATAAACCACTCATGAGCCACAATTCAGTCACTCATACAGCACCACCTTTTCACAGAATCACACAGAATCTTAAAGGTTGAACGGGACCTCTAGAGATCATCTAGTCCAACCTTCCCGATCAACCAGGCACACCTAGAGCATGTGGCACAAGGTGGCGTCCAGGTGGATTTTGAAGACCTCCAGAGAAGGAGACTCCACAACCTCCCTGGGCAGCCTGTTCCAGGGCTCTGTCTCCCTCACTGTAAAGAAGTTCCCCCTCACCTGCAGATGGAACCTCCTGTGCTTCAGCTTGCACCCATTACCCCTTATCCTATCACTGCTCACCACCAAAAAAAGCTTGGCCCCCTCCTCCCTACAATCTCCCTTCAGGTATTTATACATGTTAAGAAGATCACCTCTCGGCCTTCTCCAAGCTGAACAGGCCCAACTCACGCAGTTTCTCCTCATACAAGAGATGTTCCAGCCTCTTATCATCTTTGTAACTCTCTTCTTGACCCTCTCTAGGAGCTCCACGGCCCTGTTGTACTGAAGAGCCCAGAACTGTACACAATATTCCAAGTGTGGAATCACCAGAGCTGAGGAGAGGGGCAGAATGCCTTGACCTGCTGGCAACACTCCTCCTGATGCAGGCCAGGATCCCGTTGGCCTTCTTGGCCACAAGGGCACACTGCTGACTCATAGTTAACTTGGTGTCAACCAGGACTTCCAGGTCCCTCTCCATGAAGCTGCTCTCCAGTAGGTCAACCCCTGATCTGTACTAGTGCCTGGGGTTATTCCTCCCCAGGTGCAGGACCCTGCATTTGTCTGTGTTGAACCTCATGAGGTTCCTCTCTGCCCAACTCTCCTGCCTTTTTAGGTCCCTCTGGATGGCAACATAGCCCTCCGGAGTGTTGGCCACTCCACCCAGCTTGATATTGTCCTCAAAATACTGTCTGTTCTACTGATGGCATTTTATTAGTCTGAAGGAGACATATACAGATTCAAGATTCACTCCCCTTAATGACTCTGAATGAAATGCTAAATTGATCCAATTTTTATTAGTAGTTCAACTATCATCTTGGTATATATTTACTCTTGCAAAACCAGTCCAGAGATCACATCAGAAGAATAGGAGCAGGATCTCAATGTCTTTTTCCACTGAGGTTTCCATCTCTTCATCAGAAATGCCATGATCAATGGAGATCAAAAAGGAAAGAGAAGATAATGTTTTGCAAGAAATTAATAAACAGTTTAACCCAAAATTAAATATCAGTTCTTTTAAACATACTTTGCTTTTTCATGCTTGCGCTAATGTCTCTAATCTTTCTCAGTGTTGCAAGTAGAACTTGTTTTCCTGTGAGTGACACCACATCAGGGGTTACGGTTATTGTGGTAAGAGGGTTTATTATCTCAGTATTGACTATTATATCAATGAGCTTGAACAAGGGAGCCACTGTGACTTGGCTCGTGAAGAGTTTGTAGTGTTACTAACAGCAACATCCATTTCCAAGCACAGTTTTGGTAGGTGACCTAGATAGCAGCATATGTATGTTTCCCCTAAAGCATCCAGGGCCTGCTGTAGCCAGAGTATATGGGTTTACATTTCAACTAAGCATTTTTAGTTTACGATCAGTTGCACAGCGTGGTTATGGATGTTCAGCCTGAGGAACCAGTGCATCACACCCAAGTGATTTGCTGACTAATTATCTGGTGACAGCAACCATTCTTGGTTGGCGTGGACTGTTTGGCCCTTATTTTTTAAGGTGCCTTGTCAGGTTTGAAAAATATTCTCAAGCATATGTGAGAATCTCTGGATCTGGAGCTTTTCACAATGATAATTACCTAATTACAAGATAATTTTTTGTTTGAGTTTGCATTGCAGCATATATTGGTTGTCAGGGTATAAGAAGGCTACATTTATCGTGGCATGCAATAATTCACTCCTGTTCCTCTCATCAGTGGACAAACATTTAAATGAGGCATATCTGGGCTGTTCATAGTATAGAACTTTATCATGTAAATAATAAATTAATAAATAAATAATCACTCAATCATGGCAAAGGCTGTGTAAACCTCCTTTTGTAACTCTTCCTGTTAAGTACAGATTTTTCTCTGGTTCTTGATTCACTTATCCAGTTCTGTGATATGATTTTTTTCCATATTGATACAGTTCTTCTCTTTCGATAAAATTTTGGAGTGAATATTTCCTTTTACTGAGCAAAATATTTCACCACCCTGGTGATTAAATCCAGTAGGAAAAAGAGAAGGCAAACTAACCAACCAACCCAACTAACCAACCAACCAAAATAGCCCTGAACCGAATAAAAATAATGTCCTTCTAAACAGAATTTTGAAAGCCAACATTTCTTCTCTGTCATCATTTTTCATTTTAGATTAAGATTTTCTTCCTGCAGTTTTTAAATCCATTTGTCATTCCTTGGAGTATGGTTTGTATTACACATTTTAGCAGTTTATGTTTGCTAAAAATATGTGTTATAATTGTGAATATAATTAGATTTGTTCCCCATAATTTCATATAGATGTAATTTGAACATGTCTTTGGAACTCCTCTGTTCCTTATTGATGGATTAGTACCAGAGTCTTTTTAGAAATTGTGCTTTTCTTTTAGGTTAGCATTCTCTTAGCATGAATGTTGTATTCATGCTTTCCTGTCCTACTTCTTACTTACGCTACTGTTTCTGCCCAGTTTTTTTCTGAAACCAGGGGCATTGTCAAGTGGCTGCCTTGGCAACTGATAGCATATTAACTTTTGGTTAGCCTACAAGGCATATTTATTCAGGGCTTTCAACTTTAAATGAAAGCATGGATCATTTGAAATGTGTTTCTCGGAAATGGAAGAATGAACTGTTGTTTCATGCTCCTTCATTTAAATCTCAGAGAATTGGAGCTCTGGTCATAGGCAGCTTTAAATAACACTTAGGGATGGAGCAAATAGCAGCCTCCAAGTGTACCGTGAATCACTTGCAGGGACGATCTAAAGTGATGGAGGTTTAAATGAGCTGGCAGGCTTTTAACTTAGTGACATTAATTTTGACTTTATTTTTTCATAGGAATATTGTTTGAAAGGTTTTTTTTCTTCAATACTATCACATGTGCTTTATTACAGCCCTGATGTTTATTTTTTTCTTTGAAAAAGGCTACTAGTTTC
The DNA here is from genome assembly GCA_032353885.1 of Nothura maculosa. Classification (NCBI taxonomy): domain Eukaryota; kingdom Metazoa; phylum Chordata; class Aves; order Tinamiformes; family Tinamidae; genus Nothura; species Nothura maculosa. The sequence continues at coordinate 1,226,626 of JAUBOD010000843.1, read as the reverse complement.
TGATGATAAGCAAGATCCCCAGTTTATGGAACAGAATTTCTCAATAAGAAGACCTGATGTGGGTAGAGAAAAGGCTGTGGATTGAGTTCTGATTGTATACTGGATTCAAGGAGATTGAGTAAGTGGATATTCCAGTACTTTTGGTTTTACATCCATTTACTAAGTGTGGCCTCATATATTTCAGAGAACTTTAAATGTCCACATTTACTTGTTAAAAAAAAAAACACACTAGTTTCCCATTCTCGTTTCATCATTGTTAATATATTGATCATTTAAGTATAAATGATCATTAATTATAAAATGCAAACATAATCTACAATCCATGAGACATTTTAGTTCTATCAAACTCTATCTTGACATTCTAACATGAAGAAATACTTGATTGCCTGCCTGCTTAATCACCTATATCCTCACCTCTATCATCTATCTATCTATCTATCTATCTATCTATCTATCTATCTATCTATCTATCTATCTATCTATCTATCTATCTATTTACCTACCTATATTTATTTATTTATTTATTTGCTTTTCAGTGACACATCTTTGACAAGCCAAGGAAGTACATTAGGCTCAGGCTAGGAAGTATATGAGGTTCAGATTATCCTGATGTCTAAAAACCTTTCATACAGAATGAAAATCAGTCTAAGATTGGTTTGAAATTGAAATCTTTCACTCTTTAGAGATTAAGAACATCTTGCTGCTTATTCCATTGTGTTTTTAACTGACGTCGTTCTGTGTGTAGTAAAGAAATTGTTTTTTTTTCAGGACCCCTTTTCTCCATACTACTAGTAGGGGAACTCCACAGTTAAAAAACCTCACTGATAGCTCAGCAAAAGCAATTGGTGAAAAGTTTAATGTAAGGTTTCTGTGGAAGATAGTGCATGACATCTGAAACCTGCCTTGTAAATGTTGCATTTCAATAAATCATGCTGTTTGTGAACTTGTGAACTGTTGTGAACTGTTCGTGAATCCAATGCTGCTAGAATTGATCTTATAGTTGATCACACTATTTGGGAACTCACTCCTAGGAAGGCAATCGGACCTGCGGTCCATAGACTGTTTGTGAATCCGATTCTGGTTTGATATCTCCTTCCCCCGCCATCACCACTGTGGCTTTCTGTGACGGATATACTCCTTTCCCAGCTCAACCTGACCTATACCTTACATGCAGACCTGTTCAGTTGCTAACCACCAGCGATTTATCTAATCCTGGTAGACGCCACCATCCTGATTTCTTCTCCCAATTAGACTCAACGTAACAGTCCTGAAGGTGCATCCGAAAGGGGAGGTAAGGCTAATACACTAGCCAATGATCCTCTGAAATGAAAGATTGACTGCAAGTCAATCATCTTATCCTATAAATATGCAGACAGTCTGAGAAGCCCTTGAGCTCTCCTGGCATGGCAGCAGGCTGCACATCAGGATCTCCCCTTGAGCAGGGATGCCTCTCAAGGATACTCCTCGAGGTTGAGAGCTCCTTCCACAACAGATTTGTGGTATGTGAATATAGCGCGCTCTCTTTCTTTAACTTTACTTTGTAACTGTGCACAGAAACCATTAGTGATAAACCGTTGACCAGGTCTGGGACTAGGATTGGATCCAGCTGCACCCAGACTCCTCTGAGAAGGAGCTTGGAAAACAAGGAGGTCCAATCTGAACCTCGTGACCCAACGGGAGGGTATCCCAAGATAATCATGTATTATGTTGTGCCTCCATGCAGTGAATAATAAGTGATATTGCCATAGAATCTCGTGAAATCATTACTATACTAATAAATCATATTGTTAGTTCTCTATTCGAGTGAAGTGCATATTTGTCACTCGCCTCCGCCGGCATTCGTTCCACCACACTTTCAAACTGCAACATTTCACAATCTGTGCCCTTCCTTATGAGTAAGAAGGAAAATAATCTGGCAGGTGAGTTCACTGATGTTAAAGAAATGTAGAAGTTTCACAGTATGGACTAAATGCAGATAGTATCTCTATTATGTTTTTACCTAATTTATAAAAATTCTGCTCCCCTCTCAGTATCAATACATGGTAATCAGATTGATTACACTAAAAAAGATAAAAGCTTACATTAACAGTTATAAATACGCACATTTACGAATATACATCCATGCATCATTGCAGAAATGACAGCAAATATATTAATCAAAATACCAAAGAGTATAATTCACAGTGCACATTCTGTGAATACCTCATAAAATTACCAAAGGAAAAAAAATACAGGAGGACTATATTTTTTTTTAGAATTACTTTAATTCTTTAGTTTTAAACCTATCAAAAAACTGTCCTCCTGGAATGTCATGTACCAACTATTTATCCAAGATTTACTGTCATCTGTGGAATGTAATTCTCCAATAAATCCTTTCATCTGAAGCTTTCTTCTCCTGAAATCTAGTATTTCATGCATTTCTTGCCAGTGAAATATTTCTCTGATTGACTAGTAAATAGCATTCTTCTTTTTGTTTCCACTGCTCATTCCACTGTTCAACTTTAAAAAAAACCTGAGATTTGATAAAGAAAGAAAAAAAAAAGGGAAAAATGAAAAAAAGAGACAATATAAACAAGGAAAATAAAACAATACAAGAAATGGGAAAGAAAAAATGAAGAATAGGAAGAAATAGGCAAAGGAGGAAAGGCAAGGGAAGGTGCTACAAAAAAATAGTACAACTAAATCATAGCCTTGATCCTCTTGCTTGCTTTTTTGCCTCCCAGAGTTTCTTGTTAACTGGATGAAGGAAAAATTGAAAAATGTCTGTTTACTTTTATGTGATATTGGTAAACCTCTTTTTTTTTCCCCTCTCTTTTGCTTCTATTATCATGTCTCCTTTTTTATCATCAGTTGCCATAAACATGTGCTCGCTAATGAACACTTTTTTATTTTCAATAACTGTATTACATCTTGATTTCTTTTTCTTGACAGCTCTAAGAATGATCTCCAAAGACAAAATCTACATAATTCTCCTTAAATATTTTTTTTAAAGGGAAGGTATTTTATTTTATAATGTCCAAATAAGCAAATAACTAGTTGTAAGTGCATTATAATTACAGATTACAGACTAATTAGAGAGTTATTTATGCCTGAAGATTATGTACTAATTATATGTGAAGTTATTATGGAAAAACTGGCAAGTGCTATAGAAGCAATTACTACAAAATGATAACTAGATGCCATTTGATTTTATGATTATTTGCACCATATGAAACAAGAACTTGCCAAAAATCAGACCAGGCTGGGTTGTTTCATCTGATAGCTTTGACTTTTTAATAGTATTAATTCTCCAGGCATGCCAAGAAATGTTGCAAAATTGCTTCACAAGGCGCAGTCATCTGAGCACCTTCCAGTAGAACACTAAATGTCACAATGGACATCTGCTATATGAAGTTCATGGACCTCTAATCTTGTCCCACGGAGGAGGAAATGTTTGTGCACTCTTTTCTTTCTCTCTATATATATGTATGTATACACATATGTATATACACATATGTATACACATATGTATATGTATACACATATGTATATCCATATCTTTGTGAGCCTGTGCATGGATATATATGTTTTTATATATATGTATGTATATATTTATGTATAAAATACTTACCATTTTAAGATGCCTTCTGCTTGCTCTGTGTGCTTATCAGAGAAGGCAAGCTGTTGACTTTCAGCTGTCAATCAATGATTGACAATCAATGATATTTGTGATAGGCTTGGGATCCTGCTGGAGTTTATTCCAGAGCTGAGGGGTAGACAAGCAAAGCTCTAATTCCTGCCTCAGTGATTGGAAAAGTCCTTCTGCCAGAGCAGAGTCAGAACCAGCAGTAGTCTTCAAACTGAAGTCTTGGATACCTCTCACAGCAGCTCAGCATTTATGGAGAACATATAAGAAAATCAAAGTTTAAAACAAAGGTTATCTTCTTAACTATGACTCCTTAGTTAGAAAGGGATAATTTCAGTAATATAAGGAATTATTTTTTCCTTTGAGTGCTGAACCAAAATCAAAGTTCATGTCAGCAAAAATGAAGTGCATGTGTGCTGCCTCCATGTGTCCATCTGTTTTCCTGCTAAATCAAATAACTGAGACACTTGAGTGAAGAACAATAATTTTGTACAGCTTCATATGAAGTAGTTCATATCTGGGCATTTGTAGCAGCATAAGAAGGAAGAAGAAGGTTGATTCTTTAAAGTGCAAGGGATGGTGCACAGTGTTGTTTCTAAGATAATTTCTGAAAAAAATGAGAAACTGTTCTCTGCTCTTTTGTTCTTCTCTCTCTCTCTCTCTCTCTCTCTCTCTCTCTCTCTTTTTTTTTTTCCATAAGACAAGTCAACCTCTTGATCTCAAATGACTATGACACTATTGCATAAGTTTCTGGCTCAATTAACATTTTAATATTTTATAGCAAGTTAGACAGCATCATTAGGAGAGACTGAGGGACGCTCAGACACTTCAGAATACTTTATGAGGATGTGAGGAAGACAATTTCAAACACTTCTGCTGATTCAGAGACTGTGCATGAGGACTTGGATTGTTCCTTCTTCAGTACATCCCAACCCCATAAACTGTAGATGTTTAATGGAGGTCCTTTCAGTCTTCCCTGTCTGAACTGTTCTCCTTTGTGTATCTATTTTACTGTTAATTTTGTTCATGGATAAGACAGTGCCCTGAGGGACAAGAGAATTGGATTCAAGACTCTGCTTCAATAAATATTTTATGCAAAGAAGAACAGCTTCAATAGGAAACATTGTACTGAAAAAGTGTGCTCAGGTCTGTATTTAAGAGTGAGCACTTAGGTTATAACTACTTTAAAGGCTTCCAATTTTTTCTTTAATTCAGAGCAGACAGTGGGAACACTGCTGCCTCACTGAACCGTTGTAAAGGGCAGCTTTTGCTTCATTATTCTTTTTATCATATTTAAGATCATTAAAACATTTTATTATGATATTCATTTTATGAGTGCCCTGATTACTCTCTTTTGTACTACTTAGTATTCATTTATGGAGATTGTCACTGAATCAAATGGTCAGGTTTTCAGAAAGTGTCCAATGATTTTCATTGTTTCTGTGCTTTGATTTTCATCATTAAACAATTTAAAAGAGCTTCATTCTCCTGGAATGACAACAGCAACTCCTGCTGGAGTCAGTGGGATCAGAAGGTGCTGATGGCTCTGAAAGTGTTGAGGTGATCCACAGTGGTAAGCAGCCTTAATAATATTAATCTTATAGGTCAGATCCTTTGCCAGTGTAAACTACAAGATTTTTGATGATTTCAGTGAAGCTGCTCCAATGTAGGCCAGTTGAGGGTCTTACACATGGAGTATTTTTACCTACTTGATGCCCTTGAACAACTTTTGCTCTTTTGAGTAAGTTCTTTCTCCTTTCAAGGTTTAAATGTCTCAAGAAAAGGATAACACATTACCAGCAGCAAAGCTATTTTATGAAACCACGGTGGTTTCCCTTGACATTATTATTACTGGAAAATTGCTTATAACATAAGACCATGTTTATAGAGGTAAAGGCGCTTAATATTATTTCCACAAGTAATTTATAAAGTTCAGAAGGATCCTCATAGGAACTAGCTATTTTGATTATGTTTGATGCATGTAGTACCCTTTCCTTTTATAACGTTTTAGCCTTGTCGCTGTGACCCAGAATTGGTGTTTGGCATTGTTAAAACAACAGAACAGTATATTTACCTGGAGTCCTATACGTGAGTTCTCCCACATACTGGTACAGAGCAAACCACGTGAGCTGGAGTCTCAAAGCTTTGACAGAGAGGAATTATGATGCCCATTTTCTTAATCTCTAGTGATTGTTAATGTTTTATGATGGGAAAAAGAACATTTTGACATTTAATAAGGACAGTTTCTAATTAAGGGCTGGATTTGACAAGGCACTTAAGTTCAAATGGGATTTACACATATGACTGACTGGAAACCTACCCTGCCTTGCCCCAGATTTGTAGTCTAACCACTAAACCTCAGAATCCTGCTCCTTCCTATTCTTTCTTCTTTTGACCCCAGATACTTTTCACACAGCAGCTTGCCTCAGCAGCCACGCTCAGAGGATCCTGCTACCTAGCCTGTTATGGACAATCTGCCCCACAGCTACTCAACATAATCAGGAAAATAGCATAGGAAAGAAGAGTTTGGCCCAGAGTTGTCAGGCCAAATTGCTTTCTTCAAGGAAGTCTTCTGCTTATTGAGGAAATACATTAGTGTGCCAATTGCGGTCTCAGTTTCACTTAGAGTGTAAATACACATACAGACCTTCTGCAGAAGATGCTTAAATCAGAGAAGGGACATTGAGTTACAGAGCATATTGAGCTATAAATGGAAATTAAACATCTAAAATGATAACATCCATTAGATTATTCCAATGTGACTGAAATATATAAGATGGAGGAGCTTGAAAAAAAATGCAGGTGCCATGTAAATAAGTAGTCCTAGCTTGTAAGAGTAACACTGAACACACATTTTTATTGTTCAGCCAAGAAGATAAAATAACATGCTAGGATGTTTTTAGATACCTAAGTTATGAGTGTGAATTAAGACATATCACAATTGCATAGGAGGAGAAACAAATTTCATTGTCTTTCTTTGGATGCTGGAAGAGTGTGCGGCCCTGTTTACTCTTTAGGATGCTTTATTCTAGCATTTTTCCATGTGCTACCTCAATAAAAAAGAAATTAGAGTACTGTTGCTGTGGTGAGGGTTCCCTAGGTCCATTAAAATGGGAAAGACAGAGCCTGGGCAAAAGAGTGAAGACAGACTACAACATAAAGTTGAGTAATGACACTGCTGCTTGCAGTATTGAAGGGAGAGGAGTGAAACATTTTTGGTTCTTTATACTTTTGATTACTGATATATACCTGTAGGTTTTGTGCTGCAGATCACAGAGTAGATCTTTATTATAGATATGTAAGTGTCAGAAAGGTTCACGCTTTCAGACCTAGTCATTTGTCAGTGTTTTCCATCTGCAGTGCTTAGTTTATAGGAAAAACTATCCATGATATTTAGGTATTACTATCCTTTGGAATAATTTGATTACTTCAGAAAGTTTAAGGTTAAGCTTGCACCTAAATCTCTCTTGCATGTGTACCAGATAATTTTCACTAGTGCACCCTATAACCTAGGCAAAAGTAGTTTCAGATTCAGAAGCTTGTGACAAGCTTTATTAGTCATAAGAATAAGGATTTATGATATTTGATAAATTATTCTTTAAATGATGATTTATTTTCTCTCTTAAAATAATATTTTCCTTCAAAAAGGCACCTATTTATTTCTATAATGATCAGTACGTGCCAACAAGGCATTTCTCATTGTTTCTTATTTCAATGTATCACATTATTTACATATTGAATAAAATTTTAATTATATCTCATTTACTTCTGAGTGACATTCTTAAATTTAGAAGTTGTATCCCAATCACATTGCATGAAGTCAGATTTCAAAACATATTTGTATAGATGTATAAACAGACATACACACATACATATATATCTGTATAAAAATAAAGAAAGATCTTTGGACTGTTGTGTGCTCTGTACATAAGTAAAATATTCTTCCTTAATTACAGTCCTAATTATTTTTCTTTCCACTTTTTTTTTCCCAAAATATTTATGGAATCTAAGCCCATTTATTGTTCAGGTCATTTGTATGGAACAATGGATTTTTCTCTCTCTCTCTCTCTTGCAGTAGTTCCAAATGCAGTCTAATTAAAGTGCTCTCCATATGGTATATAGTCTTGAATTGTATTAATGAAAAATAAAATATTAAGGAGACAATTCAGGAAAAGAAATATTTTGCAATTCTCAAACATTATAATCATCTTGGAAAATGTTGTTTTCAGATCATAGGATGGCAAAAAGTGATTTCTCAATTTATTCTGTATAAAAAAAAGGTTCCATAGCCTTGTATTTTTATGATGAAAAAAAGTTAATGATTCTTTTTTATCTAGCAAAAGCTCACAAAAGGAAAAAGAGAGTCATCCGCCATGTATAATATCACAGTTTAAGGTAATAAAGACCAGACCTGATGTAGACCAATCCGTATCTACCTAGCTAGGTTGCACTGTTCCAAATTACTCTGAGCACCTAATATTACAGATATGTAAAATTTACCACATATGTTAAGGAATAAATGAGCACCTATTTTCTAAAAATCATTTCCTATAAACAAATGGATACCATTTGGATCCTCAGAAGATAAAGAAAATGAGGAAATCCTAAGAACAGACATTTCTTTTCCTTTGTTTTTGCTGAATGAAGGCTCGTAAACTAGTTCCTGTTACTTAGAAGTACAGTTCCCAATAAGAATTGTGATTTAATATTTGGAACATTTTTGCTGTACTATTTTATATCAGTTTTATGATCCTGACTACTTCATATCAAGCACTACACAGTTTCATTTTGATAAGTTTCAAATTCTGGGTGCCAATGTCATAATTTTAACTTTTCACATTATAGCATAAAGCCATAATTCTTTAGACTTCTAGTGAAATGTTCCAGTAGTTTCCCATTGTATAAATTATTAGATGATCACAAGTACAATCAAATGTCATCAGAAATTTTTCCACAGAAATTTTTCATAAGTATTGTTCCCTTCAGATAAGTCTGTTTTAGAGAACAAACCACTCAGAGATCACTGTTAGCAAAAGAATTGATTTTTTCCCATTAAGTGTAGTGGCAGAGTCCTTAAAAATTTAGATTATGTTGTCCGCTGCCTAGGGAAATAAAATCCTCTTTTGTAGGAATAAGCTTGCTGCCTACAGCACTTTAACTCAGTATTGTGCTGTACTCTAAAGACCATGTTGTACTTCATATGCATATGACAATCACAAAATTTAGGCTTGCCCTTTTAAATTCTAATAGTGGCAAATAAATACAGAATTATTTTTCTTCCATGCAGCATAAAATGTAAAATACCTGAATATTTCTGTTTAGGAGGAAAAAAAATCCATTTTATGTATGTACACTTAATATTATAAATCACTCTCTTCAATTTTAAGATGTTTATGCCTGCCTGCAGCTCTTCAAATATAATTAAAAGACTTTCAGGTCACTCAGTGCTTTTTTAATCCTTGCAGCCCCAGGGTGCTTGTCGTGTCAAAAGATTTTTTATGAGGAAATGAATTTAGCAGTTAATGTCTTTTATTTTTTACTGTTAGCATCTAAAAAAAAAGATATTTTTTGTCTGTATGTGCCAGAGGCTTTAATGCCAGCAAAGTGATTTACACAATGAAGATAACCATACAATATGGATATTTTCCTGAACTTTTAATAGCTGTTTTTGGGGAAAACACAATAATAACAAAAAGAGAAAAATCTGTGAAATGTTAGTACAAGGAAGAATCTCCAGCTGAATAAATCCTCTTGATTCAACTCCAAATCTAAGAAGGGATTGAAGAGAATATTCCCCAGGCTAAGAAGTTCCTTTACACCCCTAAAAAATACAAGAGCAGTCTCAGGCAGGTGGGGAACTCCTGCACTGCCAAACATCTATTAAGGACTTCTTAAGGACCCAGCAAATTCATATCACAAGCTGTTGCAGAAAGGTCATACACTGCGTCTTAGCTTTGGTTGACAACAGAAGGCAAGGAGAAAGCAGGATATGAGGAGTGATGTAGGGCTAATGCAAGGAAGAAAACATAGATTTGCCATAAAAAATGGCAAGATTTTTTCCTTGAAAAACATTTTCCTTCAATGCTATATTCTTTGAGAAGATTACAAAATAAGTGACTCATCTGAGTAATACTTTTATTGGTGCAGGAAGAGGTAATGTATTGGAAGAAGGCAGAATTCATTGGGCCAAGTTGCTTTTGAAGACAGGCCCAAGGAGAGCAATCATAGAGACTGATGATGACTTCTTAAGGTGCTAAGTTTCTCATGAAGTTTCTCAGGCCCAGAGTCGTCTAGGTTGGGGACTAACCAACAGCACAAGTTGGTGTCTCTTTTCTTCTAATTTATCAGTCATATATATGTATTTATATATATACACACATATATATACGTAGGTGCATGTATACATATGTGTACATATATTCACATATATTATAGTACAAATCATTGTGAAGTGACAGCATTTTAAGGTAAATTAACTTGAGCTCTTGAGCAAAATCTTGAGAGAAATGTTGATAAATTTTAACTCTTCCATTTCTGTTAGATAGCTCCTCAATGTTTTATTTTCCTTGAGCAGTTCCTACCTACTTTCCATTCGCATACATTTGGGATACTCTTGACAACTGTAGCCTTGGCATAGGAATCATATGATTAAATATGGCAGGGCGTGATATAGATATTTCCATAAGAATAAGTCACAGTAATTGCATTTAGAGTGAATGGAGCATTCCAAAAACAAACAAACAAACAAACAAAAAAACCCTACCTCTACTACGAGCAGGTATATTTTCACATCTCTTTGTGACAAAAGAATCTTACTTGTCTTAAAGGAAAAGAAAACAATAAAACAAAATAAAAACAAAGTTTGTTTATAACCATTAAAAAATAAATGTACCATTTCTTCTAGCTTAATAGGACACCTCAGAAAAGTCAAAATTATGAATTCAGCCCACCATGATAGCTGCTGATGCTGTAAAACTCAATTCCTTGAATGATGGAAGTCTCTAGTTAAATCCAAGGAGGAAAACTAAAGCTTGAAAAAGAATCTGATTCACTGTAGAAGAAGAGGATATAGAGGCAGACAGGTTATATATTGAGCCAGTTCTAACAGTACAAAATGGAAAAAAAATTAAAGGAAAATCAAAATAAAACAAAAAAAAAAGTCAGCCACACATTTCTGGGATTGTCAGCCTCAAGCTGAATCATCACAGTCACTTAAGAGTACTGGAGGTGACTGTGCTGATTTGATTCACCAACAGAAGACTGTTTGAAGGACATTCCACGAAGTATCCAGAAAAGGACATTAATCCTATTCATTTTGCTGTATGAATGCTTACACAAAGTGAAAAATGTAACTACTCCCAATGAAATAAAATAGTATCGTTGCTGCTTTTACATGTGTTATAATTTCAAAATCCTTAGTTACAATGTTTAGCAATTGCAGTGTGTGGCTTCTTCTCTATATGTACTTTATGAATTTTGAGACGCACAACTATTGATTCGAAGCACCACTGAGCTGTAAGCAGTTGTTTCCATCATTCTATTACTGTGGAAAAGGAGGAATACAGAAGAGAAGGAGTTTCCCTGAAGGTGCACAGTGAAGTCTGGAGTGAAGGCAGAGATGAGTAAGCACAGAGGTTGCAACATGGAGCTAGGATTAAAACGCAGATCTACAAGGATCTCAACAGCCTTGACCCGTCAATTTGGAGCTCCCATCTGAGTGCAAATTCAGGCAGCAGTGACTCACTCAGATGAGACATCTAGATTTCTGACACATAAAATAAGTGTGAGAATCTCCATCCTGGCTGTCTGAACAGGCTAGTTCCTTGCTAAATTAGGAACTTCCTTTGACAAAACTGGAGATGTCAGGCTAGCTGACTGTTAATTGCTTAAGAAAGACAGAAACTCTCTTTCCACCACAGGGACTTCTCAGTAAAATTTTACAGTCTTTAGTATTTATTAGTTATTACAAGTTGTCACCATGGTGTCCTTTTGACACTATGGACAAGCCTTGTGTGTACGTGGCCTCCTTGGTACCTGATACCGATTGGAATTTGGGCAGGGAGGATTTTTCTCTATTTTTTTCTTTCCATCTCTTTGCTTTTATGTTAGTTTTTAACTTAGGGTGTTTTTTTTGGGTTTTTTTTTTGGTGGGAGGAGGACAGGAAGTTTGCAATTTCTATGGTCTAAAAATAACAGCTTTTAAATTGACACTGAAGAGGTGGAAAGATACGACAATAGAGCAAAAGTGAATACTCAGGAAGAAACTTGAAACTGAAATGGAGAGATATGACCTGACATACAGGATCAGCACAACAGACACATGATTTATTGATTATGGCCTGTCACATGAGAGAGCCTCAGCTAGCTGAAAAGCACAAAGCAACATAGTATTTTTCTTTGGCATTTTGAAATTGCATACACTTTACCTTTACAATTATTACTCTCTCCACAAAAAGGAATATGGAGTTTTGCTTTTGCAAGCAGGTAAGGTGCAAATTGTGAATTTTTGCTGGCAGCCAAAGAAAAGCTGTGGATTATGCTCTTGATTCACACAGATAACTTGGAGGGAAAGCAAAATATTTGATGGATCGCAGATGTATGCCAAATCTGCATGTGCTTGTGAATGTGTAACTAGATATTGTAAAATACAAAAAAACGCCACCAACAATAATAAAAAATGTCTTTGAATACATAAGAAGGGGGATATTTCCACTCTTTTCTAAGTCTGCCTTTTTTCATGATTTAGATTGTCATATGTGCAATCTCTATCCTACATGCCAAAAACTCAGATTGTTACACTTGAGCAGAATAGTCCAAAAGAAAATGTTCACTGAGGAGATAATCTAACAGCACCTCCTTTGAAGATAGTTGCAATTGAACTTCAAGAATGTGTGATGTGACATCAAACTGCAGGGAGATCGGCAGAGGATCACCGAGACATACAGGGATGGAGCATTCACCACTGAAGGACCAGTATTTTTTCAGTCTGGAGAAGTGATAGCTTCAGGAGGACCAGTCCCAGATTGAGGGGCAGACACCCCCATACCCATGGTGATGTCATCAAGACTATGCCTGACTCTTCAGAATGGTGCCTGGTGTGAAGGCAGGAGACAATGATCATAAATTAATTAAACAACTCAGTGTGGTTCTGAGGAGAAACAAGGATGCTCCTTTGAGCAGTAGCTTGGGCAAGGACATCATGAGACCCTTTTCAACCTCAATAATCATATGAGTTTCATATGTAAGTGCTTCAAGAACTCATGTGAACTCAAGGATGGATTACTGTTACTCATATCTACCAAAAGGTTAGATATAAAAAGTGACATGAAAAAAAATGACTATATCAAATTTCAGAATTGCAATGTTCTATTAGTGAGTTTCTATAAATGAAACCTTGTGATTTTTACAAGGCAAGGTGATGGTCCTGACTGAAAACAGTTTTTTCATATAATGGATAAAACTAGTCGAGTCTGCTACTTAAATGTTTACACTCAGTGGGCTTTCAAAAAGACTAATCCCTTCCATTTATGGTAATCAAATTTTCACATTTCCTAGTAAAATGTAATCCTATCAAGTATTTAAAAATGACATTTATATATCACATTTAAGAAAAATGAATACTTCAGCAGTTGTTTTTTTTCTTGAGAGGTTTTTTTTTGAGAAAAAAATAATTATTTCTGTTTTTCAATAGTTTTTTTGTGGAATAGAATAGATTTGCAGATTTTCTGGCAGGAGTTTTTGCTCAGACACTCTCCATCATTTTCGAGAGGTCATGGAGAGTAGGTGAGGTGTCAGAGTGCTGGAAGAGGGCCAACATCAATACAGTCTTCAAAAAAGGCAAGAGGGAGGAGCTGGGAAACTACAGGTCAGTCAGCCTCAGCTCTGTCCCTGGAAAGGTGATTGAGCAACTCATTCTAGAGAGGATGTCTAGGCATGTCAAGGAGAAGGAGTCAGGAGTAGTCAGCATGGATTCACCAAGAGAAAGTCATGTCGGACAAACCTTATAGCTTTCCATGATGGGATGACTGGCCAGCTGGACGAGGGGAGAGCCATGGATGTTGTCTACCTTGACTTCAGCAAGGCTTTCAACACTGTCTCCCATAATATTCTCTTAGGAAAGTTCCAGAAGTGTGATGTGAATGAGTGGACAGTGAGATCGATGGAGAACTGGCTGAGCAACAGAGCTCCGAGGGTAGTGATAAAAGGGGCCGAGTCCAGTTGGAGGCCTATGGCCAGTGGTGTCCCCCACGGATCAGTACTGGCCCCAGTGCTGTTCAACTTGTTCATCAATGACTTGGATGAAGGCAGAGAGTGCATCCTGAGCAGGTTTGTGGATGATAGTAAGCTAGGTGGAGTGGTCGACACTCTGGAGGCCTGTGCTGCCATCCAGAGAGACCTGGACAGGCTGGAGAGTTGGGCAGAGAGGAACCTCATGAGATTCAACAAGGACAAGTGCAGGGTCCTGCACCTGGGGAGGAATAACCCCAGGCATCAGTACAGAATAGGGACTGACCTGCTGGAGAGCAGCTCTATAGAGAGAGGGAGCTGGCAGTCCTGGTTGACACCAAGTTAACCATGAGTCAGCAGTGTGCCCTCGTGGCCAAGAAGGTCAATGGGATCCTGGCCTGCATCAGGAGGAGTGTTGCCAGCAGGGGATGATCCTGCCCGTCCACTCAGCTCTGGTGAGGCAGCACCTGGAATATTGTGTACAGTTCTGGGTTCCCCACGACAAGAGGGATGTGGAGCTTCTAGAGAGGGTCCAGTGTAGAGTGACCAAGATGATTAAGGGATGGAGCATCTATCATATGAGGAGAGACTGAGTGAGCTGGGCTGTTTAACTTAGAGAAGGTTGAGAGGGGAGAATGTAGGGAAGAAGGGGCCAAGCTCTTCTCAGCGGTGGCCAGTCATAGGACAAGGGAAAAAGGGTCTAAGTTGAAAGACAGAAAGTTCCATCTCCAGGTGAGGAAGAACATCTTTCCTGTGCAGATGACAGAGCCTTGGAAAAGGCTGCCCAGAGGGGTGTGAAGTCTCCATCTGGAGATCTTCCAAAGCCGCTTAGATGTGAGGGGGTGTCCCATGCTCTAGGTGTCGCTGCTGGAGCAGGGGTTTGAGCTAGATGATCTCTAGAGGTCCCTTCCAACCTTGGTCATTCTGTTATTCTGTGATTCTGTAATAGTATTTTTTAAATGATGTAAATGCTAGAGCTTCTCATGACTGTGCACACAGGAGTGTGCAGAGCACAAACCCTAGCACAAACTTTCAAGACTCTTGAACGTGAATGCAATATGTATCTCTGATTGAACTTGTAATTTAATATACACTTTATATTCATACGAATATAAGCTCCTAGGCTGTCAGAGTACTGATACCAAATTTGTGTGTTTACAGCAAGAAGAGTATCTTACTGTTGAAAAGATAGGTCAAGTTGAATCCTAAGTATACCTTTTAAGTTTTCAGGGTTGCCTCCTTTCCCTACACAATGCTATTAAGTGAACAGCAGCCTAGAGTATTAAATATTCAATGCAATGAATGTCATTTACTTTCCTAAGGGCTCAAATGTCATTGTAATGTAGTCTAATTTGGATTACAAATAAAATCACAGGAAATTGTTTAATAGAATAATTTATCATATAAAATATTTGTAGCATTTTAATTTCTCTGTCATTTCTATATATATCTCCTTAGATTATTTTTTCACTTTCATGACCATTTGAATTATGTGTATATATATACATATATATATATGTGTGTGTGTGTGTATAATATGGTATGTTAATTAACAGACTCGTATGTTTCCCACTATTAACCTGCAGGCCTACTATTCATATGACTTAGTGGCCAGATCATCTTGAATTGAATTTTAACTCATACAATTTACAAATTCTAAATTATAAGGGATTTTTTCTCAGCAAAGCCAAATTAATAACCTCAAATGTAATGGATTTGGCACAGATTGATCACTTTTGTTGTATAATTAATCAATGGATCAGAGAGAACCATTAATTATATTGTCACTAATATTTTGATTCATTAACTGACAAGTTATCCAGTCAAGCTGGAAGAAGCTACATTAGGTTAAGAAATCATACAATTCTGTAAAATTTATTTTTACCACAAAAGAGCATCTAGTGTCCACTTCCTGTATGGTTTCCCATCTGATAACCTGTATATGGAGTTGGAGGATTCACCTTCTTTTCCATTATTTGTCAGTTTAAGTGTTAAGTCAGGGTCCAATGGAGTCGTTCAAGTCATGTAGTTTCCATTATCAGGCAGTTTTCATAGATGAGTTCATAGTTTCTCATTTTCTATTTGTTTCTTAGGCAATTTCAGGACAGCTCAAGGATTATTTATTTTTGGGGTCTGAAATGCCTGACACAGCAGAGCTTAGCCTGCCTGCCTATGCCTACTTTGACTGCAATTTTTTTTCTAAGAACTTCTCAGATCTAAGTAGGGTCCTTATACTAATAGAGGTGTTCTGTAGGGGAAGTAATATAAGTGTTGTCACAGCTTCTGGGCTGATTGAGCGACACAGGGAATGGATTCAAAGTGATGGAAGAAATGAGAAGTTGCCATAATTCAGGACTAATAGGCAATCAGCGAGTCCCTCTTATAAGCTAAGGGAAACAGAAGGTTGGCCTACTTGTAGATATAGCATAAAGGCAGCAGACACCATCTAACTCTCTCCTATACATTTTTATTCCTTTCGGAACTTTAAGGAAACATGTATTTTTAGCTAAAAGAAAAACTGCAGAAAAAAAGGGGAAAAAAAAAAACCTGTGCATCTTCTCTGTAGCCATCATCTCAAAGTATTCTTTGACTCAACAGTCCAAATGAAATCAGATTTTTAAAAAGAAGATGGAATACCTAGATTTTAGCTGCTACAAAACATAGGAAGATAATGTTTGGAATATTCCATTAAGGATAGGCTGAGAGCTCTTTTTGTATTAAGCAACTTGCAGGACAGACCTTTCAAATGACTTAGAGATACAGTTAGACTTCTTTATAAATGCCAATTAATACAACCATGAAACACCCTTGTGTTTTTATATCACATCTATAAGTTTTTACAGTAGTTTTTTTACTGAAGGTTATGTACAGTGCTCTGAAGGTTATGTACAGACCCCATTTAGGGGTCGACCTGCTGGAAATCCACTCCGCAGAGGGGGACTTGAGAGTCATGGTTGACACCAAGTTAACCATGAGTCAGCAGTGTGCCCTCATAGCCAAGAAGGCCAACGGGATCCTGGCCTGCATCAGGAGGAGCGTTGCCAGCAGGTCGAGGGAGGTGATTCTGCCCCT
>JAUBOD010000843.1:1185519-1201507 GCA_032353885.1 Nothura maculosa | reverse complement strand
CATGCAGCCCTGTTCAGTTGCTAACCACCAGCAATTTATCTAATCCTGGTAGGCGCCACCATTCTGATTTCTTCTCCGACTTAGACTCAACAGAACAGTTCTGAAGATTGCATCTCAAAGTGGAGGTAAGGCTAATACACTAGCCAATGGTCCTCTGAAATGAAAGAATGACTATAAGTCAATCACCTTATCCTATAAATACACAGACAGCTCAAGAGCCCCTTGAGCTCTCCTGGCATGACAGCGGGCTGCACGGGGATCTCCCCTTGAGCATGGATGCCTCTCAAGGATACTCCTTGAGGTTGAGAGATGCCTTTCCACAACAGATTTATGGTAAGTAAATATAATACACTCTCTTTCTTTAAGTTTACTTTGTAACTGTGCACAGAAACCCTTAGTCATAAACTGTTAACCTGGCCTGGGACTAGGATTGGATCCAGCCGCACCCAGAATCCTCTCAGAAGGAGCCTGGAAAGCAAGGGAGTCCAATCTGAACCACCTGAGTCAACGGAAGGGAATCTCAAGATAATTGTGTATTATCTTGAGCCTCCATGCAGTAAATAATGAGCGACCTTGCCACAGAATCTTGTGAAATCATTGTCCATATCAATAAATCCCATTATTATTTCTTTCATATGACTGAAGTGCATTTTGTCACTTACCCCTGCCACTACTTGTTCCGTGACATAAGCCTAGGAAATTGAGACATTAAAGTGATGTAGACATTTGAAATTCAAGATGTACTTAGATAGGTGCATGGCTACTTAGCTTTACCCAAAAGATGACTTAGTGCCAGGTAGCAGCAGGGTTTTAGGCATGTAAAGAAAAGAGCTCCCAAAAAAATAGCCAGAGCAAACCAGCCTTAGTAGTCTTGGGAACAGACTCTGACACCTTCATTTTGTCTCTGTTGCATATAGAGCTCCTTTATTTCAGATTGTGTTTTTGATTATGTTTTTTTTTTTTACTTTTCTGACTGAAATTTTTATGTGAATGGCAAAAGAAATCTAGTACTAGTGACAATCTCATCTTATCTCTTGTTGTTTTATTTTCTCACAACTGCTAGAGGAATTCATAAAGTAAAAGCTACGGCTGAAACAGACATATATCTAGGATTCAGCATTTTATTTAAAGACTGCTTCCCAAGCTGCTGAAATGATATGGGTGAATGTTGATTTGTATTAAACACAGATATGTACAGCATGTTCTGTCCCAGGGAAGATGCCCACTATGAAGAGATACTGCCGCTAAATTGCCAGAGAATTCAAGTGTATAGGGAGGGAGGGAGAGAAGGGAGTAAATAAGGAAGGAATAAAGAATGATGTGTCCCCACAGCCACCTATGAGGACATACTCCTGGTGTGATATGAATCAGCAACAGCCAAGGAAGCTCTGACACCCAAAGGAAATTATGTATGTATCTGAGATAAGTGGTGTTATTAATACCTTTGGGTATTCCTCAGGCATTTAGCTGTGTCATCCATCCTGAGAGAATAGATACTCTGAGCTTTCCTCTAGTCTATGGATAAAACGAAGCAGCTATTGCAAGTGGTAACAGTTTCAGAAAGGACAGAAAATCTTCTAAGTTTGGCATATTAGCTACATACTTTTTTGGGTGGGCTGGATGCAAACTTCAAGCATATGTCTACTGTATTTTGCACTTTTTGGACAGCTGTTTACCTTGTAGTCTCATATCTCACAGTCATCTTGGAAGTGTACAATGCATTACTAAGTGCAATATTCTGTTTGCAAATAGTAGTATCACAGGAAAAAAAAAAACTATAAAGCATTAAACTGCAAACTCTTCACTGAGAAAGTATGCCTCTGGTGTTTTATTGACCTTGATAATATAAAGCCTTCTGTAGAAACATGAGGTTTAACCACAGCATAAACCACAGTTGTCATCTGCTCAGTTATGATGATGGAGATCAAACTGCCTTCTCTCAAGTTGATATCTCATAAGTCAGATTTTCAAACAGATGTCCTTCATTTACGAGTGTGACCTAGATTCTTCTAGATCCTTCTTCTCTGCACTGGGGAGGCCTAGAGTGACTTAGTTGTCAAGATTTTATGCTTTCAACACTGTGAGCACAGAGAGCAATCCACAGTTGTTAGTAAATATTTCTGAAAAAGAAGTTGTAATTTTAAAGTCACGAGAAGTGTCTTCAAAAGCTTTTTGCAACCTCTTAAAGATGCCAATGAAGTCAATTCGAACTGAAGCCTTACACTGCAGTAATAATAAATGGCACATGATTTGGTTCTCAGCACCACAGAAGTGCAAAGAGTACAATTTTTAGCAGTATTTTAATTAGTCACTTAGGATATGTCTTACTTAGCATTCCTTTTACAAAGGGGATGAGATAGTGGCTCTACAGACATCCAATTTGGGGTTGGAGGTGTCTTCCTTGAATTTTCTTCCGTTTTCTTCTGAACTTGTGTCTTACTGTGGACAGAAGAGATAGGAATGAGGGAGGCAGAGTAGTAAAAATATAAACAAAAGGTATCGGAAGTTAATACTACTAGAAGAGCTTTACTCAAACCTAGTCTCACCATGTGACCTCATTATGTGATTTGAGCTACATGAAGCTCAGTCACAAGCAGATCTTTAGTAGTCTTACAGATTAGTGCCAATTAAAGGGTTAATCAATACATTGGCATTGAAGGTCATAAATGTTTAACACTGACTAAGGATAGCTGCCACTCAGCCTTTATAGCAGCTGATTTCTGGAATATCCATCTGCTAGTTGGCTCTTCAAGGAGATGAGAAACAGGGTCCTTACAGCAAAGGCAAATAAACAAAAAGCCTTATGCATCTTGGAAAATTCACTCAAAATCCAAATGACAAAGAAATGGCAACATCCAAAACAGTTGGTAAAGCAAAAATTTGAGCAGACAGAGGGCTCAGGATGAAATATACAGGTAAATATGTCAAAGAAAGGAGCCTGTGAAAGGACTGCTTCACATGGGTGGTTTTATGACATGTTATATCAGTTAAGTTCTGAGTTTTTAAATGGTGTTCATTCGTAGGCAATATATGCTGAAACATTGTATCAGCACAATGACCAGACACTGTCTGATCTTTATACACTTGAAATAATACACCTGAAAGGCAGTGACTTCTGATTTATGATTGACTACACACAGACTCTGGTGATGTACAGAAAAAAAAAAAACATAAAAATCAAGAGTGAGATGAAATCTTTAAGCACACTGGGGAAGACAGAATTTATACTGTTTGATTGTCTATTCTCAGCAACCCCTTTTTCTTTTCTTTTTTAAGTGTTTGACTCAAAGTAAATAAAAACACTTCAAATGTATAATAAAGTTCAATACTTTGTTTTGTTGCATCCAAGGGCTTTCAAAGAAATAGCAAGAAGAATTTAGTGGATTTTTTACTGTTTTTTCTCTTTTTTTTCTTTTTTAATAAATCAACACATGTATGGGTATTTTTGTAGCGGTATCAGTGCAGACTTAACAGAAGATCTGATAAAAGTAAAAAAAAAATCATAATTCATTTTCATTAGTATTTAATTTTATTTAATGTTAAACCTGAAAATAGTGTTGAGGCAATCAAAGCCTTCCAAAATGAGAAAATGTTTGCTGAGGACATTAAGCTGGAAGTACTGAGAGCTGTACAGACCTTGTCATCTTCTGATTGCTATTCCTATTTCTTGCATAGGATTGATCAGATTGTAGTCTTTTTCATTTTCCTGAAATCAAAGTGCTGCTGTCTGATTAGAAAGCATTTTCTTTTCTTCTGCACCCCTTGTTTTCTAAGTGCTCCTGGATTAAGATCAAAGTTTGTTTGAGAGGGAAATTTCAGAGCAACTTAGAAGATTGGACACTCTATTTCAGTGGTTAGTTAAATCAACTTTTCACCGTGGTTCCATAAATCCCCAGTAAATGTCTCCACACACCATCCACTCTCTCTTTCTTGTAGTTTGCTACAATTTGGTAAATAAAGCTTTGAAAAGTTGTGGAAAGCCTGTTTGAGAAGAACTTGTAAGCAGGAACACATTAATGGGTATCAGGTGCAGCTATGAATTTAATGAATGGTTTGTTGAAAATCACATTAAATAGCAACATCCGTCTGTAGATGAGCTCTGCAATGTTCTTATTTCAAGCCTAGGCAGATGGAGGATTTGCAATATACTTACTGTTATCTGGTTCATGCAGCATTACTTGCTTGTAAATGCATTCACAATCATGCTTGAAAAGATTTGGAGCTTGGCTGTCCAGCCTTTTATTTTTGTGTCATTCTCTTTGAAGTAATGATTGGAAGAGGAATGGAACAAGGTTTGCTGTGAGAATTAAACTAGTTTGGGATTTTGTTCTCTTCCCCCCCGCCCAAAAAAAAAAAAAATCTTATTTTCTGTTTTCTCAAAAAAATTTAACTTAAAGATTAGAAATTAAAGCTGTCAAGTGTTTTTGAAAATTGCTATTATTTGCTGGTGTCATTTAAAAGAAATTTTGCAGTTTCAAATTTGTGAATTGAAAAAAAAAAAAAAGAAAAAAAGAAAATTGTCACTTTGACTATTAGGGCCAGTCATCTGCAACCATAAAAAGTTGCATCATAAAATGCTTTCAGATAACCACTGTAAATGCATTTTAAACACTGATATTCCAAAATATCTGAATTCATTTTCAACCATTTGAAATCCAAGATGCCTACTTCAATAATTACAGACAGCTGTCCTCAGGAGGAGAAGGATGAAAACTCTTTTACAGGAAGAGACTTATCTGGTAAATGAATGGTTACTCCTGGATAGCAAGTATTGCTTTATTTCTTCAGCCATTCCCAAGAAAATAAATGGATTTTCTCTTATGGGCTATGTGAGCTGTTAATATTTTACTGTAGTCCAAATAAAAGGAATAACAGAAGGAAAAAATGTACTGAATATTCTTTTTTGTCTCAAACACAAGAAATTTGAATTGGGGAATGGGTGCATAACAAAGACTTTTTTTTTAATGACAGCTTGCATCTAAGTGTCTTCTGAGAACTGCAGGTCAGGAGGAAAGGGACTTAATTTAACCTTCTGCACTTAACTGTTCTCTCCTTGTTGCTGTACATAACAGAAAAGTTAGACCAAGCTTCTGAAGGAACGTGTCACTGAGACAGTGAAATGAGTTCCCAAGGACAGACAAAAGCAGTGGAAAGTTGTGAAAGAGTTCATTGACAAGGTTATAGCATTTTATTTACAAACTGCCAGGCCTCCTATAAAATGCTGTTGCAGGTAGAGACAATAGTATTATTCCCAATCTCACACCTACCATTTTAACACAGCTTCATTGACTTCAGAATTATACCCAGTAGGCAGCTAATATAAATATACAGAGTTACTGAAGTCAATGGGTCTCTGATGACCCACACCAGCCGAAGTTGGAGTTCAGCTTGTTGTCTGCAGAAGTTTCCAAACTTGGGAACAGCTTCTCACATTTTAGCAAAGTCGAAATAAGACTTTGTGAAATAACTGCAGCAAATAGTAAATGATGTATGAAATGAAATAACTCATCCATCCCATATATGAAGAATGTGCAGAGGAAGCTTTGCTGCTTTCACCATACAGTTTCAAATGAATCTTTGATGCAGAACCATCTTTGTGGAGAAATGTGAAGAGGGGGTGATGCTGCCAGGTGGGTATATCTCATTGTATCACATCTCATTGTATGTAATAAATACTGCCCTATGTTCCCTCAAGCATTGAGGTCAGTAGCTGCAAACCTGGAGTGCTGAGAATCTATTGATCTATACATTTCATATCATGTGAAATTATTATATGTAATAGAGTTGATCTATTTGCACATATGGACAATACATAGTGAAGTAGTGTGTTAAGAGACCCCTAAGCGTCCCATAAATAAGGCAGCATATCTATGTGGCACAATGTGGTGACATACGAGGATATTGTTTCCAGATACAAAAGCAGTACAGATTTACCAGCATGAAGATGTGTTTAAGCTAGTACAGCCTGCAAAGCTCAGCTAATTCAGCACCAGCTGTGCACTGCGCTGCATTAACTTCCTTCAGGAAGTTTTAATCTCATCTAAATTACTCATTTTAAAGGTAAGTGTCTGATTCATGTAAATAGTCTAGGCTTTTTCAATAGACAGCTCCAAATGACAGTTCTTCTTTCTGAATACAAGCATCCCTCTGAATTGTCCCTCTGAATGAAGGAGTATAGAGCATTGATTTAGATTAGTATAACTTGGGAAAGCTAGGTGTGGTGAACTCCAACTGTGCATCCAACAGTGCAACCCTCATTGTAAGATATCTGATGAATGCACCCCTAAATAAGGGGAAAGTGAAAAATGTCATTTTCTTACCACACTAGAGCCAAAATTTAAAAAAAGGAAAAAAGGGAGAACAGTTAAGCTTATTAAAAGTTTTCTTTGTTCATTCCTTTGATTTTACTGGTTCAGATGGATTGCCAGCATTGTTAGTGGCATAAAGATTATCTGTCCTCATGCAATCGATAAATGAGCTTTGCACCATCCTTATACGTTTGAAAACCTGCATATGCAGCTGTTGGACTTTTCTGCTGGCATCTCCTCTGTCACAAACATGTCTGAACTACACAGGAGATAAAGTAAATTAGAGACATTCAGCCATTCTCTACCTATATCTCAGTAAGTTTTTGTCACTATAGTATTATGAATTTGGGATGCATTATGGATTTCTGGATGTATTTTTCATTTTGTGGTACCTATGGGAACTGATTTCCAATACACACAAGCTGTTGAGTAGAGCACCTTGCTCATATTCAGATAATTTGTGTCTAGGCATTTCCAAAACTCACACTGTTTTAACACATCACATGTCTAAATTTTCTACCCTCCTCTATTATTCATTTGACTGCAAAGCTCTGCTTGGCAGAAATGTGGCAGGAAATGTAGCCATCAGGCGTGAGGTGCTTTTGAGCTTCAGCATGTTCCTCCTGAAGCTTTGTCAGAAGCAGTTTGCTTGCCGCTAAAAGCAGGGTGATTTGATCACTCTTGGCAGCCACAGTTTCCCCTCCTTTCCCTATTTTGTTTTGTTTTGTTCCAAGAATGCCAAGAAAATGTCCTTTATATTAGAAAATAGTCTTCTTGCTGCTGAATTCACTTTAAGATTTCCTCAGAGGGCTTTGCTGTCACCTTCTGTAGGTTAAAACGACAGGACGTTCCCCTTCCTCCCCCTAACTTTGAATAACCTCACATTAGGTTGCCTTGGAAAGCTTTTGCACTACAGCACCAAGCCAGAAAGCAGCATCTAAGAATCTGAAAGCTGTATTTCCATATTTAGTAGAAGAGAATCATCATGCAGAATTATTGGATATTCTCACTCTCCACCACTCTGTAGAATATGTGAAAGCAGTAGCTCTTGTCATGATCTGTGCAGCGCAAACACATACAAGCTATCAAGAAACTAACTTGCCAAGCTACCAGTAACTGCCTAGCCAGCATTTTCCTAAACATCTCTCCATTTTCTGTGCTGCTCAGTCTACCCTGCTTAGATTGTGACCCAGCTACTTCTGAAGTTGTTTTTATCTGTTGGTTCTGAATCACATGGAAGAACTGAAAATCTCCATACCCCAGGTTCCCCATCTACCTACTTCTGGAGGGGTTGGAGATTAATTAATTGACAAGCTGATGTCAGTATTAGCAGTTGAGCAGCAGTTGAGAGTGCATGAGTGCATGAGGGAGAAGCAGTGACAGTTTGTGTAAGGATTGAGTGTTTACACCTCTATCTTCACTGCAAAAGAAAAATCTCTTTCCTCTTGCAAGTCCATGCATACAACATGAAGGAGAATAAATACTAGATGGTTCCTGAACTTGGGAGTTAGTAAGAGCTTTGATGTGCAAGCTATCAGTAACAAGCAAAGCCTTGCCAGCTGGTCATGTCAATAGAATCTGCTTTAGCTTTGCTTAAGACTTTTATTTTATACTAAAAGATATGACATTCCCTTCACTTTATTTATTTATTTATTTTAATATTAGTGAAGATTCCTCTTATGATGCTTGAAGAAAAGACTCATTTAGGAACCCTTATTTACTTCCTTAAGTAAAAACAGATAATCAGAAATGATCATTTTGATAACCATTTCATGAACCAGCAGGCAGACCTATTTTCCCTATTAGATTCTCACATGTGCTGCAGTTCCATGTGATCACAGAATCACAGAAGGGTTGAGGTTGGAAGGGACCTCTAGAGATCATCTAGTCCAAACTCCCTGCTCAAGCAGGGACACCTCCAACATGTGGCACAGGGTGCATCCAGGCAGGTTTTGAAGATCTCCAGAGAAAGAGAGTCCTCAATCTCTCTGGGCAGTACTGGGAAGGATGGACCAACATTAGTCCTGGCCAGTGACCTCACTGGACTTCAGACTTCTGGTCAACATTTATCCTTACCTCTAGTACCTATCCAAGAGGATAGATAACAGCAGGAAGACAGAATAAGATTCTTCTTATGGGAAATATACTTTATTAGATATCATTAATGTCATAAAAAGAGCAGAAACCGCACTTACAGGAAGCGGGAAAGAAAAGTGGAGGAAGATTTATTTCGTTGCTTTTTTTTTTTTTTTTTTTTTTGAAAAATTGCCCCTGCAAGTCAAATCATTGATCCAGTTGGTCAGCTTTCGGTGACCTCCAGAGGAGGTCAGAGCTGTCAAAAGTCAGACTGACTATTAAACAAATGAAAAAGAAACCCAAGAAAAGCAACTTTTTTTTTTAAAAAAAAAAACAGCCATTAGAATCTATAGGAAATTCCTAAGAGAAATGCATAGAGAAATACACTTTAACTCTTTGTTAAGCACTGTTTCCAGTCCCAGTTTGAAACACCAGCTATCTATGAGTATATTTAGGTGAATATCTGTACAATTGCTTTTGGAAATCTGCCTGCTTTTGTTAAGCAGCAGTTCAGGTTCGTGCTTCTTTGCAACTTTACTGTGAACTTTAATCTTCACATTCACATATGCTTGGTTAAATACCTAAAGGCTTCCTTTTTATGCTACTTAAGACTACATCTCTATTAAATCTGGCATTTCACTATTGTTTCAAGGAAGTAGAATATAGAATTTCTTGTACTTAGCTTGAACTTTTGATATTTGCATCCAAGTGTATTCAGGAAATATCATCATTTTTTAGCTGCATTGACAGCCTGTATAGCAAGCATCCTGCAGGAAAATACAAAGGATTGCTTTAGAGTGTCTTGCTCTTCAAATAGGCATTTTGCTGTTAATACTCTCTGTATTTTGTTTACTTAGGAGACTTAATGTATATCATTTTGGGAGAAATGATAATTCAGGGGAACCGGTCATTTTTGACAGTAAAAGACTTTTCTGTTTGCTCCTCTATAGCTCTCTCTTATTTTCACTCTAGCCTGAAGAGAAAAAAAATTATGAATTTCAGCCACATGGATTTCAGTTCAGTTCACCCAAATGTCAGAAGGAAAGCAATAGCTTATCAATTGGCAATAGTGCTAAAAACAAAATTAAAAAAAGTCAGAAAAAATACAATGTATTATCCAGGCAGTCAACACAGAGAGGATAAGTGAAAGATTAATAGTTCATATGTTTTTCATTGTGGTACTTTGAAAACTTTGACCAAAATGGGAAAGGGAAAATATCCTTCTGCTAGAATTAAATAGTGTTTTCTCAGACAGACAGCTGCAGTAGATTCTTATGAGGGTTAGCAATCAGAGAGAGAGATCAAGGCTAACATTTTTCTAGCATTTGCTTTGCAATCATATTCATAGTGCAAAATATGTCTAGGGAAGCAATTGCATGTCTCAATTTCTCAATTTTATTATGTGCATGGTCATAGGCATTCTTTTTCTAAAAAAAGAAAAAAAATGTGTTTCCATGGAGTTATAGATGTCGCTTGTTAGTGAGGAATAGCACTGCATTTGAGATCTTGCACTAGGGAATCATAGAAGTCATTTTATGTTGCCTGTATATGTGTTTTATTTTACTTTAATGGATGTAGTTACAGATATAAGAATGTAGTAGAATAGCATGCCTTTATAACCTAATTCATTCAGGATACTTCAGCCTTTTTTTTTGTTTGTTTTAGTTTTGTAAAGGAAAGTATCAATGTTGTAAAAGCAGAAAGTTAGGAGGCTATCCACACTTGTCTAGCAACAGGGCATGCTCCTGTACATATTGTACTAAATGTGCCCTCTGCTCTTCTCACTCACACTATATTTTAGTACAACAGATGTCTAATTTAGAAACATAGGAGACAGTGGTCTTGGACCATCCATATCTTCTCATATCCAAGAAAAAAAGTGTTACAACAATCACAGTGTTCTTTTATAGAAGCCATCTTATAAGAGATCATCTTATGTCATACCTAAATACTATCAGTTTGTTTGCACCTAAACGTTGAAAAGTTGTATATGATTAGCAGATGTGATTATCTGCCAAACAGACTAGCTAATATCATTTTTGGGTAGAGTGTAGCAGCAATGTATAAAATCACTATATATGAGAAGTAGTAGTATATTCTCTAGTAGTATCTGCAGAAGTGAGATTTTTACATTTCTTTGTGTAGTAAGTGCCACTCTAAAGTGGTATTTCTTTTGAGGATTAACAATATATAATTAAATGTGTGTGCTGTACATCACTTTGTAAGTTCTGCTAGAAAATGTAAAGATTTCCATCCGTGCTTTCTGCAAAACAGTAGAGCTCCCTTAAAATCAATAGAGTTGCAATGATTTGATCATGTTTTGCAGCCAAATGTCACTTGCTTCCTTGCAGGTAAATGACATTGCCTTTTTCTGAACTCAGACAACTTGTTTCTCCTAAGTGTACCCACTAGAATACTAGGATGTATTTATAGAAATAAATAATTTGTATTAATAACTATAAGGAAGAATAAGAAGATTAAATATAGATTTTTATGTCATAATATCTAAAGAATAACTCATCTGACACCCTGCTCTAATTAAAATAGGTTAATTATGAAATAGATTGGTTCAAATTGCAAATGTATTTGTAAATGCAATATATAACAAATTTTAAAATATTTCTACAAGGATAGAAATAAAATAATTGAAATTCCTCATGCACTTTTTGTTTCAATTAGAATGAGCCAATTTCCACTTCATAGAAAAAGAAAAGAAAAAGAAAGAAAAGAAAAAGATGAGTTCCTAATATTAACCTACGAATGATATTTTTAACACCATGAAACAAACAATCACAATGGGGGACTTGGTATAATTGGCTCATTCAGTCTGATTCAGAAAGTCTCAAAAGAAGCTCTGAACTGAGAAAGATCTTTAGCCATTCTTGCTCCCTTGGACATCACTGCAGCTCAAAGGCACTGCTTTGTGTGTCTGCTGGATGATGTGCACGGGAAGCTGGGTAGCAATATTAATAAGACAGATAACTTTAGAGCAAAGTCCAGTTGCCATGGAGGTTGCCTTAAATGGTCATTCCTCTGATGTCTGTGAACTCTAGGAGTTCTCAGGTCTCAAATCATTAAACATCGGTGGCTACTGTGATTTGAAACACCCTTGGGTATCTGAGACACCCAAAATACTACTTGAATGTATGACACATCTGTCCTTCTCGAGTAGCAGCTGGGAACTCCTAGAGCATAACCACTGACCTCTGGGAGGACAGCTGAATTGAGCTTCAGGAGCTCAACTTATTTTACTTCACCAGACTTGCACAATTGTTGTTTCTATATCTGATTTGTCCACAAAAGAATCTCTGACCTGAGAAAAAACTTTTTCTCAATTGTGCTCTTTAAAAAACATCAGAACTCAAAGGTTCAAAGACCAGGCAGAAACAGGTAATGTATTTGACTTGTTTTGGACATCTATATTAGCATGAGACAACTTATTTCTTATAAATTCTCTTTACCACCTCTAAGAAGACTCTAGAAAAAAATGAGTTATTGTTATCTGCATTGTAAACAGCTAGGCTTGTTTCAGTGGTCCAAATATAGACACTGAGAGTCATCTGCTATTCCTCCTGTGCTATGTCTGATATTTGTAGTAGTCCACATTAGTAACTGTACCAAAACACTTGGCCTATTTACCTTGTGTAACATCATTATGTGCTGAAGAGGTGCCTACTTGCATCACTAGTGGCCTATAAATCTTATAAATATGATTGTTCAAATATGTAAAAATACGAAGAGGAAGTTTATGGCAAGTTCCAATCTTTGACCTCAATATTTTAATCACTAGGTAACATGCTTCTGCTGATTAGTCTCAGTCAACCACAGGAGGAAAGTCATTTCAGGTACATTATTTCACAACTTCCTTCCTTTAGCTGAGATGAAGAAAGAGATATTGGTTCAACAAGATATTATCTTGAAATAACAAGATGGTAACTGGGAGGTTTCTAGTAACTTTCACGAGATTCAGACTGCAATCATAAAGACAAAGTCAACAAAATCCTTTATTGAAAAACTGAATTGCTAAAATATATCATAATTGATAAATGATTTCTCATTTACATGAAAGCATTCAGGTTTCTCAGTAATTTTCAGTTTCATCTTGCTGTCCCATGGCAGTGAAGAATTTGGCACTGTTTTGACTTCCATTTCCTTGGGAACGTATAATCCGTTAAGTACTTGTTCAATGTCAGGACCATTTACAGGGAGCCGAGCAGTTTCTTTGGGATAAGGCAAAAACAGGAGCACTAGAGAGCACAGTGGGTTATTGGCACATCCTCACCTGCTGAGAGTTAGGCACAGCAAGTTAGTGAAGAGGCAGAAGAAAGGACTGGAGTCCTTCCAGAAGCAGCATGAATGTCTCATCTGTTTGCTCTTCTCAAAGCAGCTTGGCTGTTGTTTTTAATGGCTGACTGCTGACTTGCTGCATGAATGGTCCAAAGTGGAAAAGACCTCCTTTGTCATCTCAGACTTGATTCCTAAGCATGGGGTGAAGGTACATCAAGCTGTTTTCACATCACCTGTATCTCGGTATCTACCTGAGCAGCAGCATGAGTTCAGTGTTAAAGGAAATACAGAAATAAATATCATTATGTGATTCTGTGATTCTGTGATAAGATCACATACTAAAATGCACAAATCTCTCAGTGTGCTGGCTAAGCCTTTCACCAAGTAACTCGAATCATTTGACTTGTTTTTATATCTGTGTTAAATCCCTCACCACTGTGATTGCACATCCTTCCCTTTCATCGCTGAACAATTAGATATCATCACTGCATTCTACTGTGCATTTGCCAGGAGAGGGTGTTTTTTATGGGAACTGCTGGAAATATCTTGAGATATAGATTGTGTAGAATAATACTATGTTTGTAAATGGCTTTATGTTTTGTTTGTTTATTTGTTTTGTTTTTGCCTTTCATCTGAAAGTTGCCATTTTGGCACAAAATTCATTTTTTTTCAGCGATTAGACTATGGTTGTTTGTGTGGAACAGAGTCCCAATTAATAGCAAGCTGGTGTGCAGTCCATCAATAGATTAAGTGTTTTGTTTGGAAGCTTTGGCCTTGCCTGTTGTTTTTCTCCTTTGAAGAAGCTATTGTTATCACACCATGCAAGCAATTGTGGTGCCAAGCCTCCCAAATATTGTTTGCTCACAACCTCACTGGCACTTATTTAATTATTGGTTCATTTCATTTAAACTGCATACTGTAAGAACACTTTACTACTTTAAGCCAAAGAGAACACTTGAGAATATTTTTATCACTTATAAATAGGGACTCAGAAAAAGATAGAGGCACCTGGATACATTTCTCATTTCATATACAGCTCAGTTAATTATAGCACTTAATAAGAAAAATTGTGCAAGAAGGCATTGGATGCAGTTAGGAGGTTTTTATCTAAGTTTTTTCTTTCTTTTTTCTTCTGGCATACATGTATTTGGCAGTATTTCCCTTACTATTTGAACACAGCCAAAATGCTGCATTCCAGCAGTTCTGCATTTTGATGCATTTGAAATCCTTATCAGTGTGCCTATTTCTACATGACCTCACCTTTAGACAATTTTGTGAATTAAGAGCTAAAAGAAAAAGAATAGTGAGAGTGTTTATGGACATGCAACAGTTCATCTTAATGGTTTAAAAACAATTCTATGTTAAGGTCAGATGCTTGGTGAGAACAAGAAGACAGCTACATTTCTTCCGGTTTGTTCCCAGATAGAGGTTAGCAGGTGGAAAGAAGTCTACATAGGTATTTGTGAGTCACGATTCCCACATTGCACAGTGCAATACTGTGTGGATAGATTGCTTTATTTTCTTAAAGTTCTGTGGGTATGTGAATGGGGACTTGAGACTGGACTAGTGCATTCTTCTTCTCAGTAGACTTTCTCAATGTGAGTACAGTGCTTTATTGTGTTCTGTTGAAGTTGTTAGGATTCACTGTCCCTGTGAGAGGCCCCTTTTTCAGGTCCATCTCCCCACCTGGGAGAGGTTTCATTTTTGTTATTTTCTTGTCTCCTCCAGGTGTTCATGACAAAACTCTTAGACGAAGCAGAGTTATGGAGCAGAATTACATGCTGATCTGAAATACGAAAAGTTCTCCTTTTTCTCCCTAGTCCAGAAACCACAGATGGAAAATAAATATATTCATGAAAAAAGTTACCCAGTGGAAAAACAAGAAAATAAAGAATTCACAAAAAACAATTTTGTTCTTAGAACATGTTGTTTCTCCAGAGGTTAATTTGGTCTAGAAGTAGTAACAAACTGTAATAACTTCAATGAAAAATAATTTATCCAAAGAAATTGATGAAATAAAACTGATAAAATAGGAAACAAATACAAAATGTAAAAAAAAACCCACAAAAAAACCCACAAAAAATAGCTCAAAAAAGAAAATCATTTGTTGAAATCATTTTTTTTAAATGCATTGACATAAATATTCAGTCTTTGTATGTATTTCTCTGCTTCTAGATCTTTAATTGTCTGCATTAAGGAAGCAAATGAAGCAGTGCCTAACTCTACAAGATATCCTTGCACCAGGATTCAACTTCTTTTTCTGTAGTCTTCCTGGGTTTGAGTTCTGACTTCTTTCACATGTAGGACTTGTCTCAGTAAATAGAGTTCAGAGGTTACTCAACTTTTTCAGCTCAATCTATTAGAATGTGATCAAAAATTTTGACATCATTTGGACAAGAAAGGTCATTTCCCTGCCTTGTATCTATTAATGAGGTGCTACAGAGATCAAGAGATATAATTATGCTGTTTGATGAGAAGTTAATGAAATTTCATTGCTGAAGTGTTTTACCAATCTTCAAGTTACTCTTAAAAATATCTGGAGATACATATATATATATATATATATATATATATATATATATTTATATGTCCTTTAGAAAAAATTATGAATGCAAATTAAAGGGAACCACTGTAATCTGGGCATAATTTGACAGGAGTCTGGTAAAAACAGAAGCCAAGATAAAATGTACAAGTGCAAATATTTTCAGAGTGGATATACTGTGCAAAACACTTATACTGACTTGTCTATCCTCTCCCTATCACTTTCTCCCTAGTTTAGTTAATTGAACATGTGAATGTCAAAAATAGAACTATGATGTATCTCTGCCTCCTGTTGATTCTCTTTTTCTGGAACATGTCCTCTTGGAGGCTGCTTAAAATAAATTTAATGATAGCCCATGCTGATCATAAGAGGATCTCGAATTTGGAGGTAAGATTACCTATTCTTAGATGATAGAATTAAAAGGTTTACCAAAAGCAAACAAACAAAAACAAAACAAAAACAAAGCTGGCACTTCTGAGCCTGCTAAATAGTCAGGGCTTTTTCACTGAACTATCTTCTTCTATGACATTTAGTGTTTCTGTGAACTATGGATAACATTAGTCTGCTGAAGTCTGCATCAATGTTTTGACCCCAAGGCGGAAATTGCACCCAGTACTTATTTAATGTAATATAACAAATTCATGCATTGCTCTTCATCAAAATAGCTGTAGTTGTTCTGCATAATCATAGCTTGGTTCTTGTTATCAAAAGGCTTTTCAGTAAAGCTATGAATGGAGGTGCCTTCCTAAACTCACTGTATCTTCTTACACCATTG